>JALIGW010000378.1:15000-50062 GCA_023053685.1 Diadophis punctatus similis | reverse complement strand
AAACGTCTGCAAGCAAACAACCAAGCTCAGAGAGCACCAAGGACCACAGTTTTTCTTCTTCTTCTTCTTCTTCTTCTTCTTCTTCTTCTTCTTCTTCTTCTTCTTCCTCCTCCTCCTCCTCCTCCTCCTCCCCCCTCCCCCTCCCCCCTCCCCCTCCTCCTCCCCTCCTCTTCTTCTTCTTCTTCTTCTTCTTCTTCTTCTTCTTCTTCTTCTTCTTCTTCTTCTTCTTCTTCTTCTTCTTCCTCCCTCCTCCTCCCCCCTCCCCCTCCCCCTCCCCCTCCCCCCTCCTCCTCCTCCTCCCCTCCTCTTCTTCTTCTTCTTCTTCTTCTTCTTCTTCTTCTTCTTCTTCTTCTTCTTCCTCCTCCTCCTCCTCCTCCCCCCTCCCCCTCCCCCCTCCTCCTCCCCCTCCTCTTCTTCTTCTTCTTCTTCTTCTTCTTCTTCTTCTTCTTCTTCTTCTTCTTCTTCCTTCTTCTTCTTCCTTCTTCTTCTTCCTCCTCCTCCTCCTCCTCCTCCTCCTCCTCCTCCTCCCGGTAGCAACGGTGATGTTCCCTAATTGGATCACGAAACGTCTGCCAGAAGACACCCCCCCACACACAAGTTCAGAAAACCCCGAGCGGACCCCCCCCCCCAGTCCCCCTCCTCCTCCCCAACCCAACTCCCTTCCTGCACTGATGATGTTCCCTAGTGGGGTCCCGAAACGTCTGCCAGAAAGCCGGCCGGCGCTTGCAGCCCAAGGCTGGGGCGAGAGGCAGGCGGGCGAGCGCTCGCGCCGGGCCCCACGTGGCCGGAGGGCACCCCCCCCACACACCTGAGAGCCCGCGGCTGGGCCAATGGGCGCGCGGGGGGGCGTGTCCGGGCGGGGCATAAAAGTCAAGGTAGCGGCCGGTAGGCGGCGGCGGGAGCTGATTGGCCGGGGCGCGCGTGGGCGAGGGGCCGGCGGGAGCGGCCGTTGCTGATTGGGCGTGGGCGCGGCGAGGAGCGAGGGTGTGTCGCGGGGCGCGAGGCGCGGGTTCGGCGGCCGGAGCAGCGGCGGAGGAAGCGGCGGCGGAGGCACCAACGGGCGGCAGCGGGGATGCTGAGCGAAGCGGAGAGCGGCGGAGCCCTGCCCGCCACCGGGGAGATTCCCCGCGGGGGAGCCCGCGGCCGGAGTGGCCAAACCGGCGGCGCCCGCGGGCGGCCTCGGGGCTCGGAGCCAGGCGGCCAAGCGCGTCCTAGGTGAGGGGGCGGGGCCGCGGGAGGAGCCGTTGCCGGAGGTGGGGGTGGGTGGGAGGAGAGACCCTCGCGTGGGCGGCGGCCGCCGGCCTGGCACTACAACTCCCATCGTCCGGAGCTCGCAGGGAGGTGGGCTTTCCCACGACTTGAGAGAGTGTGTGGGGAGTGGGGGACTACAGGTTCCATCATCCAGAGGTCGCAGGGAGGTGGCGGCTGGGCTTTCCCCACGACTTGAGTGAGTGGGGGGGGAGGGGGACTACAGGTCCCATCGTCCGGAGGTCGCAGGGAGGTGGGCTTTCTGGCGGCTGGGCTTTCCCCACGACTTGAGAGAGTGGGGCGGAAGGGGGACTACAGGTTCCATCATCCAGAGTTCGCGGGAGGTGGGCTTTCCCCACGACTTGAGAGAGAGGGAGTGTGTGGGGGGGAAAGGGGACTACAGGTTCCATCATCCAGAGTTCGCGGGAGGTGGGCTTTCTGGCGGCCCGGGGAGGACACGCCGCGGCTGGGCATGATAGGTTTCTTCGGGGCTTTTCCCGACTGGAGAGTAGGGGGACGGCGCGAGACTACAACTCCCATCGCCCGGAGGTCGCAGGGAGGTGGGCTTTTCTGGCGGCTGGGCTTTCCCCACGACTTGAGAGAGGGAGTGAGTGGAGGGGAAAGGGGACTACAGGTTCCATCATCCAGACTTCGCGGGAGGTGGGCTTTCTGGCGGCCCGGGGGGACACGCCGCGGCTGGGCAGGATGGGTTTCTCCGGAGGGTTTTCCCCCCGACTTGAGAGAGGGCGGGGGGGGAGGAGAGGGGGGACTACAGGTTCCATCATTCAGAGTCGCGGGGCTTTCTGGCGGCTGGGAGACGCTGCGGCTGGGCAGGATGGGTTTCTCCGGCTTTCCTGACTAGATGGGGGGGGGGGCGGGACTACAGCTTCCATCATCCAGAGTCGCGGGAGGTGACCTTTCCGGCGGCCGGGGAGGATGGGTTTCTCCGGGGCTTTTCCCGACTGGAGGGTGCGGGGGAGGGCGCGCGAGACTACAGGTTCCATCATCCAGAGTCGCGACGGGTGGGCTTTCTGGCGGCCGGGAGACGCCGCGGCTGGGCAGGATGGGTTTCTCCGGGGCGGAAGGTGGGAGGACGCCGCGGGACTACAATTCCCATCCCCAGGCTCGCGGGAGAGGCGGGCTTTATGGCAGCCAGGGAACGCCGTTGTCTTCGGCACTCCGTGGCTGGGCGTGATGGGTCGCGGTGGCTTTTCCGGACTGGAAAGCGGGTGGGGGGGGGGGCGCGGGAGACCCTCACGTAGGCACTACAGGTCCCATCATCCAGAGTCGCGGGAGGTGGGCTTTCTGGCGGCCGGCGGACGCTGCGGCTGGGCAGGATGGGTTTCTCCGGGGCTTTACCCTACTGGAGGGTGGGGGGGGGGGCGGGACTACAATTCCCATGCCCAGGCTCGCGGGAGGGGTGGGCTTTCTCAAGGCCAAGGGAGAACTCTGCTGACTGTGCGGCTGGGCATGATGGGTCCCGGGGCAACCGCGCGTTCTTTCACCAACTGGGGAGGTGGGGGGGCGTCCTTTCTGCCCCCCTCCAGCCTCCAATACGGCGCTCCCGCTTTGAGAGGAAGACTCCGGGGGGGGGGCGGTTCTGCTTGGGGGGTGAGAAGGAAGACCAGGAGGAGTCCCGCTTGGGCCAGCAGCCCCCCGCCAGCCGGACCCCAGCCCCGCTGGAAACTGAGGGGCAGGGGATGATGGGGGCAGGAGGAAGGGGAATTGCACCGTTGAACTTGCTTTTGGAGAAAAACTCAGTCTTCCCAGGGGCCCCCTCCTCCCCAGCGACGGGGGGGGTCCATAATGAGTGGGTGTCAGCCAGGTGGTCTTTCGGTTCTCCCGGTTCTCCTTAAAACTCCCCCACCTTCAAAGAGGCCAGGATATCAAAAAAACAACCAACCCAGCACTGGTGTGTCCTTGACCAGGATGATGGGTTCCAGCCGGCCTTGGGGAGGGCGGGGAGTGGGAGGGCCGGCTCTGAAAGCAGCAGGGAGGGGGGTGGGTGGGTGGGACAAAGAATGGTCCCCTCTGCCAGTGTCACCAGTCTTTCTTTCTTTCTCCCCCACTCCACCCCACCCCACCCCACCCCAACTCTGGCTTCCAGCCACCCAGGTGCAGGGCACGGTGAAATGGTTCAACGTCCGCAATGGCTATGGATTTATAAACAGGTGAGTCCCTTCCCTCTTGGGCTTCTCCAAAGGTGCAAACCTTTTAACTCCCAGAATATATTTTATTTTAACAAGGGGTCTGGCTGGACATCATTAACTGGGTTTAAATCCGGTGAGAACCTTTGCTATGGGGAGGTGAAAGTTTTTTTTTAAAAAAAAACCAACAACCCACAACTCGGTTTAATGATTGTTAATGAAGCCAATTAATTGTTGGCTGTGTTTTAGTAGTTCACTTCGAATTAAGAACCCATTCCTTCCATTGCTTTCTAACAGACGTGCCTTCCTCATTGGAGGGGAGGGGGTATAATCCAAGATGGTGCTGCTGTGTCGTCGTCCCCCCCACATTGGCATTTCTACCCCTATTGTGGTCACTTGCCTCCAGAAGTTGCGAATGCTCCAACACTTTTTAAGAAAGGGTCGGATAAACCATTCGTCTGAAGTGGTGTAGGGTTTCCTGCCCTAAGCAAGGGGGTTGGACTAGAAGACCTCCAAGGTCCCTTCCAACTCTGTTATTTTATACTTCGGGGTCAAGCCTAAATTAACTCCCAAAGGCGGCTCTACGGAAGCCCAGAGCCCTTAGCTAGTTCTGCAGCTCCGTGCCAATTTCCTCCTCTTGGAGAGCGAAAAAGCAAAAAAAATAAAATAAATGAGAAGACCAAAGATTACCTGGCAGATCTGGCGGCTGGTCAGATGACCTGCTATCTGGGTTTTTTTTTTCTGTTGGTGTGGTGTTTTTTTAAAAAAAATCTGGGCTGGCTCGTTGAGACAAATGTTTGTCGGAGCGGCCTGAGCAAACAACTAGCCAAGTTGGAATAGCCGGGATGCCTTATCTGGGGGCCTGTCCTTGTACTCAGATGCCCCCTTGGGCTCTCTGCGTGCTTAGGGGGATGTGTGATGCCAGCAGAGTGCCCCATGGGTCCCGGTGTCAGGGCCGTGGCCTTTCGGACGAGGCTGATGGGACATTCTTTTCCAGCAGTCACCGAGAAGGTGTCTCTTTCTGTGGGGTCCTTGGTTCTCCCTGGGCTGGGTGGTTTTTCTTGCAGACGTTTCATGACCCAACTAGGGAACAACATCAGTGCTGGAAGGGAGTGGGGTTTTCCCGCTGTTTATATACAGTCCTTTCTAACACTGATGATGTTCCCTAGCTGGGTCATGAAACGTCGGGGGAAAAAAAAGCCAAGCTCAGAGAGCACCAAGGACCCCCACGATCCGACCCTGAGCCACAAATATTCTATATATCTTTCTTTTGTCTAGCGTCTTTTATTTGGGTGGGCCTGGGGACTCCTTCCGGGTAAAACTGCACTGGAAAGAAAGGGACTTTTCTCCTTTTGCGGCTTTGAAGGTTTAAAACTTCACACTGGGCTCTTCTGGGCCCAAGAAGCATCAAGTTGCAAAAAAACAAATTTATAATCAATTTAGGGACAAAGGCTAATTGGATGCCCGTCCCCTTTGAAGAGAGATAAACCAGGTTTATGGGCGACCTTCATGCCTTGAATTGGTTGGCTTTATAAACTTCTGGTCAAACTGACATCTTTTGAATGTTGGTTTCAAACCCAAACCAAGTTCCTGAGTTTTCTAATGAGTTTAGCCAAGCACAACTGGATTAGAATCTGGAGATGGGTCTCCTTAAAGTTCTCAGTTTCCCTCTTAATTTTAGCCCTGATTCAGAGCAAACAGTGGTTAGCCCGAAGGATTAAGGATTTCAAAGTTTATATTTAACTTTTCCTTTCCTTAATCTTGCTCCCTCCTTGCAGGAATGATACCAAAGAGGATGTCTTTGTGCACCAGGTAAGAACTGAGCATGGTGTAAGTTAATTTCCTTTTTAATTTCTCTTCTTCTTCTTCTTCTTCTTCTTCTTCTTCTTCTTCTTCTTCTTCTTCTTCTTCTTCTTCTTCTTCTTCTTCTTCTTCTTCTTCTTCTTCTTCTTCTTCTTCTTCTTCTTCTTCTTCTTCTTCTTCTTCTTCTTCTTCTTCTTCTTCTTCTTCCTGTTATTGCTCCCTTCAGCCTTCACCTTGGTCGTTGCTGCCTTGCTCCTTGTTGTAAGTTTGAGCCGGCAAGGACGCTTAGGTTTGTTCCTCCGTGGAAATTGTGAGAAATTGTTGGTGTTAAAACTTTGGGGGAATTTCTTCCCGTAGCAACAGCAGCTAGTTTATCCTTGCTAGATAAACAGTAACATTTCCTTTAGATTGTGGGGTGGGGGGTGTTTCCCACCTTGGCAACTTTTAAGACTTGTGGACTTCTACTCCCAGAATTCCCTAGCCAGCATTGCTGCTTAGGGAATTCTGGGAGATGAAGTCCACGGATCTTAAAAGCTGCTAAGGTTAAAAGACCTCATGTTTGGATCACACCCGCTTTGTATACATAGATGCAAAATCAGGCCATCCCATTGAGAGAGGACCCATCCGACCAATTAATTTTGCTTTTTTTTGGCTACTGTTTTTCGATTAAAAAGCCCAGCTAAACTTTTCAAAGCTAGGATCGGAGGGCGTAAAATGAATTTATGAGAATTTTGGGCAGGGGGCCTCTGAGTGACCCCAGCAAACCAGCCCCAATAATACACGCAGCCAGCAGCCACCGGCACCAATTTGGCACAATTTAGCTGTCTTCCCTGGGATTCCCTGATAGCCTTATCTCCCCCAGGCTAGTAACAAACTCCCTCCTTTAATTGCACCCTTAGGCAAATTCCTAATTGCCAGCTTTGCAAAAAGGCTTTGAAAAGTTGGTTAACTTAATTGTCACCAGGATTGTCAAAGCCAGATTAACAGAGTTGGAAGGGACCTTGCAGGTCATCTAGTCCAACCCCCTGCGCAAGCAGGAGACCCTATATCTGCCTCTACCTAGGATCGAACTCACAACCTCCTGAGTGACCCTGTTATTTAGCTGTTCTCTTAACTGATTAATTATCTTGGCAGCTGCTGTTTTGTTTATTTCCTGGATGCTTTAACGGTTTTAGTCTTTTTAGCAAATCCCAAATTGTTATGTTGTTGGTAACTATCATTTGTGTTAATCGCTTTACAATGTTAGAATTGTAACCTGCCCACAATCACTTGGTTTATTTATTTATTTATTTATTTATTTATTTATTTATTTATTTATTTATTTATTTATTTATTTATTTATTTATTTATTTATTTATTTATTTATTTATTTATTTATTTATTTATTATTAGGTTCTTCTATGCCGCCCTACTCCCTAAGGACTCAGGGCGGCGTACAACATTTTAAGAGAACACTTAAACAATAAACTTATTTCAAAACAGTTTGAAAAAGTTAAAAAAGACATCCAGCAACCATTTAATTGGTTAGATAAATACCAGTAGAATGGGTGCCAAGTTTTTTTTGGGGGGGGGATTTGATTCAAAACACAGCCCCGCGCAGCCGCGCGCACACCTGCGTGCTTGGAAACTTAGCACCAGGTAAATCTTGGGTGCCCAACCTTGGCCACTTTTAAGAGCTGTGGACTTCAACTCCCAGAATTCCCCAGCAAACATGGCTGGTAGACAAGAACAAATGTGGTTAAACACATTTAGCATGGTTTTTTTTGATAGGGTAACTTTCTTAATAGACGGTGGGTATAAGGTGAACGTAATATAACTTGACTTCGGCAAAGGGGAAAAGGAAGAGCTGTTTTTTGGGGGATTCTGGGAGTTGAAGCCCACAAATCTTCAAGTTGCCACCTGGATGCCCATGCCCCAAAGGTCTGGGCTCCTTTCCATCTTTCTGCCCCAAAGCTCATTCTGCTTTTTCGTCTCGGCTTTTCTCCTAGACGGCGATCAAGAGAAACAATCCTCGTAAATTCCTGCGAAGTGTTGGAGATGGAGAAACGGTGGAGTTCGATGTGGTGGAAGGCGAGAAGGTGCGGCCGTGCGGTGGCTTCACCGGGCGCCCATCCGGAGCCGAGTTGGGGTCCCCCCCCACCCCGCGACTGACCCTCTCCTCTTTTTGTCTTCCGCAGGGGGCCGAAGCAGCCAACGTCACCGGCCCTGGCGGGGTTCCCGTGAAAGGCAGCCGCTACGCCCCCAACCGCCGTCGCTTCCGCCGGTTTATCCCCCGTCCTCGGCAGACCCAGCTGCCCCCAGATGCTGCCCGGCCTGAGGGGGGCGCCGAGACGGTCAGCGAGGGGGAGAGAGTGGACGAGGCGGTACAGCAGCGCCCACGCAGGAGGCGCCCCCCACCATTTTTCTTCCGCCGGAGATTCGTGAGGGGGCCCCGGGCTCAGGCCCAGCAACCCCAGCAGGCCCAGACCGTGGAAGTGAGTCTGGGGGCCACAGAGCCGACCGCCACCATGTGACTCCATCACCCCGGGGGTCAAAAAGAGACCCTCTTTTGTCGTCCTTATGCCAGATAATTCTCTGCTCTGGGGAATTAACCTGGAATTGTCTGAGGTTGTGACACCCCCAGCTCAAAGGAGGCCTCTGCACCTCTGCACCCCACTTTTGGGACGAGAGGCAGATTTGGCACTTGAGAAAGGACCCTCCTGTCCCTGTTGCCCTTTCATGGCGTAGCCTCAGGGGTCCCCAAACTTGGCAATTTTTAAGACTTGTGGACTTCAACTCCCAGCATAGCTGGCTGGAGAATTCTGGGAGTTGAAGTCCACAAGTCTTAAAAGTTGCCAAGTTTGAAGCCCTCTGGCTTAGCTGTTTCTCTTCCTGCTTTGCTGATGTGTCTTCTGGACGCTTTTGGGGATCCCTTTGATGAGACCCCCCTCCTTTCCAGCCCTCCCAGAATTCCAGATGTGCCAGAGGCTGGACATCGCTCCCGTCTGGACCCCGTCTGGAATGGTATAGGGTTGAACACAGAGGTTGGACTAGAGGACCTCCGAGGTCCCTTCCAACTCTGTTCTTCTGTTATCATTCTGCCTGGAATGGTATAGGGTCTCCTGCTTGAGAGGGGGTGGACTAGATGGTCTCCGAGGTCCCTTTCCAACATTGTTCTTCTGTTCTTATTCTGCCTGGAATGGTATAGGGTCTCCTGCTTGAGAGGGGGTGGACTAGATGGTCTCCGAGGTCCCTTTGCAACATTGTTCTTCTGTTCTTATTCTGCCTGGAATGGTGTAGGGTCTCCTGCTTGAGAGGGGGTGGACCAGATGGTCTCCGAGGTCCCTTTCCAACATTGTTCTTCTGTTCTTATTCTGCCTGGAATGGTATAGGGTCTCCTGCTTGAGAGGGGATGGACTAGAGGATCTCTGAGGTCCCTTTCCAACATTGTTCTTCTGTTATCATTCTGCGTGGAATGGTATAGGGTCTCCTGCTTGAGAGAGGGTGGACTAGATGATCTCCGAGGTCCCTTCCAACTCTGTTCTTCTGCTCTTATTCTGCCTGCAATGGTATAGGGTCTCCTGCTTGAGAGGGGGTGGACCAGATGATCTCCGAGGTCCCTTTGCAACATTGTTCTTCTGTTCTTATTCTGCCTGGAATGGTATAGGGTCTCCTGCTTGAGAGGGGGTGGACTAGATGGTCTCCGAGGTACCTTTGCAACATTGTTCTTCTGTTCTTATTCTGTCTGGAATGGTATAGGGTCTCCTGCTTGAGAGGGGGTGGACTAGAGGACCTCCGAGGTCCCTTCCAACTCTGTTCTTCTGTTCTTATTCTGCCTGGAATGGTATAGGGTCTCCTGCTTGAGAGAGGGGGTGGGCTAGATGATCTCCGAGGTCCCTTCTAACTCCTCCTCATCCTGCTCTTCCTTCCCAGGGCTCTGACAGCACAGACCCCAAAGATGCTACCCAGCCTGAAGGAGACCAGCCTCAGCAGATCCAGGCGGGCGAGAGAGCCCCGGCGCCTAGATTCCGTCCCAGATACCGCAGGCAAGTCTTCCTCCACCCCCCCACCAACACCCCCTCGCACCTCCAGCAGAGAAGCTAACCAGGTTCCAAGCTAGCCCTCCCCTGTTTAAGACGAGGCTGCCTTGGCAGCGTCATTTGCCCACACGGGTTGGGGGGGGTGGCAGGATTATAAGCAATAGAGTCAGGATACCATCGTCCGGGGTTTTAGAGAGGGAGAGGAAAAGTGGGTCGATTGGACAAGCCAGGATTGCCAGCCGTGGGAAAGCCTCACCAATGTTGGTTTGGGCAAGGAATGGCGTAAACAGAATTTAGGTTTCTCCTGTACTTTCAGCGACTTTCAGCGGAATCATTCCGCCGCAAGAAAGTAATTTGCGAAATCGGCGTTTCTCTACCTGGGCCACTCCCCGATGGGGTTGGACTTCAACTCCCAGAATCCCCCATCCAGCATATCAGTTCCCCATTTAATGGTCATGCCATCTAGCCCTTTAAGCTTGTCATGGGTTGTTTTTTCACTCTGCTGAGATATAGCATAGTAGAGATGTAATATATCAAGATATATTACGTCTACTGCATTCCCACCGTCTACTAAGAAAGTTACCCGATCAAAATATTTGTTCTTCTCTTAGCCATATTGGATTTTGGTAAACCTTTTGATAGCTGGGGAATTCTGGGAGTTGAAGTCCATCCATTTTTATCTTGTCCAGGATAAGTAACACTGCTAAACGTTTAGATTATATCTTGCACCCTAATTATTATTATTTTTACAAACTGTAGTGCTTTCTTGCCTACCTCCAGCTACCCTATCTTTATTTAGGGTTACATGTATATTATATTTAGTGTTGTATCTTATGATCGATGACGATTGTATTTTAGGATCCCGATCATGGTTTATCACTTATATGTGGCTTACATGCACACTGAGAGCTTATGCACCAGAGACAAATTCCTTGTGTGCCCAATCACACTTGGCCAATAAAGAATGCTAATTCTATTTAGCAAGATTGTCGAATTGCGGTGGGCAATTCCTGGAGGGGCCCGGCAAAGCTTGCAAGCAGCTGCCAATGGCTATTCTATGCGGAAAGCGTATTCTAGGTACTAGGTTATAATAAGTATCTTTTATATTATATTATATTTCTGCATAATATAAGTATATTATTCTATAAGATACTTATTATAACCTAGTATCATAGAACAAACTTTCCACATAGTATAATAAGTATAGTATAGTATAATATAGTATGATAAGTATAGTATAGTAGAATATACTTATTATACTATGCGGAAAGTTTATTCAGAGGGCAGGAGAAGAAACGATGGATAGAAACTAACCAAGGAGAGAAGCAACCTGGAATTAAGGAGAAACTTCCTAACAGTGAGGACAATTCACCCGTGGAACTGCTTGCCACCAGAAGTTGTGGGCGCTCCATCCCTGGAGGTTTTTAAGAAGAGAACTGTCTGAAATGGTATAGGGTCCCCTGCTTGAGCCAGGGGGGGCTGGACTAGAAGACCTTCAAGGCCCCTTCCAGCTCTGTTCTGATTGTGACTCTGCTCCCAGTACTTTGGGGAGCCGTCTCTTCCTCCAAGGGGGAAGAAGGCTGCGAGTTAATTCAACTCATCCCTCTGTGTCCTGCCCAGACCTTTTCGCCCCCGTCCTCCGCAGCAGCCCACCACGGAGGGAGGAGACGGCGAGACGAAAGCAGCCCAGGCGCCGGCGGACGGGATCCGTCCCGAGCCTCAACGGCAGCGCAACCGGCCTTACTTCCAGCGCCGACGCCAGCAGACGGCTTCGGCTCGCCAGACGGCAACTGAGGTGAGGGGCAGGGAAATTAGAGAGGGGCAGGGGATGATGGGGGCAGGAGGAGGAAGGGGAATTGCATCAAAATCCTTTCCCAGCCCAATTGGTTTTTGATTTTGAATCCTTTTTTTTTCCTGAGTTCAAGTAAGGAACACAATGCAAAGTTAAAACAGCAATCTTCGCTGCTGTCTTTATTTTTCCAAAATGGCTCTGGACCCCCCCCCCCCAAATTGTTTAGGGGTATTCCAAGGATCCCCAATTTACGTTCTTGGAGAATCGATGGGCATCCCTGGCAGGAAGGACGGATAGAAAAGCGTTTTTTTTTAAAAAAATCTGCTTTTCTTTTGATACGCTTTAAATTCACTTTGCTTCCCCGTAGTGGTACAGGTCTGGTCCTTGTTTAACAACGCCAATTGGGTCGTTAAAACAGTTTTGTAAATGGGGGGGGGGGAATGGGACTTCTGCTACTTAGTGATGGCGGTTCCACCAACTTTTTATGTCAATTTGGAATTTGGGAAGGTGGGACAGGCAACCCCGACATTGCCCTTCATTTTGCCTTTGCAATTTTCCTTCTACTAATTTATAGTTAATCTGTCACCTTTGGTGGTGAAGATTTTAATTTTTTAACTCTGTTTTTATTGTATAGTGTTCTTCCACAATGTTGTACGCCGCCCTGAGTCCCTCGGGAGTAGGGCGGCATAGAAGAACCAAATAATAAATAAATAAATAAATAAACAAATCTTCTAAACTTTTTCCTTTCTTTTTTTTTTGAAACCTTCCAACTTTGCTGCAGAATAATTTTTTTTTTTTACGTCCCGGATGCCTTCGCTCAATCGACAAGGAAGGAGAGACGAGGGGTGGTGGTGGTGGGGTAAAGTCTTCCTGGCTCTGTAGAGGTGCCAGAAACTGACCGGATCATGTTCGGTACAGGTTTTCACAGACCCGGATCATATTTTATGCTGCTCTCTCCACGCCTCCCCTTCCCACTCTTTCTGCCCTAGGCAACCACCAATACTAAGGAGCAGCCGGCCCCCAGCTCCGCAGCTGCCGGGGGAGATACCCCAGCTGCCAGCACTCCTGTGATGACCCAAGACCCTGTGGTCGAAGCCAGCAAGCCTGCTTCCCCAGCCCAGGAAAGTCCAACCCAGCCACTGCCGGAAATCCAGCAACAGCTTGTGGATGTAAGCAAGGGGGTGGTGGGAGGCCTTGGACCCCTGGTTAACCCCACCCACCCACTCAGCTTCTCCCCAGGATGCGCGGGCTGGAAAGGACCCTGCAATGCCTTTAAGGGGCCACCGGGGGTCACTCCTGAGCCACAGCAGCAGCAGTTCCAAGTCCCCAGGTGGGCAGATTTTGCAACCTGTTCAACTTTGCCTTTTTTTTTTTTTTTTTGGCTAAATTCAGATTTCAACACCTGAGCCGGGGGGAGAGCTTGCCCCTGCTTTACTGGCATGAAGAGCCTGCACACACCGAGGGGATGCCAAGAGCTGTGATCTGGTAAGGGGCTGCTTTTTTTGGGGGGGGGGGTTGTTGGATCAAGCGCTGGATTCGAACTCGGTATGTTTTTCATGCCAGGCTGGAGAGGGGTGTGAAACGAAGACGGGGGGAGGAATTTTGCGAGCAGCTGAACACTACATCGCCCCTCCGAGCGTTGAATTTAACCTTTAGACCCCTGTCGTTTAGGTTTGACTTTGCAATTTTGATAAATTTTGGGGGAGAGCGGAGGGGGTTGTTGAAAGCTGCCGGATTATTATCTTTGAACGCAAACGAAAAGTTTTTTTGCAAACAGAAATTTGCAGATTTCTCCCTCTCCTCCCGAGGGCTTCCTTGGCTAGGTAGGTACCTCTCAAATGCACCGAGATTTGTTGACAAAAAAAGAAAAATTGGAGTTTTTCTCAGCTCCCCCCCCCCCCCCCGCCTGCAAACCCATCGGAGCTCTTAGGAAGCTGCTCATGAGAGTTATATTTCCTAGCGCCTAGCCTGTTTGGCTCAGCCAATATTTTTTCTTTTTCTTTTTTTTAGCCAAGGGGAGGTCTTGCTTCTCCAAATCTGAAAATTCAGATTTAAGGGGGTCCTTGGTGTGCTTAACAAGAGTTGGAAGGGACCTTGTAGGTCATCTAGTCCAACCCCCCCCCCCCCCCGCCCAAGCAGGAGAGACCGTACCTAGCACCATTTCTGGTGCTCCCTGACCTCGGCTGTTTTCTAACGCAGACGTTTCGTTACCCAAACTAGGTTACATCATCAGTGCTGCAAGAAAACAGCCCAGCTCACAGAACCCCAAGGAGCCCACAGTTCAGTGCTTAGCAAACAAACTCTTTTATCAGAATAGAATAACAATAGAATTAGAATAGATTAGAATAGAATAGAATAGAATAAGAATTAGAATTAGAATAGAATTAGAATTAGAATAGAATAGAAAATAATAATAGAATAGAATAGAATAGAGTAGAATTAGAGTAGAGTAAGAATAGAATAGAATAGAAGAATAGAATTAGAATTAGAATTGAATTGAATTAAATAGAATTAGAATAGAAAATAATAGAATAGAATAGAATAGAATAGAGTAGAATTAGAGTAGAGTAGAGTAGAGTTAGAATAGAATAGAAGAAGAATAGAATAGAATAGAATAGAATAGAATAGAATAGAATAGAATAGAATAGAATAGGAAATGGAAATGGAAATGGAAATGGAATAATAGAAATAGGAAGAATAGAAATAGGAATAGAAATAGGAATAGAAATAGAATAGAAATAGAAATAGAAGAAGAAATAGAAGAAGAAATAGAAATAGAAGAAGAAATAGAAATAGAAGAAGAAATAGAAATAGAAATAGAAGAAGAAATAGAAGAAATAGAATAGAAGAAATAGAAATAGAAGAAATAGAAATAATAGAAATAGAAATAGAAATAGAAATAGAATAAGTGTCCAGATTTAAGTTTGCATGCCTCACCCTGCCTCATTTTTCAGGGTTCCCTTGGCGGGGTGTGTGTGTCTGTCTTCTGCTCCCCGCAAACCTCAAATCGGCATCCGATTGAACCTTCCCTTCCCTTCCCTTGCAGGTGTCCAGAATGTGCCTCCAACCCAAGTTACCTCATCCTGCACTTGAAAGAGACCCCAAACTTCACCAATAACCCTCCTTGCTGCTGTTGAAGTTCTAAAATGTTAAAAAAAAGAAAAAAGAAAAGAAGAAGAAGAAGAAGAAGAAGAAGAAAGAAGAATAAACCTGACCCCGGGGGGGGGGGGGAAACTTTTGACCAGAAAGAAAGGAAGTGTCACTTTGCTTTAAAAAAAAAAATAGAGAGAGAAGAGAAAAACTTCAGAGGGTTCTTTGCCTGCCTCCTTCCACAGCTTTGCCAGTTTAAAGGGGAAAAAAAAAGGAAAACTGGCCGTTTCTGAATCTTGAGTTACATTTTTTTTCCTCCCCCCCCAACCCATTGTTTGAAGAACCACCCCATGTGTGTGTGTGTATGAACCATTGTGTGCAGTTTGGGCGTCAGTAAAAAGAGAAAAAAATTTGCACAAGAGTTTGCGTGTGTCACCTGTTTTTGCGTCGACCGACTCCGACTTTTGAAGCCGGAGGGAGTGGTTTTTCGGCGCCATCCTTGGCTCTCGAAAGCTGCCAAAAACTTCCTAGTCCGAGCAACGGGGCAAGACTTCATCGGCTCCGAATTAAACCGTGGGTGGTGGGGAGGGAGAGACGGTGGGGGGGGTAGTGGTTACAGCACTGGGCTAGAAACTGGGAGGATGTGAGTTCAAGTCCTGCCTTACACACACAGAATCAGACCTCGGGCCAGTCACTTTCTCTCCGCCCTGGGAAAGAGAACAAGGGAGCCAACCACTTTGGGAATTTTGAGATTGGGTCCTAAATCACCCAACTGGCTTTCATGTTTAAGGTGGGACTAGAACTCACGATCTCCTAGTGATCGGCCTGCCAAGTGGTTTAGAGCTTTGCTCCCCTTTTCCTGAGCCTGGCAGCGAGAACAATCAGTGGAACGGCTTGCCACTTGAAGTTTTGGGTGCTCCATCCTTGGAGGTTTTTAAGAAGCGATTGGACAAACCATTTGTCTAGCATGGTGTAGGCTCTCCTGCTTGAGGAGGGGGTTGGGCTAGAAGACCTCAAAGGTCCTTTCCTACTCTTTAAGGTTCTGTTAGTTGTGGGTGCCTGGGTTGAGCCTCGCCTAGGTATCTGGATTTGGTCCCTTTTCCAGCACCCATGAGTTGGAGCAGGAAATGCCATGCGGACACAAGTAATGGTTGGGTCTTCTCCAAGGCACAGGTCTACCCACCTGGGTGGGACTGTTACTCTCCCCCCAAAAGTCAAGACAGGTAGTTACTATCCATAGTTCCTGCACCACAATACAAAAAAGGTGTTGAGACTCTGGAAAGAGTGCAGAGAAGAGCAACAAAGATGATTAAGGGACTGGAGGATAAAGCATACGAAGACCGGTTGCAGGAATTGGGGATGTCTACTTTAATAAAAAGAACTAAGGTTGATATGATAGCAGTCTTCCAATATTTGAGGGGCTGCCCCAAAGAAGAGGAGGGGGTCCACCTCTCCTCCAAAGCACCCGAACACAGGACAAGAAGCAACGGGTGGAAACTCATCAAGGAGAGAAGCAACCTGGAATTCAGGAGAAACTTCCGAACAGTGGGGACAACCCATGGAACAACTTGCCACCAGAAGTTGTGCGTGCGCCATCTCTGGAGGTTTTTAAGAAGAGATTGGACCACCATGGTGTAGTAGGGTCTTCTGCTTGAGCAGGGGGTTGGACTAGATGGCCTCCAAGGTCCCTTCCAATCCTATGATTCTATGTCCTATGAACCGCCGGGGTGGGGGAGAAAGTCTCAGCCCTCGGCCCGGGAGGGGGAAGACCAGGTTGCGAGAGACCCACGTCCCGACCCATGCCAAATTTTTGCAACCCTCTAAATGCTGGTGGCTCGGGAAGCCGATTCAGCTGTTTTGCCTAAAAATATATAAATAAAAATAATAAAAATAAAAATAATGAAAATGAAAGTAATAAAAATAATAATAATGAAAATGAAAATAAAAAAATAAAAAATAAAAAAATAAAATAAAAAAATAAAAAATAAAAAAATAAAATAAAAAAATAAAAATAAAAAAAAATAAATAAAAAATAAATAAAAAAATAAAAAAATAAAATAAATATTCTTCTCTGCTCTGGGAAAATGCAAGCAGGGGGATTTGTATTAAGAAGCCACATTTTTCCATGTCAAACGAGGTCAGAAGTTTCTCCAAGGGGGAAAGCCGTGGGAATATTGGCCAAAGGAAGTCCAGAATTGTTCTGAAGCCTTCAGGAATGACTCTTCGCACAGACCGACCAAGGACCCATTAGCCAGAAAATATTCTCCTGGTTTGTCTTAAATTGTGATTAACGGAGGTTTCGGCGTAGCATCTTCACATTTCCCGTGGGCCTTCCGAGACTCCTTTCTTTTTTTTAGGACATTCCTGAGCCATCCAAGCAAGAAAACCCCAGAGTGTGTAGCCATCTATTCTTTATATACAAATACTAGGTTTTCGTTTTTTTGTTTTTCTAGAAATACAAAAGGAATCATGCACACGCACACACACAAAAAAACCAAAACCCCTCCTGCCGTGTTAAGACATTTTCGCTGGTGACATAAAGCCGCAAAAGCAAACCCTTCGCGCCATTAGACAAAGTTGGAGGAGAAATATCTTTTTTTTTAAAAAAAAAAAGAATTTTAGAGTCACATCTTTTCATTCTCCGTTCCGGCTTTTCCCGCAACAGGTGGTCGAATTTCCCCGCAGTCCCGTCGGCTTCTGTTTTAAAAGTTCCTTGCTTTTCGTAGGGGAAAATAATAAAAAATAAAAATAAAAATAACCAAATTCTAAGCGTTCTTTGTGGGTGCAAAAAAGAAAAAAGAAAAAAAAAAGAAAAGAGGTTTGAAACCTGGCAGGGCTTGAAAAAAGGGTGGAGGGATGAAAGAGAGAATTCGCACGTGAGGCGATTTAGAAAGAGAGGACACAACCCAGGATTTTCTGCGTGTGAAAATTAATTCCTAGGAATTAACGGCCCCGTCTTTTAAATGCCGGAGAGTCCTTGAATTGGGGATGGAGAGAGAATTAAACCGGGTTCAAACCAGCTCAGACCTGAGCAAACGCTATTCCTTACTAGCACTGATGATGCTACCTAGTTGGGTCATGAAACGTCTGCAAGGTAACCACTAAGTTCAGAGAATGCCAAGAACCCCAGAGTCCTTTTCTTCCTCCTCTTCCTCCTCCTCCTCCTCCTCCTCCTCCTCTCTGCAAACCCCACTCCCTTCTAGCACTGATGATGTTACCTAGTTGGGTCATGAAACGTCTGCAAGAAAACCACCAAGCTGAGAGAGCACCAAGGACCCCACAGCCTTCCTCCTCCTCCTCCTCCTCCTCCTCCTCCTCCTCCTCCTCCTCCTCCTCCTCCTCCTCCTCCTCCTCCTCCTCCTCCTATCTACAAACACCATTCCCTTCTAGCACTGATGATGCTACCTAGTTGGGTCATGAAACGTCTGCCAGAAAACCACCAAGCTGAGAGAGCACCAAGGACCCCCACGGTACTCCTCCTCCTCCTCTTCCTCCTCTTCCTCCTCCTCCCTGCAAACCCCACTTCCTTCTAGTACTGATGACGTTCCCTAGTTGGGTGATGAGACGGTTGCAAGGAAACCAAGTTCAGAGACAATAATAATAACAATAACAACAACAGAGTTGGAAGGGACCTTGGAGGTCTTCTAGTCCAACCCCCTGCTTAGGCAGGAAACCCTACATCACTTCAGACAAATGGTTATCCAACATCTTCTTAAAAACTTCCAGTGTTGGAGCATTCACAACTTCTGTTCCACAGATTGATTGTTCTCACTGTCAGGACCCCTGACCCCAGACCCCCAAGGACCCCTCATTTCAACCCTGAGCTACGAATATTCTCCTTTACTGGTAGGCGGATGTGCTCAGCAAAATAATAATAATTCCTTTGCCAAATGCTCCTTTTTTGCGATTTGAAACGGGAAGACTTTTGTTTTTAATCCTCACCATTTTCAAGTTCGAAAAAAAAAACCAGCTCCGGTTAGGTTTTTCCTTTTTTTAATCTGAGGGAAAGCATCTGTAGTGGTTTTTGGGGTGGGGGTGGGGGGTGGCCGTGGCCTTGTAATCGTGAGGACCCAGGAGAGGCAGAAGGTTGGGGTGGGGGGGGGGCGCGCGGGCTAACCGTGCCATCTGATCAGCCGCCCGGTTTGCGCCAGGGACTGACTGTTTGCGGGAGATCAATTCCGCTCTCTGGAGAAGCGGCGTCTCTCGCACTCGGACCCCTGACTCGGAGGGAGGGTCAGGAAATAGGGGGTCGGCATGGGGATTCCCCCTACCCAAGACAGCAACCGAGGGAAGGTTGCGTCTTGCAGTGATTCCCAGCCAGAGCGGACTTTTAAGATGGGTGGACTTCAACTCCCAGAATCCAACAGCGGTAGTTGAAAAACATCCATGATGGCTGGGGAATTCTGGGAGTTAGTTGACACCCACAAATGCTGGATGGGGAATTCTGGGAGTTAGTTGGACCCACAAGTGCTGGCTGGGGAATTCTGGGAGTTAGTTGAAGCCCACAAATGCTGGATGGGGAATTCTGGGAGTTAGTTGAACCCACAAGTGCTGGCTGGGGAATTCTGGGAATTAGTTGAACCCACAAGTGCTGGATGGGGAATTCTGGGAGTTAGTTGAACCCACAAGTGCTGGCTGGGGAATTCTGGGAGTTAGTTGAACCCACAAGTGCTGGCTGGGGAATTCTGGGAGTTAGTTGAACCCACAAATGATGGATGGGGAATTCTGGGAGTTAGTTGAAGCTCAGAAATGATGGCTGGGGAATTCTGGGAGTTAGTTGAACCCACAAATACTGGTTGGGGAATTCTGGGAGTTAGTTGAACCCACAAATGATGGATGGGGAATTCTGGGAGTTAGTTGAAGCCCACAAATGCTGGCTTGGGAATTCTGGGAATTAGTTGAAGGTCACAAATGCTGGCTGGGGAATTCTGGGAATTAGTTGAAGGTCACAAATGCTGGCTGGGGAATTCTGGGAATTAGTTGAACCCACAAGTGCTGGATGGGGAATTCTGGGAGTTAGTTGAACCCACAAGTGCTGGCTGGGGAATTCTGGGAGTTAGTTGAACCCACAAGTGCTGGCTGGGGAATTCTGGGAGTTAGTTGAACCCACAAATGATGGATGGGGAATTCTGGGAGTTAGTTGAAGCTCAGAAATGATGGCTGGGGAATTCTGGGAGTTAGTTGAACCCACAAATACTGGTTGGGGAATTCTGGGAGTTAGTTGAACCCACAAATGATGGATGGGGAATTCTGGGAGTTAGTTGAAGCCCACAAATGCTGGCTTGGGAATTCTGGGAATTAGTTGAAGGTCACAAATGCTGGCTGGGGAATTCTGGGAATTAGTTGAAGGTCACAAATGCTGGCTGGGGAATTCTGGGAATTAGTTGAACCCACAAGTGCTGGATGGGGAATTCTGGGAGTTAGTTGAACCCACAAGTGCTGGATGGGGAATTCTGGGAGTTAGTTGAACCCACAAGTGCTGGATGGGGAATTCTGGGAGTTAGTTGAACCCACAAGTGCTGGATGGGGAATTCTGGGAATTAGTTGACGCCCACAAATCCTGGCTGGGGAATTCTGGGAGTTATTTGAAGCCCACAAATCCTGGCTGGGGAATTCTGGGAGTTAGTTGAACCCACAAGTGCTGGATGGGGAATTCTGGGAATTAGTTGAACCCACAAGTGCTGGCTGGGGAATTCTGGGAGTTAGTTGAACCCACAAGTGCTGGATGGGGAATTCTGGGAATTAGTTGACGCCCACAAATCCTGGATGGGGAATTCTGGGAGTTATTTGAAGCCCACAAATCCTGGCTGGGGAATTCTGGGAGTTAGTTGAACCCACAAGTGCTGGATGGGGAATTCTGGGAATTAGTTGAACCCACAAGTGCTGGCTGGGGAATTCTGGGAGTTAGTTGAACCCACAAGTGCTGGATGGGGAATTCTGGGAATTAGTTGACGCCCACAAATCCTGGATGGGGAATTCTGGGAGTTATTTGAAGCCCACAAATCCTGGCTGGGGAATTCTGGGAGTTAGTTGAACCCACAAGTGCTGGATGGGGAATTCTGGGAATTAGTTGAACCCACAAGTGCTGGATGGGGAATTCTGGGAGTTAGTTGAAGCTCAGAAATGATGGCTGGGGAATTCTGGGAGTTGAAGTCCACCCTTCTTAAAGTTGCGGAGGCTGGGAAGCAACTGGTCCATAGGAAGCAGCCTCCCTCCCTCTGTCTCTCGCAGGCCTGAGTAGGGACCTTGTAGTCCTTCCTCTGGAGGTGGCCTTAGTAGTCCCAACGTCACCATGGAGGGGCAGAGACGGACTACAGGTCATTCCCAAGATGTCACTCTTCCACCTCTCTGGTCAACATCGCCTCGTTTGGCCTCAGCCTTCATCACACCGTCGGGGTTCGACGTCTCGATCGGAGGTGTCCAAATGTGGCCACTTTAACACTTGTGGACTTCAATTCCCAGAATTCCCCAGCTGGCAAGGTTTTACGCTACATATAGGAGAAGAACAAATGTGACCGACTGCTTTAACTTTTTTGATTGGGTAACTTTCTTAATAGATGGTGGGAATGAAGTCGATGTAATATATCTTGACCGGACAGGAAAGTAAAAAGAAATCGCTGTGAGTTGACGTCCACAGGTCTTAAAAGTGGCCACATTCCGACAGCCCTGGTCTAGAAGGTGTCCAGGTTTGCTGGGAAACGCATATCCTGAGCCACATGTAAGAGGAAGGCTGCCTGGGGGAACCTCCTGAGGGTCCAGCAAGGAACTCTGCCCATGCTCTTGTGCAATATGCACTCAGGGCTTAGCATTACCCCCAACCCAACCAGGTGCAAAGTCGTTGGAAGAGGGATATTTGGCAGCCAATCTCTCTCCTGCGGGAGGGGTGGGTGGGATTGGTTTGTGCGTCAGAAAGTGCTCTGGGAAATCTAGGCAAAATAGGGCTACCCAGAGGGCATCTTTCCACCCCAAAGCCTAATTTACAGCAAAGTGAGAGCGATGTCTGCCCTCCCGAACCGTCAGATTAAAAACCATCCTCTTTTAATTGCTTTTCTCTTAAAAATATTAAAAAAAAGAAAAAAGTAAATGCAACCGGACCAAAAAAAACCGTTTGGCTGAGACCACGAGACCCTCCGGTTAGGCCTCGTGGCCCTAAAGTGCTAGACAAACCCTGCTATCTTTGCCGCCGTCCCTGGTTCTACTCCTTGTGGTCTCCTTTCCCTCTCCGCCGTTCTTTCCCTGCCCTCCCTCCACCCCCCTCCCCTCTTCATTCGTGGCCGTCCGGACTCAGCTCGTCCAGCTCCGTGTAAGGCTTGATCTCGCGATCCAACAACGACGGGGTGCGTCGGAATGTGGCGGCAATGTCGTCAAAGGTGCGCCCCCGAGTCTCAGGCACCTTGAGGTAAGTGAAGGCGGCGAAGATGAAGAGGAGGATGGCGAAGATGAGGAAGACGTAAGGACCGATCGCCTCCTGCAGGGGATAACAGAATAACAGAGGTGGAAGGGGACCTTGGAGGTCTTCTAGTCCACCCTCCGCACCCATGATCATAGAAACATAGGGCTGGAAGGGACCTTGGAGGTCTTCTAGTAGTCCAACCCCTCTGCCCAAGATCATAGAAACACAGGGCTGGAAGGGACCTTGGAGGTCGTCTAGTCCAGCCCTGTCCTCCACAAGATCATAGAAACATAGGGCTGGAAGGGACCTTGGAGGTCTTCTAGTCCAGCCCTGTCCTCCACAAGATCATAGAAACATAGGGCTGGAAGGGACCTTGGAGGTCTTCTAGTCCAGGGGTAGGCAAAGTTGGCTCTTCTATGACTCATGGACTTCAACTCCCAGAATTCCTGAGCTAGCATGATTGGCTCAGAAACTCTGGGAGTTGAAGTCCACGATCTAGTCCAACCCCTTTGCCCAAGTTCATAGAAATATAGGGACCTTAGAGGTCTTCTAGTCCAGCCCCCTGCTCAAGCTGGAAACCTAGACAATTTGAGTCAACTGACTGTCCAGTCTCTTCTTAAAAACTTCCAGTGTTGGAGCACCCACAACTTCTGGTGGCAAGCAGTTCCACCGGTTAATTCTCCTCACTGTTAGGAAGTTTCTCCTTTTTCCAGGTAGCTTCTCTCCTTGATTAGTTTCCACCCGTTGCTTCTTGTCCTGCCTTCTGGTGCTTTGGAGAATAGGTGGACCCCCTCCTCTTCTTTGGGGCAGTCCCTCAAATACTGGAAGGCTGCCGTCATGTCCCCCCAAGTCCTTCTCTTCATTAAACTAGACACCCCCAATTCCTGCAAGGACTAACTGCATTCAGTAACAACTACCATTAGGTTTAAGGGTTGGTTTCCAAGATGTTGGTTTTGGTCCTCCCTCCTCCTCCTCCATCCCTCCTTTCGTGCTGTGCCATTCGGACCATCGGCCGACGGCTAAAAAGCTTCTTTACGGGCCGTCGATCCACACCAAAGAGCAAGGATAAACATCCGCCCCTTCCCGCCGTCCTTCTCCGGCTCTCAGACTCACCTGAATGGACGGGAAACTCATGCCGATAATGAAGTTGCAAGTCCAGTTGGCAAAGCCGGCCACGGCCATGGCGGCCGGACGGGGACCCTGGCTGAAGAGCTCCGCCACGATGAACCACGGGATGGGGCCCGGCCCGATCTCGAAGAAGGCCACAAAGGCGAAAATGGCCACCATGCTCAGGTAGCCCATCCACGACACACTTTTCTGTCGAGAGAAATGTTCTCAAGAGGATTTTCCGGCTGGCAAAATTCCCCGACACGAAACGCAAATGCGTACAGATCGGTGGTGGAATTCTACTGGTTCACATCGGTTCGGGCGAACCGGTAGCGGCGGTGGTGGGAGGCTCCGCCCACCCGCCCGGACATCATCATGGACGCTCTGCGCATGCACAGAAGATCCTGCGCACGCGTGCTCCTATGTCCGAACCAGCAGCGAAGGTAAGTGAATACCGCTACTGGTACAGAGAGTCCTCGAATTACAACCGTTCGTTTAGTGACCGTTTGGAGTTACGGCGACACTGAAAGTAGGAACTTACAACCATTTTTCACGCTTACGGCCGTTACGACGTCAGCACCGTCACGTGATCAAAATTCAGACGCTCTTGGCAAGTGACTCGTATTTATGACGGTCGCATCCACATGGTCACGTGATCAAAATTCAGACACTTGGCCACTGACTCGTATTTATGACGGCTGCAGCGTCCCCGGGGGGGGGGTGTCACATGATCCCCTTTTGCGACCTTCTGACAAGCCAAGTATGGGGAAGCCAGATTCACTTAACAACCGGGTTACTGACTTAACAACTGCAGTGATTCACTTAACGACTGAGGCAAGAAAGGTGGCAAAATGGAGCAAAACTCATGACAAATGCCTCACTTAACAACAGGAATTTTGGGCTCCATTGCGGTCATAAGTCAAGGACCCACCTGTACGGTCAATGATTCGCTTAACGACCGTGCTGCTAAAGTTAACAACTGCAGCGATTTTGGTTAAGAAAGGTCACAAAATGGAGCCAAACTCAGAACAACTGTTTTGCTTAGCAACCAGACATATGAGGCTCCATTGCCGTTGTAAATCGAGGACTACCTGCGTTTGAGCGCCTGAGGTGAGGAAGGGCCCTTCCGGTGACCCACTGGAGTGGGGAGGACCCCTGGATTTTCCTCCCTCGCAAAAGGAAACCGGATACCTGTTGGTTTAGATTAAGGGATGGTGGAACTGACCGCCACAAGATGCGGCTGATTGGGATGGAGAGTGGCTTTGGAGAGAAATCCAGCCCTCAAGAGGGGGCGTCCTGGGTCCGGCTACTCACCAGAAGGAGGAGCGAGGTCATCATTAAAAGGGCACAGATGCCCATTCCGAATAAGCCAACCATGTGCAACGTCCGCCTTCCTGCCCGCTCCACCAGGAACACCTGGAAGAGAGGGAAAAGGTGAGGAACAGGTGCTGAGGGAGGGTGGAGCGCCAGGTAAGCGATCCTGTCTGATTTCTATAGCAAATGATTGATAGCAATGTTTGATTTTTATAGCAAATTGAGTAGGGGGCTGGACTACAAGACCTCCAAGGTCCCTTCCAACTCTGTTATTCTTTTATTCGGTTATTTCAATGTCTACAGCAAATTATTGATGGCAAATTTCAATTTTTATAGCAAATTCAGCAGGGGGTTGGACTAGAAGACCTCCAAGGTCCCTTTCCAAGTCTGCGGAGTTGAGCGGCATATAAATACGAGTAATAAATAAATAATAAATAAATATTCTTTTATTCGGTTATTTCAATGTCTACAGCAAATTATTGATGGCAAATTTCAATTTTTATAGCAAATTCAGCAGGGGGTTGGACTAGAAGACCTCCAAGGTCCCTTTCCAAGGCTGCGGAGTTGAGCGGCATATAAATACGAGTAATAAATAAATAATAAATAAATATTCTTTTATTCGGTTATTTCAATGTCTACAGCAAATTATTGATAGCAAATTTCAACTTTTATAGCAAATTCAGCAGGGGGTTGGACTAGAAGACCTCCAAGGTCCCTTCCAACGCTGTTATTCTTTTATTTCAATGTCTACATCAAATTACTGACCGCAAACTTCTGTACAGTACTTGGTAATTGCTAAATTTTGCGGACAACGGAAGGAAGGGATGGATGGATCTTGACCAACATTTCTCAGCCGTTTCAAGTTGCGTGGACTTCAACTCCCAGAATCCCCCTGCCATCTCTTTCTTTCACTTTGCCGAAGTCAAGTTACATTACGTTCACTTCGTACCCACCATCTATTAAGGAGAGCTAACCTACCCAAAAAATATGATCAAGGAGCTTAACGACATTTGTTCTTGTCCACCAGCCATGCTTGCTGGGGAATTCTGGGAGTTGAAGTCCACAAGTCTTTAAAGTTGCCTGGTTTGGAGACCACCACCACCACCCGCTCTTCGAGACACCCCCCCGGGGTCCGGGCGATGCAGGATATTCTTACCGAAATGATGGTGAAGACGGTGTTGACCACGCCCGTTCCGATGGTCGCGTAAATGGGCTGCTCCAGACCGGCTTTGGTCAAGATGTCGGTTGAGTAATAGAAGACCTAAACAAGAACGGTGAAGGTTCTTCCTGGTCTTTGGGCTTCCCTGGCCCTGCCCCACTTCTCTTCCTCCCTCCGGCAGCCCCACTCACCGCGTTGATGCCCGAGAGCTGCTGGGACAGCTGCAGCACCACGGCGACCAACAGCGGCTGGCGGTAAATGCGGGAACGGAAGAGCTGGAGGATGGAGACCTTGTGCTCCATGTCCATCCGCCGTTTCTCCTCCTTCATCTCGGTCAACGCCGCACTCACGTCCTGGCAGCCGGTCAGCCGCTTGAGACCTAGGGAGGGGGACCCATGGAAGTTAGCAAGAGGGGGAGCGTCGCCCAATGGGGTGGGTTAGGGTAGAAGGGGGAAACAGGGAATCCCAGGAAATGGGGTGTGTATGTGTGAAGATGGGATGGGAGAAGAGGGATGGCCAACCGTTGGGTTGACTTGAAGGAACATCTTTCTTTCTTTCTTTCTTTCTTTCTTTCTTTCTTTCTTTCTTTCTTTCTTTCTTTCTTTCTTTCTTTCTTTCTTTCTTTCTTTCTTTCTCTCTCCCTCCTTTCTTTCTTTCTCTCTCTCTCTTTCTTCTTTCTTTCTTTCTTTCTTTCTTTCTTTCTTTCTTTCTTTCTTTCTTTCTTCCTTCCTTCCTTCCTTCCTTCTTCCTTCCTTCTTCCTTCCTTCTTTCTTTCTTTCTTCCTTCTTTCTTTCTTTTTCTTCTTTTTCTTTCTCTTTCTTTCTTCCTTCTTTCTTTCTTCTTCCTTTCTTTCTTTCTCTTCTTCCTTCCTTCCTTCCTTCCTCCCTCCTTCCTTCTTTCTTTCTTTCTTCCTTCTTTCTTTTTTTCTTCCTTCCTTCCTTCCTTCCTTCTTTCCTTCTTTCTTTCTTTCTTTCTTTCTTTCTTCTTTCTTTCTTTCTCTCTCTCCTTTCTTTCTTTCTCTCTCTCTTTCTTCCTTCTTTCTTCCTTTCTTCCTTTCTTCCTTTCTTCCTTCCTTCCTTCTTCCTTCCTTCCTTCTTCCTTCTTTCTTTCTTCCTTCCTTCCTTCTTTCTTTCTTTCTTTCTTTCTTCCTTCTTTCTTTCTTTTTTCTTCTTTTTCTTTCTCTTTCTTTCTTTCTTTCTTCCTTCCTTCTTTCTTTCTTCCTTTCTTTCTTCTTCCTTTCTTTCTTTCTTTCTTTCTTTCTTTCTCTTCTTCCTTCCTTCCTTCCTTCCTTCCTTCCTTCCTTCCTCCCTCCTTCCTTCTTTCTTTCTTTCTTCCTTCTTTCTTTTTTTTCTTCCTTCCTTCTTTCTTTCTTTCTTTCTTTCTTTCTTTCTTTCTTTCTTTCTTTCTTTCTTTCTTTCTGCCTTTCTTCCTTCCTTCCTTCCTTCTTTCTTTCTTTCTTCCTTCCTTCTTTCCTTCTTTCCTTCTTTCTTTCTTTCTTTCCTTATTATTTATTTATTTATTATTTATTTATTTCGTCAAGCATGTATTAGATAACAGATATAAGTATAAACATGACTATGAATACATGAAATGGACACGAATAAAAGGCTACATCAGGACAGGGATGGTAGGCACGCTGGTGCGCTTATGCAGGCCCCTTAAAGACCTCTTAGGAATGGGGTGAGGTCGACAGTAGACAATCTAAGGCAGCGGTTCTCAACCTGGGGGTCGCGACCCCTTTGGGGGGGGGTCGAGCGACCCTTTCACAGAGGTTGGGAGACTTCATCCGGATGCTGCCATTTGGGTTCTTTTACCCTCTGCGCATGCGCAGAACGCTTTGCACATGCGCAGAGGGTAAAAGAACCCAAATGGCGGCGGCAGGGTGAGTCACGGCAGGGGCGGGGCATGGGTCGCGGCATTAGGAAGGTTGGGAACCATTGGTCTAAGGTTAAAGTTCTTGGGGTTTGGGGAAGAAACCACAGAGTCAGGTAGTGCATTCCAGGTATTGATCACTCTGTTGCTGAAGTCGTATTTTCTGCAGTCGAGTTTGGAGCGCTTTACATTGAGTTTGAATCTATTGTGTGCTCGTGTGTTGTTGTGGTTGAAGCTGAAGTAGTCATTGACAGGTAGCATATTGTAGCAGATAATTTTATGTACTACGCTTAGGTCAGGAGCTAAGCACAGGAGCCCCCTTGGGTTGTGTGCTAAGCCCTTTCCTTTATTCCTTATATACACATGACTGCACCCCATTGTATAACACCAACGCGATTATTAAATTTGCGGACGACACGACAGTGGTGGGGCTCATTGATAAGAACGATGAGTCCGCTTATAGAAAGGAAATACAAGGGCTTTACACAGTGGTGTAAAGAAAATAATCTTATACTTAACACCAAAAAAACTAAAGAACTGATAATTGACTTTAGGAAAAAGAAAGATGCACATTTAGCATTGCACATAGATGGCGAGGAGGTGGAGAGGATTGGTCGTTTTAAATTTCTGGGTATTTATATCTCAGAGGACCTCTCATGGACTATGAATGTTAACATGCTCGTGAAGAAGGCACAGAAGAGGCTGTACTTCCTGAGAATGCTCAGGAAGATAAATCTATCTCAGCATCTACTGTTGTCCTACTATCGCCGCACCATGTCCTGACATATGGCATTCTTGCATGGCATGGGAGCAGCTCTGCAGCGGACAAAAAAGCTCTACAGAGAATCATTACAACTGCCCAGAATATCATCGGGCTCCAGCTACCAGCCCTGGACGATATCTTCGCATCTCGCTGTTCGAGGAAGTTGCACAATATTCTCAGAGACTCTTATTATCCTACTTACAATCTTTTTAAACTGTTGCCTTCTGGCAGAAGATACAGAACAATCAAAACTCGGACCGCGCGTTCTCTGAATAGTTTTTATCCCAAAGCTATAATTGCACTCAACAATGAACTAAAGGGTCACCATCGGTGAGCTGTTGGACAGCATTACTTGGTCGGTTGTGTGGGTGGTTCAGGGTGGGGAATTTGTGGCGGGTGCGGGTGTATTTTTTGGGGGGATTGTTATGTGTGTTGGGCCTGGTCTTTGGGTGTTATGTGAATTTCGTTGTATGGGTATACTGTGTATATACGTACAATGACAATAATAAAGCAATTAATTAATTAATTAATTAGGTCGGATCGAAGACGGCAAAGTTCCAAGTTGTCTAAGCCCAACATTTCAAGCCTGGTGGCGTAAGGTATTCTGTTGCATGCAGAGGAGTGGAGGACTCTTCTCGTGAAATATCTCTGGACCAGGAATGGGTTCCTAATTTTTTTTACTACCACTCTGTGGGCGTGGCTTATTTTGTGGGTGCGGCTTGCCAGCCATGTGACCGGGTGGGCGTGGCTTGCCGGTCATATATTAGTTATTTCAGAGAGATGTTACTACTATTTTTCCTATTTTATACCTTACATGAAAAGCTTTGCATACAAAGTGCGTGTTACACCATGGCAACACAGCAACCTTTATATGCAGAAAATGCTATAGTTAAAAGACAAGCAAGTCTCATACAGCATTTTTGGTTTCAGTCATGGATTCCTTAGACGAAAATATTGAGGACTGTTAAAAGAACAGTATCTTTTAACAGTCCTCAATGTTTTCGTCTAAGGAATAACAGTATAAAACTGTATAAAATTAACAGTTTACAAGGTTAAGCTTTCGGAAAACGCCCACTTTGGGAAGTTTTAGGCAAAAGCAAAGGAAAAGTGTCAAATGCGAACTTCTTATTATTTTCAAGTGAAGGGACGGGGAAAGACTTAATTGTCAGGTTTCTGGGCATGCGCAGAAGAAATTTAAAAAAAATTTAAAAAAAATTTTTTAAATGGCGCCCAGGCACCGGCAACCGACACCGGCAACCGAGTTTTGCCCGGTTGTAAAACCGGGCAAAACTCACTTCACAACTGTCTCGCTTTGCAACGGACAGATTAGGGCTCGTCCGCTGTGGTCGTAAGGCGGGGGAATTGCCCATACTCACTCTCTTTGGCCTTCGACTCCTTGTTTCGGATGATGTACAGGTAGCGCGGGCTCTCCGGACAGAAAGGGAGGAGGAGCAGCTGCAGGATGGAGGGCACCACGGTAATGCCCATCAAGAGAGGCCAGTAGGTCTCCGTGCCCAGCAGGGTGTCCAGGCCGCACACCTGTGGCAGGAGGGGAAAAAAAGCGGTTGGTTCAAGACCGACTCCCAATCAACTGGAAGATGCCGGGCTAAATATCGGTGAACAAAGAAGAACGGTTGCAGCTCAGGGTTGGAGGGTCCTTGGTGGTCTCGGAACTTGGTTGGTTTCCCTGCAGACGTTTCATCACCCAGCTAGGGAACATCGTCAGGGCGAGGAGGAGGAGGGGGGAGGAGGAGGAGGAGGAGGAGGAGGAGGAGGAGGAGGAGGACTGTGAGATCCTTGGTGCTCTCGGAGCTTGGTTGGTTTTGTTAGAATATTCATGACTGGGAGAGCCAGTGATAACAAGGTCAGCCAATGAATGGGCATAGCGACTAAGTCAGCCAATGGGAGCTAACCACTTCTGAGTCTGTGCAGAGAATCGAAACTGAAAACGTAAGCTTAAGGCTATGCGTGACTCCGTCCATTCTGTACTCTCTGAACTCTGAACTAGAAGCTGCTTGTGTAAAAGTAAAACAGTTAAGTTGCTAAACTGAAGAACTCTGCTAATGGTATTGTAAATATATATATATATATATATATATATATATATATATATATATATATATATATATATATATATATATATATATATATATATATATATATATATATATATATATATATATATATATATATATATATATATATATATATTACTATGTTTATAAAGAAGTTTATGAATCCAGCTGAATCAGTCATCTGTATATGCTTCTGGTTTTGATTTTTATGCAACAAACTCTAATAGGTTTCCCTGCAGACGTTTCATCATCCAGCTAGGGAACATCATCAGTGCGAGGAGGAGGAGAAGGGGGAGGGGGAGGAGGAGGAGGAGGAGGAGGAGGAGGAGGAGGAGGAAAGGGACTGTGGGGTCCTTGGTGTTCTCTGAACTTAGTTGTTTTCTTGCAGACGTTTCATGACCCAACTAGGGGACATCATCAGTGCTAGAATGTGCAAACCCTTCTGGCACTGATGATGTTACCTAATTGGGTTATGAGACGTCTGCAAGAAAACCACCAACCTCAGAGAGCACCAAGGACGCCCCAGTCTCCTCCCCCTCCCCTCATCCCCCTCCTCCTCTCTGCAAACCCCACTCCTTTCTAGCACTGACGATGTTCCCTAGTTGGGTCATGAAACGTCTGCAAGGAAACCACCAAGCTCAGAGAGCACCAAGGACCCCAGAGTCCAACCCTGATCTACAGATCTCTTCAACTGGTAGAAAGAGGATCACTTACATTCCCCACAGGCCTCCCCAAGCCTTCCCTGGTGAAGACTCCGGGAAAACAACATCTTGCGTGTTTCAGAATAAGGAGCAGCTTGTAATCACTTGCTAACTATGTATTTATTCCACAGGGAGGTTTTTAGGGAGCCCAGTCTCAATATCTGGGACTGGAATTCACAAGACTTCATGGTTGCAGTCCTTGACTTACAACACTTCATTTAGTGACCGTTCGAAGTTACAACGGCAGTGGAAAAAGTGGCTTACGACCGTTTTTCACACTTACAACCGTTGCAGCCACCCCCGCGGTCACGTGATGGAAATTCAGACACTTGGCAGCTGACTCCTATTTAATGACGGTCGCATGTCCTGGGGGGGGGCAGTCACATGATCCCATTCTGCGACAGTCTGACAAAGCCACGTCAAGGGGGAAGCCAGATTCATTTCACCACCGCTTCGACTCACTTAAGAACGGCAGCGATTCACGGAGCGACTCTGGCGAGGAAGGTCATAAAACGGGGCCGAATTCGCTTCGTTGTCTCGCTTAGCAAGAGGAATGCGGTCTCCGTTGTGGTCGTAAGTCGAGGACTTACCTGCAATCCCATGGACGGGTGGTTTCCTGGACTTCAATGGTGCTTCTCACAAGGAACTCAGTTTCAATGCTCAGCCATCATGACCGGTACTAAGCTCACCCCCACCCTCAGCCTCGATGCCCCCTATCACATGAGGGGCAGCCCCACACTCTTGTTCCAAGTCAGGGCAGGTCAATGCCAGCCCCCCCCCCTTTGACCCGATCCCCTCCATTCCCCCCCCCCAACCAAATCTCTAACATGCGGAGAGGGCTGCTTACCTGGGCAAATAGGATCCCGATGACAATAGCCAGCTGGTTCAGGGTCCCCAAAGCCCCCCGAAGCTTGGTGGGGGCGATCTCCCCCACATACATGGGCACCAGTCCGGAGGCAAATCCTGGCATGGGGGGGGGAAGAAGGGGGGTGGGTTAATGAGACCCCTAAATTGCGCCTAACCAGAGCAGGAATCCACTGACGTGCTTCCACTCAGAAAAAAACGGTGTTGAAAAACCATCACTGGGCTAGTGTGGAGGCATGCTGCTCCTGAACATGGAGGCTTGACAGGAAGGAGGGCCCAGCGTTGCTAACTCATCCTGGGTTAGCTCAAACACCACCACCACCATCAACAGCCCTGCTCCTTTTGACGCTAGGACATTTTCGTCCACCTTCTCATATTGTAGATGGTTGGGTCGATTTTCATTCATTCATTCATTCATTCATTCATTCATTCATTCATTCATTCATTCATTCATTCATTCATTCATTCATTCCTTGATTGCATTCAGATATAGTCAAGACTGATTCGGTGCAATTCAGATAGTGAGTTCTAGTCTCATATAAAAGCCAACTGGGTGACTTTGGGCCAATCACCAGGCGATGGTGAGTTCTAGTCCTGCCTTAGGCATGAAAGGCAGCTAGGTGACTTTGGGCCAATCACCAGGAGACTGGGAGTTCTAGTCCCGCCTTAGGCATGAAAGCCGGCTGGGTGACTTTGGGCCAATCACCAGGCGACTGTGAGTTCTAGTTCCGCCTTAGTACATGAAAGGCAGCTAGGTGACTTTGGGCCAATCTCCAGGCGATGGTGAGTTCTAGTCCTGCCTTAGGCATGAAAGGCAGCTAGGTGACTTTGGGCCAATCACCAGGCGATGGTGAGTTCTAGTCCTGCCTTAGGCATGAAAGGCAGCTAGGTGACTTTGGGCCAATCACCAGGCGACTGTGAGTTCTAGTCCCACCTTAGGCATGAAAGCCTGTTGGGTGACTTTGGGCCAATCACCAGGAGACTGGGAGCTCTAGTCCCGCCTTCGGCATGAAAGCCTGTTGGGTGACTTTGGGCCAATCACCAGGAGACTGGGAGCTCTAGTCCCGCCTTCGGCATGAAAGCCTGTTGGGTGACTTTGGGCCAATCACCAGGCGACGGTGAGTTCTAGTCCCGCCTTAGGCATGAAAGCCAGTTGGGTGACTTTGAGCCAATCACCAGGCAACGGTGAGTTCTAGTCCCGCCTTAGGCATGAAAGCCGGCTGGTTGACTTGGGCCAATCACCAGGCGACAGTGAGTTCTAGTCCCGCCTTAGGCATGAAAGCCAGTTGGGTGACTTTGAGCCAATCACCAGGCAACGGTGAGTTCTAGTCCCGCCTTAGGCATGAAAGCCGGCTGGTTGACTTGGGCCAATCACCAGGAGACGGTGAGTTCTAGTCCCCCCCCATATATCTCCCTCTCTGGGCTCCCTTTCTCCCCCGGTACCCAAGACCCGACAGGAGGAAAACCAGCGTCCCACCTCATCCTCCACCCCCCCCATGAAACAGTGACACCCCCCCCGCCCACCCCCTTACCTGAGAAAGCCCCGATCACAAAGCGCCCGAAGATCATCATCTCGTAGGATTTGCCGAACTTGGCCAGCCCCATCAAGCCCCCACCGAGAAAGGCCAGGCCGTTGTTGATGATCATGGCTCTTTTTCTGGAAGGAAAGGAGACCACACGGTATGGACAAGGAAGCTCGCTCGGGGTGGGTGGGGAGGCCCCATGCTGCACCAAGGGGGTCCCATCAACTTTGGGGGGGTTTCCTCCACGAAGGAAGGGCCCGTAGCTGCAGAAAGAAACTACTTTTTCCATAGCAACCCGATCAGACCGTGTTCCGCCCATCAATTTATCCAGGATTAAACCCGGTTCAAGGCTGGCTCCCATCACTCAACTCACAACCGCTGCAGAGCGGTGGAAAATATCTCCGTACGGGTAGTCCTCGACTTCCAACAGTTCATTTAGTGGCCATTCAAAGTTAGAAAAAGATGAACTTGGGACCATTCCTCACCCTTACGACCGTGAAAGCTTCCCCGCGGTCACGCGGTCGGAACTCAGTCCCTTGGCAACGGGCTCCCATTTATGACGGCCGTGGGGGTTACGCGATCCCCCTTTTGCGACGTTCTGACAAGCAAAGTCAACGGGGGGGGAGCCAGATTCGGTTAACAACCGTGGGACTAATTTAACCACTGCAACGATTCGCTTAACGACCGTGGCAAGAAAGGTCATAAAATGGGGCAAAGCTCATTGAACAAACGTCTCCTTTAGCAGCAGAAATGTTGGACTCCATTGTGGTCGTAAGCCGAGGACCACCTGTATTTACGACCACATGCAGCCTCTCGTACGTCAGGGACCACTTGCAACGTTGCCGACTTCGGTAATTTGCGGGCGGCTCTGACTGCTTGGGCCTGTGGGTCTTGCCCGCTGTGGTGCGCTCTGCACTTGCTCAGAGGACCTAGCCCTTCTTCCTCGCCAGGTAGGAGCCCACCCCGGGAGGAAGGGCGGGAGGGAAGGAGGGCTCACCTGCCCAGCCATTCGGAGACCACGCCCACCATGAAGGAGGAGACCATCCCGCCGAGGGAGAAGATGGAGACCGAGAGGGACCACAGGATGTTGAGGGTGGCCGGATCGATGGAGGTGGCGTTCTCCACACCTTGACGGTGCCTCCAGGTCGCATTGTAGTTCTGCTCGATGATCTGGGAATGGGTGGGGGGGGAGAGGAGGAGGGGGGCAAGCAGAATTACTTTATGGTCACTTAAAACGAAATCTATTCGGGTACAATTTCTCTGAATTTTTCTCTGTGTAAAAGCATTGGGCTCGGGTGCTTTACAAAACTGGGAATGGGATGGGATGGAACAGAATAGTGGAATGAAGAAGGATAGGATAGGATAGGATAGGATAGGATAGGAATAGAATATAGAATATTAGAATAATATTAGAATAATATTAGAATATTAGAATATTGAAATAGAATAGAATAGAATAGTAGAAGAATAGAAAAGAGAAGAGAAGAATAGAATAGAATAGAATAGAATAATAGAATAGGATAGGATAGGATAGGATAGGATAGGATAGGATAGGATAGGATAGGATAGGATAGGATAGGATAGGATAGGAATATAATATTAGAATATTAGAATATTAGAATATTAGAATATTAGAATATTAGAATATTAGAATATTAGAATATTAGAATATTAGAATATTAGAATATTAGAATATTAGAATATTAGAATATTAGAATATTGAAATAGAATAGAAGAGAATATAATAAAGAGGAAATAAGAATAGAATAGAATAGAATAGGATAGGATAGGATAGGATAGGATAGGAATATAATATTAGAATATTAGAATATTAGAATATTAGAATATTAGAATATTAGAATATTAGAATATTAGAATATTAGAATATTAGAATATTAGAATATTAGAATATTGAAATAGAATAGAAGAGAATATAATAGAATAAAGAGGAAATAAGAATAGAATAGAATAGAATAGAATAGAATAGAATAGAATAGAATAGAATAGAATAGAATAGAATAGAATGAAGAATAGAATACAGAATGAAGAGAAGAAAGAGAAGAGAAGAGAAGAGAAGAGATAAGACGAGATTAGAAGAGAAGAGAAATAAGAATAGAATAGAATGAAGAATAGAATAGAACAGAAGAGAAGAGAATAGAGAATAGAATAGAAATAAGAATAGAATTGAATTG
>JALIGW010000378.1:0-10000 GCA_023053685.1 Diadophis punctatus similis | reverse complement strand
CGGAAGACCCGAAGGATCAGGTGAGAGAGAGATCTTCATGAAGAACGGCCAAGTAGATCAGTGTTCTTCAACCTTGGAGACTTTAAAATGGGCGGACTTCAACTCCCAGAATTCCCCAACCAAGTCATCTGTTTTCCATTTAATTTTCATGCCATCTATCCCACTTCTAATTCATTTATTAATTTAGCTTGTCATGGGTTATGTTTTTTTCACTTGCCCGAAGTCAAGGTATATTACATCTACCGCGTTCCCACCGTCTATTAAGAAAGTTACCCCGTCCCAAAATGCCACGAAGGCAGTCTAGCCACATGGGTTCTCATCCGTGCCGAATTCTGGTAAAACCCTCGACGGCTGGGGAATTCTGGGAGTCGAAGTCCACCCCGTCTTAATGTCCTCAAGGTTGAAAAAGACGGAGCTAGGTGGTCACTAAGAGAGGACACCGGTCTAATACCACGTAACCGATCAGTCCATCCCACCCACCACCCGCTAAAAAAACTACCGGTAGGTCTCAGAAATGACGTTGGCATCTCTTAACATCTTTCGACATGGACTCCGCTGACCGCCCAGCCTCAGGACACAGCTCCATCGGTTTACCTTTTGGGGTGCATTGATCACCCCGATGTTGTATCCGAATTGCAAGGATCCCAAGATGGCTGTGAGGACAGACAGGATTAAGACGGGGGTAATTTCACTTCCAGTCGTCTCCGTGCCCTGAAAAACAGAATTCCTGGTTAAGTTCGCGGAATGGACAAATGGGGGACCCCGGCAAATTTGGGGTGAACTGTCAAAAAGCCAGGCACGTCCCTTCAATAAAATTGGTGCTTTGCTTTGCTTTGTTTACAACATTAGCCACTTTAAGGTATGGGGACTTCAACTCCCAGAATTCCCCAGGCAGCAATGCCAGCTTGGGAATTCTGGGAGTTGAAGTCCAGTCGTCTTTCAATGGGTTGAGGTGCGGATGGGTGGACTTCCACTCCCAGAATTCTCCAGGCAGCAATGCCAGCTGGGGAATTCTGGGAGTTGAAGTCCAGTCAGCCATCTTTCAATGGTTAAGGTGCATATGGGTGGACTTCCACTCACAGAATTCCCCAGGCAGCAATGCCAACTGGGGAATTCTGGGAGTTGAAGTCCAGTCAGCCATCTTTCAATGGGTTGAGGTGCGGATGGGTGGACTTCCACTCCCAGAATTCCCCAGGCAGCAATGCCAGCTGGGGAATTCTGGGAGTTGAAGTCCAGTCAGCCATCTTTCAATGGTTAAGGTGCATATGGGTGGACTTCAACTCCCAGAATACCCCAGGCAGCAATGCCAGCTGGGGAATTCTGGGAGTTGAAGTACAGTCAGCTATCTATCAATGGGTTGAGGTGCAGATGGGTGGACTTCAACTCCCAGAATACCCCAAGCAGCCATGCCATCTGGGGAATTCTGGGAGTTGAAGTCCAGTCAGCCATCTTTCAATGGGTTGAGGTGCGGATGGGTGGACTTCCACTCCCAGAATTCCCCAGGCAGCAATGCCAGCTGGGGAATTCTGGGAGTTGAAGTACAGTCAGCCATTTATCAATGGGTTGAGGTGCAGATGGGTGGACTTCCACTCCCAGAATTCCCCAGGTAGCCATGCCGGCTGAGGGATTCTGGGAGTTGAAGTCCACCCCGTGTTAAAACGGCTACAACTCTCTGAATTCCCCAGAATTTTCCCAGAATTCCCCAGCCGGCATTCACCAACAAAAGCTTATGGCAGCATCTGAATCAAATGTCTCACTGGCATTTTGGCGCCATCGATTAACACAGTTTTCAAACCTGGCACCTTGAAGACGGGTGGACTTCAACGCCCACAATTCCCCAGGCATCGAGCCATCTTAACACGGCTCAGGTTTGTACCTGCTCCTACCAGCTGCTCCACCTTCTTGCAAACCAGCCGGGCAGGCCAATTCGGAAACATGCAGCCACAGGCCCATAATGCACAGCCCCTCCGGCAACGTTCCCTTGTGCAAGACAGGGCACGTGTTCGTGGCATAGGGGATGACCTGAGCATTTTAAATTCCCAATTCTTTCGACTCTTCCCCGTTTTGCGAGGTTTTGGGATTCCTTGCGGATAAAAACATCTGGATGGAGGCCAGATGCCGTCTAAGGAGTCCAGATATCATCTACTTCCTGCTTCAATCCTATTTCCCCCCCCACACTTTTTAACTGCACCCTGCATTCCCCCCACCCTGAAAAAAAATAGATTTATGGGGCAGAAGCAATGCCAACCCTCCAAATTGAAAACAATGAAAGGCGGAGGATTGTGATTAATTTCCTGAACGTTTGCTAACCCGCAGGGATTGGACAGAGTCCAGCAAAGCTCAGAATGGCGTGCAAAAGTCAATATTTGGTTTAAGCATTAGATCGGAACCGCGATATCGCGTCCCTCGTGGCCCACTACGAGGAAGAGGGAGAAGACGGAAGACAACGCACAACCGCACAAAGAGTTGTTGCGAGGAAGTCAGTAATAGTTAGAAATAGAACACTCTCGTTCGTTGTGTGTGTGTGTGTGTGTGTTGGGTGGAAGCTATTAAAAAACCTGGTGTAGGGTCTGCATGGGCGGGGGGTTGGACTAGATGACCTCCATGGTCCCTTCCAACTCTGCTAATCTGTATCTGTATCAGAACCTCAAACAACACCCTGCGCCCTGCCGTTTAAATCCTGGGGGGGGGGGGAAAGGGACCATGCAATACACAGACAGTCCTCGACTTATGGCAGTTCACTTAGTGACCGTTCAGAGTTACAATGGCACTGAAAAAAGGGACTTAGGACCGTTATTCACACTTACGACCTTTACAGCGTCTCTCCATTGTTACAGCGTCTCTCCATCACGTGATCAAAATCCAGACCCTTGGCAGCTGACTCGTATTTATGACGGTTGCAGCGTCCTGGGGTCAGGTGATCCCCTTTTGCGACCTTCTGACAAGCAACGTCAAGGGGGAATCCCGATTCGCTTAACGGCCGTGTTCTGAACTTAACAACTGGAGCAATTCGCTTAACAACGAAAGGTTGTAAAATGAGGCAAAACTCACTTAACAAACGTCTCGCTTAGCAACAGAAATTTTGGGCTCAATGCTGGTCGTAAGTCGAGGACCACCTGTAGTAATAAGCACCGCTGAACGTCATCGGCATTGACAAAATCCCCATCTGTCAATTGCAAAAGGCAGCTTGACTTTTGAAGGGCTGACATCCTGCGACAAGACCTTTGACCCCATCAAACATCCACATCTGCCTCTCCGGGGTCCTTGGGAAGGACTCCAGAGGCAGATAAAAAGGCCCAATCCAGTCTGAACATCTGTTTGACCAACCACAATAACCCAAAACATCTAGAGCACCATTGAACACCCTCGGCATTGACAAAATCCCCGTCAGTCAATTGCAAGAGACAGCTTTGACTTGGAACAGCTTACATCCTACCAGAAAATCTTTTAACACTGTCAAACAACATCTGTCTATCCTGTATCCATCTGTAAAGTCCTGGGGAAGGACTTATTAGGTGGACAAGAAGCCCCACTCCGTTCTGCACATCTGGCTGATTGCAACGAACCACGTAATAACAACTCAACAGCTGGATAAAAACACCAACGGATGGAAACTCATCAAGGAGAGAAGCAACCTGGAATTTATTTATTTATTGTTTATTTATTATTTGGTTCTTCTATGCCGCCCTACTCCCGCGGGACTCAGGAATTGAGGAGAAACTTCCTAACAGTGAGGACAATCAACCCGTAGAACATCCAATCCCACCCCTACCTATGGTCACTAGCCACAGTCATCCCTACCTTCAAAAAAGGGAGACCCCAGCTTAGTCGAAAATTACAGACCAATCACTTTATGTTGCGTCACCTGCAAAATTATGGAATAAATCATCAACCAATCTATTACCCTCCACTTAGAAACAAACAACCTACTCTCTAACAAACATTTTGGTTTCAGGAAAAAAATTATCCTGCAATCTGCAACTCCTACACTGCAAAAACATATGGACTACACAACTCGATCAGGGCAAAGCAATAGACGCAATTTACATCGACTTCTGTCAAAGCCTTTGATTCAGTGGTGCACGACAAACTACTTCTAAATCTGCAATCTTATGGCATTTAGCAATAGCACTTAGCCTTATATACCGCTTCATAGTGCTTTACAGCCCTCTCTAAGCGGTTTACAGAGTTCAGCATATTGCCCCCAACAATCTGGGTCCTCATTTTACCCACCTCGGAAGGACGGAAGGCTGAGTCAACCTGGAGCCTGGTGAGATTTGAACAGCTGAACTGCTGAACTAGCAATCAGCTAAAGGTTGCAGTGCTGCTTTTAACCACTGCACCACCTCGGCTCCTACACCACCTCTGGCCCCCTGCATAAATGGATAACTGCGTTCCTGACAAACAGGCAACAAGTGGTCAAAATATCGAACGCTCTATCAAATCCTGTACCTGTCAACAGTGGTGTCCCCCAAGGCAGTGTTTTAGGGCCAACACATTTTATACTTTATATAAATGACCTTTGCGATCATATTAAAAGCAACTGCGTCCTCTTCGCTGATGATGAAAAACTATTCCACACCACCGACAATGCTGCTACCCTTCAAAAAGACCTTGACTATGTGTCAGAATGGTCAAACAACTTCAAATCTCAACCAACAAAGGCTCAGTCTTACACAGTGGCAAAAATAATCAGAACACAAAATACAAGCTGGACGGACACGACCTCGTAGACGAACCTCACTCTGTCAAGGACCTTGGAGGACTCATCTCTAATGATCTCTAAGTGCCAAAGGCCACTGTAAAAACATTGCCAAAAAAAAGCATTAAGAGTTGTTAACCTAATTTTGCGTAGCTTCTTCTCTGGTAATATTGAACTACAAACTAGGGCATACAAAACATTTGCTAGACCGATTCTTGAATACAGCTCATCTGTCTGGAACCCACACTACATATCAGACATTAACACAATTGAGAAAGTCCAGAGATACTTCACAAGAAGAGTATTACATTCCTCTGTTCACAACAGAATTCCTTATGAAACCAGACTTGAAATTTTAGAACTACGCTGCCTTCGATCTGACCTAAGTGTAGCTCACAAAATTATCTGCCACAACGTCCTACCTGTTAACGACTACTTCAGCTTCAACCGCAACAATACACGAGCACACAATAGATACAAACTCAAGGTAAAGCGCTCCAAACTCGATTGCAGAAAATACGACTTCAGCAACAGAGTGGTCAATGCCTGGAATGCACTACCTGACTCTGTGGTTTCTTCCCCAAATCCCCAAAACTTTAACCTTAGACTGTCTACAGTCAACCTCACCCCATTCCTAAGAGGTCTGTAACAGTGGTGGGTTGTAAAAGATTTTGCCACCGGTTCGTGTGTGCGCTGGCGTGCGTGCGCGTGATGCTTCTGCGCATGTGCAGAAGCGTCCCGGGCAGGTGGGCGGAGCCTCCCGCCACCGGCGCAACCCACCGCTGGTCTGTAAGGGGCATGCATAAGCACACCAATGTGCCTACCGTCCCTGTCCTAATGTTCCCATGTACTCAAAAATGTCTCATGTATACATGTATATACTTTTATTGTAATCTTATATATGCTTAACAAACTTAAATAAATAAATAGTAAGTAAGTAAGTAAGTATTAAGATGATTATAAATCTCATAGAGGTGATTTAGATCTTTTCTTGGAATTCAGACATTTAGAAATAAAGCCGAGATTAAAAGTCTAATAGAAAATATTTATTTCGGTGCAAAAACAATAAATCCTGAATAAATTACATCTTTGCTAATAAATCGTGACCGTTCAGGTCAGAGTCAAAGGCAGAAGAGATTAATGGAGAATCAGGAATGTGGACATGCGCAGAAGATCACATCACGTGTCCTGCTTGTATTGGAATGTACCATAATATTAGGATAGGGGTGCATCACCCTGCATAGACATACAACTGACAATATTCACTACGTGACAGTAAGTAAGTTAAGTAAGTAAGTAAGTAAGTAAGTAAGTAAGTAAGTAAGTAAGTAAGTAAGTAAGTAAGCAAATAAATAAATAAATAAATAAATAAATAAATAAATAAATAAATAAATAAATAAATAAATAAATAAATAAACAGCTTGCCCCCAGAAATCGTGGGTGCTCCATCGCTGGAGGTTTTTAAGAAGAGTCTATAGACAGTCACTTATCTGAAATATTATAGGGTCTTCTGTTTGAGCAGAGGGCTGGACTAGAAGACCTCCAAGGTCCCTTCCAGCTCATTCATTCTATTATTATTATTATTACCAAACCCAAGTTTAAACCCCTGCCTGACTCTGCCACCAACCAGAAACATCACTGAGGACCCCAGCTTCCGGGTCAAAGAAGGTCTCTTTCCAAAATGCAATGGACACCCAGCACCATGTTCCCCAGCCCCCTCCATAATCCTTGTCCCCAATGACCCCAGACAGCCTCGGTCCAGTGCTGGCCATTTTCCTAGAAGGATGGACTGGCTGCCGGTCACTTCCTTGGGGTTCCATTAATATTTCTTTTTTAAAAAAACTTATTAAATGTATTTGCTGCCTGTCTGGTTTTGAAACGACTCTGGGTGGCTTACAAATCCTTAAATTCGCATCCAAAGCCAATCAATTACACATGTAGTCCTCGACTTATGACCACAAATGGAGCCCCAAACTTCTGCGGCTGAGCGAGACCGTTGCTAAGTGAATTTTGCTCCATTTAAGTCCTTTCTTCCCACAATTCTTAAGTGAATCCCTGCAATTGTTAAGTGACACGGTCGTTAAGTGAATCTGGCTTCCCCATGGGCTTTGCTTGTCGGAAGGGTGCAAAAGGGGACCACGTGCCCCCGGGAGACTGCGACCGTCAGTTGCCAAGTGTCTAAATTTTGATCACGTGGCCATGAGGCGGCAACGGTCGTAAGTGTGAAAAATGGTCATAAGTCACTTTTTTCAGTGCCGTTGTAACTTCGAACGGTCACTAAACAAACTGTTGCAAGTCAAGGAGTACCTATGACACAATCAAGCTCTTACTGAGATCGAAAACAAATAATAGATCTCTTTAGTTTATTCCTACCCAACTGTTAGCATCCAACAAAAAATACACAAAATATATTTGCAGTCAGATAGATAGATGGATGGATGGATATAGACAGAGAGAGAGATTAATAGATAGATAGAAAGATATAGACAGAGAGATGAATAGATGATAGAGAGATAGAGAGATAGATGGATAGATGGATGGATGGATGGATATAGACAGAGAGAGAGACAGACAGATGAATAGATGATAGATAGATAGATAGATAGATAGATAGATAGATAGATAGATAGATAGATAGATAGATAGACAGACAGACAGACAGACAGACAGACAGACAGACAGACAGACAGACAGACAGACAGATAGATGATTGATATGGAGAGAGGGGGGGGATGGATGGATGGATGGATGATTGATATGGATAGATAGAGAGAGAGAGTGATGGATGGATGATTGATATGGATAGATAGATAAATAGATAGATAGATGGAGGGAGGGAGGGAGGGATGGATAGATAGATAGATTAGATAACAACAACAACAACAACAACAACAACAACAACAACAACAACAACAACAACAACAACAACAGAGTTGGAAGGGACCTTGGAGGTCTGAGAGAGAGAGAGAGAGAGAGAGAGAGAGAGAGAGAGAGAGAGAGAGAGAGAGAGAGAGAGAGAGATTAATAGATAGATAGATAGATAGATAGATAGATAGATAGATAGATAGATAGATAGATAGATAGATAGATAGATAGATACAGAAAGATGAATAGATGAGAGAGAGAGAGAGAGAGAGACAGAAAGATGAATAGATGATAGAGAGATAGATAGATGGATGGATTGATATGGATAGATAGATAGATAGATAGATAGATAGATAGATAGATAGATAGATAGATAGATAGATAGATAGATAGATAGATAGATAGATAGAGATAGAAAGATGAATAGATGAGAGAGACAGAGACAGAAAGATGAATAGATGATAGAGAGATAGAGAGATAGAGAGATGGATGGATGATAGATAGATAGATACAGACAGACAGACAGACAGACATTTCCTGTTTCTGACCCATGCCCTCTTCGTCAGATACAGAGGAAGGGAAAGAGGGATATTCTCATGCCAACTTTTACCTGCCCGGTTTTTGGGGAACCTGGTTTGCAATCCAGGGTGCTGAAAACAGGCCCCTAAAGTGAAAACTAACCCTTTTGCAGGAGTCTCTTCCTGGCTCCCCCATGGCGAATTTCCCCATAGAAAGCTTCCTGCTTGCAAGGCAAGGCTTGCTCTCGGCTGCTGGGTCCAGAGTCGCACCTGGAGAAACCAGGTGAGAGTGTCAACCCGCCCAGGTGTGCCAGACAGGAAACCGGAGGAGATCTGCTCTGCTCGCTCTATTTTATGGCAAGGCCAAACGGACCAGAACCTCGCAGGTTTGAGCGTGGAAACGACTGTTTTGCTCCCTTCGTTTGTCCTATTTAACAGATTAACAGAGTGGGAAGGGACCTTGTAGGTCATCTAGTCCAACCCCCTAACCCCCCAACCAAGCAGGAGACCCTACACCATTTCTGACAGAGGGCAGTCCAGTCTCTTCTTGAAAGCCTCCAGGGATGAAGCTCCCACAACTTCCGAAGGCAACTTCTGTTCCAAGGCTGGATTTTTCTCACTGTCCTTCCAAAATTGGGACCGTTGTGCAGCCCAGGGCTCCCAACTCCCTTCTCTAAAGGCTTCCTAAGCTCTGTGTCTTTCCTTATCTTCTCCTCCCAAGGTCATTTTCACCTCCCACCAAAGACCCTCCCTTCCTTTTGCTTTTCCCCAGCATCCTGAAGGCAACCCGGCCCGGGACCCCCGACCCAAATCCCCCTCCGTTCACACAAGCCTGCAATGCCCGCCTGCAGCCCCCAATTTGGCACCAAGCCACCCACCCACCCACCCACCCAGCCGGAAGAGCCAGCATCCACGCTTTGGGGAGGGGGGTCGTGGAAGCAGAAGTACCTACCCTCCTCCTTCTCCCCAGCCCCATCCTCAGCAGCGGCCGGCCGGCAAAAAAAATCCCCCACTTCTTAGCAACTGGCGCTGGCAACTACACAAAAGTAGTTTGCCAGGGACACACCCCGTGCCCGCCCCTTCCCTTTCCTCCCCCCCTTTTGCTTCTAGGGAAGAGTTGACTTCACAGGGAGGAGCACTGGGCAGAAGAAGGGGGGGGAGGAACACGCGGAAGCCACCAGCAAGAGGCATACAATTGCAAATTGTGTCTGCGAATTGTGGGTCGCTTCCTCTAGGAAGCCCCCATCCCCTCTTATTTCCTCCTTGCCTCCACATGCTGGGTGAGACCGGGGCTCGTTACAGGCGGCAGGTGTGTGTGTGTGTGTGTGTGTGTGTGTGTGTGTGTGTGTGTGTGTGTGTGTGTGTGTTCACATGGTATTTTCATTCATTTATTTAAGTTTTACTAGAATTGGAAAGGTAAAGTCAGTTCCTGACAGAATCATCTTGAGCGAAATAAAACAATATTTTGCACCAAGAGTTGTGTGTGTGTGTGTGTGTGAGTGTGTGTGTGTGTGTGTGTGTGTGGCACAGGGGGAATTCTGCAGCCAGTCTCACATATTTGCACAAATGTAGTTTGGGCGGGCGTGCATTTGTGTGGGTGTGGGTGTGTGTGAGAGAGAAGGGGTGTAGGGGGGCATTCTGCTGCCAATCTCACTTATTGGTCGTTTGTGGGTAGAATAAAAGAGTTGGAAGGGACCTTGGAGGTCTTCTAGTCCAACCCCCTGCTTAGGCAGGAAACCCTACACCACTTCAGGCAAACGGTTGCCCAATCTCTTCTTAAAAACTTCCAGTGTTGGGGCATTCACAACTTCTGGAGGCAAGTTGTTCCACTGGTTAAACACTGTGTGTTTGTGTATTTTTCTGCCTTTAGGGTCTCTGGCAGTTTTGTTTTTTTTGGCCTGAAACAGGAAATTCA
>JALIGW010000377.1:0-50756 GCA_023053685.1 Diadophis punctatus similis | reverse complement strand
CACTCCACTCCACTACATTCCAGCTTATTTTGTGCAATTATTCATGGGCTGTCATGGAATACCTTTTCACCACTGGTTGATTGCTTCACTTTTTTAATGTATTATTATTTATTTGATATAGTCATAGGCATTTTCATTATTAATTTTTGTATATCATCAATATTTTTTCCTGGAGACCCATAGGAAGACTTGTGAAACTTCACAATGAGACTGGTAGGAGTACCAGTTATTGAATCAATCAATTATAACTCTGGTCCAGCTAAGAGTTCCGTCAATTTATTTCATTCATGAGTTCAGAATGACATTGAAGGAAATATCCTATGGATGCAATCATAAAGAACTAAAAAGGACACAAGTTTGCATCATAAAGACATACAAGTGGGGAAAGGTATACATTCCAAATTCCCACAATCCATTAGACTACAAAATGTTTCAGCTATAGTTGAGTGTATTGTGTTAAATGAAAACAACAACAGGCCATCTTCCAATTACTTCACTGTCCTCCGCTGTCACTTGATCTTCTCTCTTGCTTGTCAAAATTTGTAATGCATGCCCCAGCCCCCCTGGAATCTTCTGGAAGTCCTTTTCTGGTATACTTCTACAAAACCTGGAGATTCGTAGCAGTGAACTTGACACTGGTCCTTTTTTGTGATTGGGGGGTGTCTTCATCTCACATCAGAACCTGAGTTCCCCACCAAGTTCATACAAGTAGTCCTCGATTTTCGACCATTTATTTAGTGATCATTTGAAGTAAACGATGGCACTGAAAAACATGAGCTATGACCAGTCCTCATACTTATAACTGTCACAGCATCCCCGTGGCCATAATCCAGATGCTTGACTATCAGTTTACACTCATGAGATAGTTACAGTATCCTGCAATTTCACTATCTCAAGCAAAGTCAATGGGGGAGGCCAGCAAGAAAGATTATAAGCTATGGCTACATGTTGTCTTTCTTAACGATCAAAAAGATCATAATATCAGATGAAATCACATAGCAGCAGCAATATCACTTAGACTTATATACCTCTTCACAGGGCTTTACAGACCTGTCTAAGCAGTTTACAGAGTCAGCATATTGACACACACACACACACACACGGTCCTCATTTTACTGACCTGAGAAGAATGGAAGATTGAGTCAACCTTGAATCACTCAGGATCAAACTACTGGCAGTTGGCAGAATTAGACTCCAGTACTGCATTCTAATCACTGTGCCACCACAGTTCTATGATGCCTCACTTAATGATTGCACCATTTAATAATGAATGTTGAAGGCTACCTGAAGTTTTAGATCATGTTGACAAACGTTTCAGCTCACCACTAGAGGGCAGGGAATGGGCCACAAAATCTGTCTTCTTCAAAGCCAGAAAGAAAGTTTGCAGGTGTGGGGAAGGGAGGGGGAATATGAGGGGGAGAAACAAGTGAATGAAAGCAAATTTGCAAGACACTATGACACACCAATTGCCAACTTATGTTCTGGTCCCTGCAATTTTATAGATCTGATTTCTGGGGTTGGCTGACAGTTCCTATGCACATGAAGGTAACAGATCAAACTTTATTTTATATCTATTTATTTAGAAGCACGTATATGATGGCTATATGCCAGACTTTAAACTTCTTAACAACTACCCCAAAAGAAACAAAGACATTGGACATTGGTAGAAGATCATAAGGAACCATTCTGGAGGCATTTTTGGAAAATAAAAATGAAGGATGGCTGGAGTCTCATGGTTTTGTTTGGATGCTATAAGGAAAAAACAGTCATGGTAACTAGAACTTGAATGGGGTTATTTATTTAATTGTTTGTTTGTTTGTTTGCCTATCTATCTATCTATCTATCTATCTATCTATCTATCTATCTATCTATCTATCTATCTATCTATCTATCTATCTATCTATCTATCTATCTATCAAATTTATATAGCCTCCCATCTCACTTGCATGTGATTCTGGGAAATCTTAGATAGATGATAGATAGATAGATAGATAGATAGATAGATAGATAGATAGATAGATAGATAGATAGATAGATAGATAGATAGATACATGATAGAGAGATTGAGAGATTGAGAGATAGATTGATTGATTGAGAGATAGATAGATAGATAGATAGATAGATAGATAGATAGATAGATAGATAGATAGATAGATAGATAGATAGATAGATAGATAGATAGATAGATAGATAGACAGACAGACAGACAGACAGACAGACAGACAGACAGACAGACAGACAGACAGACAGACAGACAGAGGGTTAGTGGCCATTTTGAGGTTATCTGTGTCCTCAGGATCAACCTGAGTAGTGCAAATGGGTATGGAAACTTTTTGGAATTGCTGAAAGGACTATGTTATAAGAAGGAGAGAGTGGTATCATATTCCTCGCCCTCTGTTGAGAGAGGGCTGTTCAATTTTAATGTAGCTGGCCTCTTTCAAACCAGCAGTCCTCTCTGTCTAGAATGTTGACTAGTTGTTAGCTAGTTTGACGCTGGATTGGTTTTGTTGTAGTTTTTTGGCATTATAATAGAATTTGTTCATAGCTTGGAGATTATAATATTAGTGAATAATACTAATAATAATACTCGCAACAGAATAGCTTACGCAACCAGACTTGAAATCCTGGGCTTAGAAAGCTTAGAACTACGTCGCCTTTGGCACGACCTAAGCACAGCTCATAAAATTATCCGCTACAACGTCCTTCGTGTCAATGACTACTTCAGCTTCAACCACAACAATACATGAGCACATAACAGATACAAACTCAAAGTGAACCGCTCCAAACTTGACTGTAGAAAATATGACTTTAGCAACAGAGTGGTAAATGTCTGGAACTCACTACCTGACTCTGTGGTTTCGTCACCAAACCCCCAAAACTTTACCCTTAGACTGTCCACTGTTGACCTCACCCGATTCCTAAGAGGTCAGTAAGGGGCGTGCATAAGTGCACCAGCGTGCCTACCGTCCCTGTCCTAATATTCCCTCTTATCAGTGCCCATCTTATCTATATAAACAATGTTATATTGTTTATTATATATTACCAACATATACTTGACAAAAATAAATCAATAAATAAAATAAATAAAGGCAAAACTCTAGCCAACCAATTTTGTTTCACCATTTGTGGGAGGATCAATTCCCCTCCGGGAACATCTGCAAATCACCTTTTTTGATCATTTTTCCCTTTTTCTTTTGTGCAACTTGCTGTTCCAATAGCGGCAGCCTTTACAACACTGCTTCTCTGTTTTCTTTTAACTAAATGCCAACAGAGAGAATGCTAATCAACTAGAGTTCTTTGCAACCTTAGAAAGAACATTTATAACCACAGCTCTTCTCTCAGTGATCCCAGAAAGTAACTATCATATCATGGATCAGAAGAAGATGGGAACAAAACCAATTCAAAGCAGAGAACAGAGCAGTCCTCAAAAAAGCTCTCAGAGAGCACCCACCCCAACCTCTGGTCTGTGGTATGTAGGCAAAATAGGAGGGCAAGAGAAATTAATAATTAGGAATTTTAGATAGCAAAAAGGTAGTTAGGAGTTAAAAGAAAATTAGGCCTTTCCGTAAAACATTGCATTCAGCAGTAGATATTGGGTGGAGGATATTTGTTGAGTCTGAGGTGGACATCTTTGAGAATGGGTCACCTCATTTTCTGCCATTTTCTTGGGCTATTTTCTAAATGAGTGCAGTTTATTAGAGTTTTGCATCTGACACTGATAGGCAGAGCTTGCTGTCATAGGCATTCATGCAGGAAGAATAATTATTCCTTGGAATTCCTTGGAATTCCATTCATGTGCTTTCTGAATTGTTTGACACCAATATGTGATACCAATAAAAGAGAATATTTGTAGTTCAAGGTTGATCTACAGGGTCATTATTGCTCTCTGAGGTTGGTTATTATTAAATTACAAGACAAACATGCTAACAGTAAATGACAGCCCAATTAGGACATCACCAAGTAAGCTCCCACCAATACTGAGAAGGCAAATCACCAGCATATAAAATTAGAGCAAACCCTACACTCTACTAGTACTGATGATGTTGCCTAGTTTGATAATGAAAGGTCTGCAAGAAAACAACCAAGCTCAGAGAGCACAACAGTCCCCACAGTTCAACCTCGAGCCACAAATATTGTTTTATATCATCATGCTCAGCTAAATTCACATTATTCACATGTGATTGGACACACAAGGAATTTGTCTTTGGTGTATATGCTCTCAGTGTACATAAAAGAAAAGATACATTTGTCAAGAATCATATTGGACTTCTGGTTTGGCTCCGCAGACATCGAGGACGCTCCTTGTCGAGCGCCGCTTCTGAAGTCCCGTAAAAGCTGCCAGAACAGCTGCCTGGTGGCTTGAAAATCTTCTCCCCGGGATTAGGGGAGAAATGAGAGCCTGACAGGTGGGGTAGAGCCCCCCTAGTGGCCCAGGACAAACAGGGGCACGAAGGGTGAGGGCTCTCCAGGTAGCCTATCTCCTGCTCCAGGACTTCGGATGCCTCCGCTTATGTGGAGCAAGATGCCGTGACCACCGCTGCTTTTACAATGGGATTTACAATAATTTGAAGCATTAAAGAAAGCAGACAGAGAAAGGCAGGAGACCAGAAGGGCAAGTATCCTAATCTTTAACTCCACTGCTGACTTTCACTTCGGGAAGTTACAAAGTAGCGCTAACAAGCAATAAAATGGTGATTGAAGATCAAGGGCATGGAAGTGAAAGTGATTAAGTTTCGTTTCACCAGCAGCTCCTTTTATGGAAACTTTTGATCCTGAGAATTGGCTTTTTTCTTTTTGTTTCCTGATTTTGGACTAAAATAGCAATTTATATTTTTAAAAAACTAACTGGTTTTGTACTTGGAAAGAACTTTGTCAATTAGGGATTTGGCTTTCTCTTTGTATTCTTCCAGAAATGTTGGATTTTGATGAACCCTTCTATTTTTTTAATCTAATACTTCAAATGGCTTCTAAACCTGGAAAGACTGTTTTAAATAAAAGAACTGAATATTCCTCTGTTTATACTTCAAGAATGCAACTTACTTCTGACTTAACACCCCCATAGACTCTAACACCTGAAAATTTATTTAACACTTTAAAAGTTATGAAAAATGAATTGGTTATGGAATTTAACTTCAAAATCAATGAAATTAATAAAAAATGCAGGCTGCTTTAGAGGAGATGGATCAACAAGTGAGGAAGGATGCGCTAGATGTTTTTAAAGGATTAGCAGTAAATATGGAAATTCTGGAGAATGATGTGGAAATAACTAAACAATCCTTGATAACCTCGGGGGAAAATGATATTGCAAATCTTGAAACAGAGGTGTTAATGACTCAGTTCAGAAGTATGGAATTCGCTATAAGGGTGAGGGGCCTGAAAGAGGAAAAATATGAAGATTTGAAAGGAAGGATGGTGGAGGCTTTGGAGCAGGTGCCTGGAATGATTAAAGAAGAACTAGCTACACAAATTGATAAGATATACCGTGTCAATTCTTGGTTTGCCAAACAAAAACACCTGCCAAGGGACATTGTAATATATTTTACCACAAGGGTGCTACCGAATAAAATCGTACAGGCGACTTTTAAGAATAAGCTTCAGATAAATGGCCAGGAAGTAATGACATTGAAAGAAATTCCTCCTAAAATGCTTAAAGCCAGAAAAGATTATACCTTTTTGGTGGAAGAGCTTAAAAGACAGAACCTACAGTACAAATGGGATGCCCCAACAGGGATAGTGGTGAGATATTTGGAAAAAAGATACCGGCTTAATACGATAATGAAAGCTACTGATTTTTATGTTAAAGTTCTAAAGGCCGACATATCCAAAATTCCAGACGTAAGAAGCATGAAAGCAACGGAAGAGGAGAAGGGAAAGTCATCTATATTTGTTCAAACGGAAAGAGCTTTGAAGATTCAAGGTGATTTACAGAGCCAGAAAGATGTTTATAATGTGGAAAAGGAGACAAAGGATCAGAGTCAGATGAGAGTTGAGCTGACAAACCCAAAATCGCCAAGTTACAAAAGGCTGCAAGAACCAGATTCAAAATTTGATCAAGAGGAAGGAATGGTCAGAGTTTGGTGTTAGTTTGTGAATTCATAGGACAGATGGAGAGATTAATGTGAACTGATATTTTGTAGCAAGAAAATTATTGAGGAAATTACTTTGATGGTTTTGTATTTTTTTTCTTCTTGTTTTGTTCTGGTTTTCTCTCCTTCCCTTTTTTTTAATCAATATATTTTAAAATAATTAATGATTCAGAATTTTTGTGAAATTAACAATTTGTTATATTGTAATATTAGGTTACTAATATTGTGTTTGACTTTATGATTAAGTTCAAGTTTTTTGAGTTACAAAGGGTTAAAGAAATCTTAAAATATTGGAATTAATAATTTGATAGAATATTTTAAATACTTAGGTATTTTGAATAGGTATAAATACTTAATATTTACTTAATATTTATGTAATATTTACTCAAGTTTTATTTAATACTGAGGAAATGATGTGATGTTGCAACTGAATGAAATGGGGAGGAAAGATTCTCTTTTTACCCCCTTTTTTTCCTTTCTCTTTTTTCTTTTTTATTATTAGATCATATATAGATTATATAAAGGAAAGATGTTTAGTGGGGAAAATTATCAGCCTGAGATACTGAATGGTGTTTTATTAACAGTATGCTTGATTTTTTGATTATGTTTAAAAAGTTTTGAATAATAAGGAGTTAAAGACTCAAACAAATGTGGAAATTAAGAATTTTTTTAGTTTAATTTAAATTTATTTTATTGAATATTATGCCCTGTACTTTCTCTGGGAAGTCCGGGGGGTGGGGGGGTGAGAGAGGGGAGGGTAAGGGGGTTGGGTAGGGGTCTGGGGGGAAGGGGGGGAGAAAAGAGAAAAATGTTTGTACTTTGTACTAATAAAACTTTTTGAATAAAAAAAGAATCATATTTATTAAGTCAATATGATCCCCTTCATTTAGCAAAATCCTGACTACACTGAAAGTTTCTGGTTCACCAAATGGCTCTGGCACTCCAGACTCATCACAACCTTCCCCAGCATCACACTTACAAAAGGAAGCATTGGGAAAAAGCTACAGATTAGCGGTAGACATTGTAGCCTCTATATATTTGCATCTCATTTCTATCAATAAAAACACTTGACATTTTCCATAGAGCTCTATATCTTATTTCTGCTGCTGTAGCCCCAACAAAGAATTATTTATTTAACTTCTATGCTGCTCATCTTGCAACATAGAAATCTAAGTGACTTACCGCCTATGGAGATTCTCAGTAATTCAGGTCATAGTTGTCCCAACGGTGCTTTTTCAAGAGGCAACTGGACTTTCCAAAAAACACACCTTTGGGTCTAGGTAGTTTACAATCATTCAATTAAATATCATAAAATATGTTAAAGATTAAATGTGGACTCACCCCACATAGTAGGGGCCTAGGGCTTGACCTCTGCCCCCTGTCAACACCGACTGCATCCTGTCAGAGAGGAAGGAGGAGAACCACTGCAAAACAGTGCTGCCCACCCCCACCTCTCCGAGACGACGCAGAAGGATACCATGGTCAATGGTATCGAAGGCCGCTGAGAGGTCAAGTAGCACCAGGATAGAGGAATGACCCCTATCCCGGGCTCACCAGAGATCATCCATCAGGGTGACCAAAGCCGTTTCCGTACTGTAGCCGCGCCTGAAACCAGATTGAAAGGGATCCAGAAAATCAGTGTCATCCAACAGTCGTAGGAGTTGGAGTGCCACCACTTACTCAACAACCTTTCCCACGAAGGGAAGGTTGGAGACTGGACGGAAGTTCTTTAAATCCGCCAGGTCTAGGGAAGGCTTCTTGAGGAGGGGTCTCACCACTGCAGCTTTTAAGGGCTGCGGGACAGACCCCTCTCTCAGAGAAGCATTGACCAACGCCTGGAGCCAGCCGCATGAAACCTCCCTGGAGGCCGAAACCAGCCAGGAAGGGCACGGGTCCAATAAACAAGTGGCGGAGCTCATAGCTCCTATGGACTTGTCCACATCCTCAGGAGTTCTGAAGCCCTGGCTTCATCCAAAGCAGTCTATAGGTTCAGCTCTGTTCGGGCTAATAGGCTATGCTGGAGCCTGAGGTTTCTAACTCCACAGACAAATTGGTCAAGCAAGAGATCATCCAGGTCTGTGAACTCACAGTTTAGGGCAGTGGTGCGAAGGGCAGCCATATATTCGTTTATGGACTCGCTCTCTCTCTGAAACCTCTGGCGAAAGGCATGCAGCCTCACGATGTGAGATGGTGCTGGAGAGTAGTGGTTTTTAAGCTTCTCCAGGAGTGTCTCCCATGGCACTGTATAGATGGGCTGAGGGGTTGTCAAAGCTCTCGCTGTGGCAAACATTTCCTTGCCGCAGGAGCTTAAAAACTTCCTGGTGCTGGTTAGCTCCGTGAAGTCATTTGCTCTAGAACACATTCAAAGTGCTTGAGGTAATCATCCCATGTCTCAGTAGCAGGCTCAAAAGGAGTGAATGCCGGTAGAGTGGCCATCCTGATAAGGATGGAATCGGGCAGCAGGTGCCCAGCGACATTTCATTGCCCCGGCTAGTGACTTAGCTCAGAAGTGTTTCAGCTCAGAAGTGACTCAGCTGTGTAGTGCTTCAGCTCAAAAGCGTGTTAGTTCCCCAGAGTGATTGTGAGCCATTCTGTCAGAGTCCCACTCCTTCATCGCCAGTGTTTAGTCTGAGGGAACCTGGGTAACAGGAACAGAGGCGAGACAAGATTCTGGTAACAGCAACACTTTTGTTAATGTATTAGCAGAGTATTCCTTGTGTTACCAAGGTTGTGCATACAGAAACATTTAGATTGAGATCAGTTGTGAATAAGTGCTCAGCCACACACAGATACACTAACTTGAATTAAAAGTTTACTTTAAGAAATAGCATTTTCCTATAAACAGTCCAAAGTTATACACTTAATAGTCATAATAACAATCCAAGTATTATCAAGTACAAATACATTTTAGCTATAATACATAACTACAACACAGAGAGAAATGCAGAGCATACATACACAATATCTTGCTCTAGTGAGTAGCAGAGAACACACACTGAGTAGCAGAGACTACACTAAGTAGTAGAGACCAAAGACAAACAGAGAGGGACTCCCAGAGAAATAAGCTGTGAACTCTAGCTCCCTCTTGTGGCAGTCTGCAACACCTCAGCTAAATAGACATAGCTCTCTTAAAAGCTAAACATATATTGTCTTACCCAACCCAGAGACCTAACATTCTCCCCTTTGGGTAGATCAATATATAATACCTTACATCTTTAAACCATAGTTTTCACAACACTCTTTGTGTTGAATTGCACCTTGCGCTTTAGTAAAATGATCTGCAATATTCTGTTCAGTCATGCAGTATTCCAACTTAACCATTTTATTTTGAACACATTGTCTAACATTCAGATATCTCAAATCAGTATGTTTCGACCTTGTTTTCACAGCTAAACTATTAGCCATACTAATGGCAGATTGATTGTCTTCATACACAATAAATGGCTCCTGTACAGTAATTCCTATATCCTTTAACAATTGTTTATAATACACCAATTCTGTACACATTAATGATAAACTCGAGAATTCTGCTTCCATAGTGGATAAACTAATATGTTGTTGCCTAATAGATTTCCACCCTATTAAAGCATTACCCAACATTACCACTATACCTGATGTCGATTTGCGAGTCATTGCATCAGTAGCAAAACTTGCATCAGCATATGCAGTTAACACTAATTCATTTCTCGGTTCTAAATATAAAGAATAATGTATTGTGTGCTTTAGGTATCTAAGTATTCGTTTAGCTGCTTGCCAATGCCTTTCATTTGGTTCAGCATTATATCTAGCCAGTTGATTTACACTGTAAGATATATCTGGTCTAGACCAATTACTCAAATATGAGAGACTACCAATTAGAGACTGATATATCTCCTTATCAAACACAGGACATTTACTATCACTATTTGTAAATCCCTGATCCATTGGTGTCTTAGCAGTTTTACAATTCTCCAGGTTATATCTTTTTAACAATTGGCTAATCTTCTTAGCTTGCGAAATTTTGAATCCTCTATTTGTCTTCATTATATCAAGACCCAAATAATGTTTAATTTCTCCTAAATTTCTAATCTTGAACTTTCTTTGTAATTCAGAAACAATATCATTTGCTTCTTGTTCAGTCTTTGTTATAATCGCTATATCATCTGTAAATAATAGCAACAGAGAAATCAAACCATCTTTCTCTCTCCTAAATAAACAAGGATCAGCTATACCAGCTTTAAAATCCATGGAAACTAATTCTTTTACAATGCATTTATTCCATTCATAACCTGATTGCTTTAAACCATAAAGACTTTTCTTTAATTTCCAATAATCATTTTTTCCATCATCTTTTAAACCTAATGGCTTTCTCATATAAATGGTATGTTGTAAAGGTGCATGTAGATATGCAGTTTCGACATCTACATGATTAATTATGCATTTATTTTTAGCTGCCCAAACTAATGCTCCTCTCAATGTATTTGCACTCAGACTAGGTGCAAATACCTCATCATAATCCTTATCTGATTGAGCAAATCCCTGAGCAACTAATCTTGCTTTATGGGTAACAGTGCCATCCACAACAGTCTTTAATTTATACACCCATCTGCAACCTATTGCACGCTCACCTGGTGGTAACTGTACATCTTCATATACCTCAAGATCCTTTAAAGATTTTAATTCCTTATTCATAGCTTCCTGCCAAGCTACCTGTTCCTTTGTTGGATACAGTTTAAGTTCATTATAATTAGACGGTTCCACATTAATCTGGCATACAATACTTGCCTGATATCTATCAGGTGGACGTCTCTCCCTAGTTGACCTCCTAGGCAATTTAGTACAAGTTGTTGGAATTTCCTGTTCCTTTTCCTCCCCTATCGAAGTATCTTCTACATCATCCATAGATGGTTCTTCCATAGATGATTCCTCTATTGAGGATTCTTTCACTATCCTATCATTAGTACTTTTCTTATCAGAATCATCAGGAAACAATGGATCCTCAACAACAATACTATCTTGTTCCTTGTATTCCTGTTCCAGTTTACTCCATCCAACATGCTCAAGGAATTTAGCACTTGCACTACAATATACTCTAGTAGTACCTGGCTCCCAGAATCTAAATGATCTATGATTAGATTCATACCCTACAAAACATAATTTCCGGGCTCTATGTTGTCCCTTTCGCCTTACTTGTGTGGGAATATGCACCCATGCTGGTGCACCAAATGTATGCAAATAACTAAGATTTGGTTTCCTACCATACCAACGGGTAAATGGCCATTCACCAGTTGTTGCATTAACTACATTGTTCAAAACATGGTTAGCACACATTATAGCTTCACCCCAGAGCCTCTCTGGTAAACCAGAATCTGAAATCATGGTTCTAGACATAGCCTGTAATGTCTGACCTCTACGTTCAATATGCGCATTATGTTGTGGCCGAAAAGGAGCAGAACGCTTATGTTCAATACCAGCTCTCTTTAGCATATCTTCAAATCTCTTATTGGTAAACTCAGTACCATTATCTGTTACTAAACTAACCAGTTTCTTATTCATTTTTCGTTAAACAAACCTTAACCAGTTTACAAAATGCTGATATGTTTCTGTTTTTGTTTTCATCAGATAACAGAAACCATATCTAGAAAAATGATCAACTATGCTCAATATATAACAGGCTCCACCTAAACTGGGTTTCTTAGGGCCAATGAGATCAGCAAATACAACCTCTAATGGTTCCTTGGTTTTAAATCCATTTAACCTGTTTGCAGGAATTACCTTGCTCTTTTCCTGATTGCAAGCATTACAATTTAAATATCTTGCACAAGGTTTTAATTTTATACCATTAGATAACTCAACAGTTTTCTTTAAAATTTTGAAATTCAAATGTCCCATACGTCTATGGAGCAAATGAATACATTCGTCATGAGGCTTTTTATTTTCATAAACTTAATTAGCCTTATTTAATGGATTATCATGGATAATGTATAAGCCATCATGCAATCTTGCAGTAACCTTTTTACCTTGTTTTTCAATTAAACATTTATCTCCCTGAAAAGTTACCACAAACCCTGCTTTTACCAATTCTCTCACAGATAGTAAGTTATATATAAGGTTAAGTACATATAACATTGGTAAACTTTCATTAATACATGAACAATATGCATTACCTTCTCCAGATACTCTCAATTTCCAGCCATTTGCTAATGATACATGCTGGTTACTTTTAGTCATATTAACAAATCTCTCTTTACTTTTAGTTATACACTGAGATGCTCCACTGTCTATTATCCAGATATCATGGTTGACATTTGTATTTGTACTTGATATAGCTACACTAACATCATTATAAGCTCTCTGCATATTACTAGCATTCTGCTTTTTACCCATTTTACAGAATCTGGCTATATGACCTTTAGCCCCACAAGAATAACATTTCTTAACAATATAGGCAGTTGAAGAGAGTTTTTCTTCCTGTGGTTGTTTCTCTCTCAGTTGTTTTCTATCTTGCCTTCTTCTAGACTCTTCTAACAGTCTTCCTATTATGCCAGTCAATGTCAGTTCATCTCTGGTCAAAACTTCCAGTGAAGACACATAATCATCATAAGAGTCATTCAAAGAAGAAAGAATAATATAAACTTGATGCAACTCTGAGAAAATCAGTTCTTTTTCATGTAGCTCTTGTAATGTTCTCTTCATAAACTCCAAATGAGCTAACATGTCACCACCTTTTAACAAATGTGCTCTGAACAGTTTACGTGTAAGGTGTATGTGCGCACCAACAGTATCTCGAACATAACAGAGCCTGGGGGAGGTGCTCCTGGCAGCAACTTTTGAGTCTGAGTGAGAGAAGGAGGTGGAAAGGTAGGTAATAGCCCTTCCATTGCAGTTTGAATTCACAGAGCCTGGGGGAGGTGCTCCTGGCAGCAACTTTTGAGTCTGAGTGAGAGAAGGAGGTGGAAAGGTGGGTAATAGCCCTTCCATTGCAGTTTGAATTCACAGAGCCTGGGGGAGGTGCTCCTGGCAGCAACTTTTGAGTCTGAGTGAGAGAAGGAGGTGGAAAGGTGGGTAATAGCCCTTCCATTGCAGTTTGAATTCACAGAGCCTGGGGGAGGTGCTCCTGGCAGCAACTTTTGAGTCTGAGTGAGAGAAGGAGGTGGAAAGGTGGGTAATAGCCCTTCCATTGCAGTTTGAATTCACAGAGCCTGGGGGAGGTGCTCCTGGCAGCAACTTTTGAGTCTGAGTGAGAGAAGGAGGTGGAAAGGTGGGTAATAGCCCTTCCATTGCAGTTTGAATTCACAGAGCCTGGGGGAGGTGCTCCTGGCAGCAACTTTTGAGTCTGAGTGAGAGAAGGAGGTGGAAAGGTGGGTAATAGCCCTTCCATTGCAGTTTGAATTCACAGAGCCTGGGGGAGGTGCTCCTGGCAGCAACTAGTTTGAATTCACGGAGCCTGGGGGAGGTGCTCCTGGCAGCAACTTTTGAGTCTGAGTGAGAGAAGGAGGTGGAAAGGTGGGTAATAGCCCTTCCATTGCAGTTTGAATTCACAGAGCCTGGGGGAGGTGCTCCTGGCAGCAACTTTTGAGTCTGAGTGAGAGAAGGAGGTGGAAAGGTGGGTAATAGCCCTTCCATTGCAGTTTGAATTCACAGAGCCTGGGGGAGGTGCTCCTGGCAGCAACTTTTGAGTCTGAGTGAGAGAAGGAGGTGGAAAGGTGGGTAATAGCCCTTCCATTGCAATTTGAATTCACAGAGCCTGGGGGAGGTGCTCCTGGCAGCAACTTTTGAGTCTGAGTGAGAGAAGGAGGTGGAAAGGTGGGTAATAGCCCTTCCATTGCAGTTTGAATTCACAGAGCCTGGGGGAGGTGCTCCTGGCAGCAACTTTTGAGTCTGAGTGAGAGAAGGAGGTGGAAAGGTGGGTAATAGCCCTTCCATTGCAGTTTGAATTCACAGAGCCTGGGGGAGGTGCTCCTGGCAGCAACTTTTGAGTCTGAGTGAGAGAAGGAGGTGGAAAGGTGGGTAATAGCCCTTCCATTGCAGTTTGAATTCACAGAGCCTGGGGGAGGTGCTCCTGGCAGCAACTTTTGAGTCTGAGTGAGAGAAGGAGGTGGAAAGGTGGGTAATAGCCCTTCCATTGCAGTTTGAATTCACAGAGCCTGGGGGAGGTGCTCCTGGCAGCAACTTTTGAGTCTGAGTGAGAGAAGGAGGTGGAAAGGTGGGTAATAGCCCTTCCATTGCAGTTTGAATTCACAGAGCCTGGGGGAGGTGCTCCTGGCAGCAACTAGTTTGAATTCACAGAGCCTGGGGGAGGTGCTCCTGGCAGCAACTTTTGAGTCTGAGTGAGAGAAGGAGGTGGAAAGGTGGGTAATAGCCCTTCCATTGCAGTTTGAATTCACAGAGCCTGGGGGAGGTGCTCCTGGCAGCAACTTTTGAGTCTGAGTGAGAGAAGGAGGTGGAAAGGTGGGTAATAGCCCTTCCATTGCAGTTTGAATTCACAGACCCTGGGGGAGGTGCTCCTGGCAGCAACTTTTGAGTCTGAGTGAGAGAAGGAGGTGGAAAGGTGGGTAATAGCCCTTCCATTGCAGTTTGAATTCACAGAGCCTGGGGGAGGTGCTCCTGGCAGCAACTTTTGAGTCTGAGTGAGAGAAGGAGGTGGAAAGGTGGGTAATAGCCCTTCCATTGCAGTTTGAATTCACAGAGCCTGGGGGAGGTGCTCCTGGCAGCAACTTTTGAGTCTGAGTGAGAGAAGGAGGTGGAAAGGTGGGTAATAGCCCTTCCATTGCAGTTTGAATTCACAGAGCCTGGGGGAGGTGCTCCTGGCAGCAACTTTTGAGTCTGAGTGAGAGAAGGAGGTGGAAAGGTGGGTAATAGCCCTTCCATTGCAGTTTGAATTCACAGAGACTGGGGGAGGTGCTCCTGGCAGCAACTTTTGAGTCTGAGTGAGAGAAGGAGGTGGAAAGGTGGGTAATAGCCCTTCCATTGCAGTTTGAATTCACAGAGCCTGGGGGAGGTGCTCCTGGCAGCAACTTTTGAGTCTGAGTGAGAGAAGGAGGTGGAAAGGTGGGTAATAGCCCTTCCATTGCAGTTTGAATTCACAGAGCCTGGGGGAGGTGCTCCTGGCAGCAACTTTTGAGTCTGAGTGAGAGAAGGAGGTGGAAAGGTGGGTAATAGCCCTTCCATTGCAGTTTGAATTCACAGAGCCTGGGGGAGGTGCTCCTGGCAGCAACTTTTGAGTCTGAGTGAGAGAAGGAGGTGGAAAGGTGGGTAATAGCCCTTCCATTGCAGTTTGAATTCACAGAGACTGGGGGAGGTGCTCCTGGCAGCAACCTTTGAGTCTGAGTGAGAGAAGGAGGTGGAAAGGTGGGTAATAGCCCTTCCATTGCAGTTTGAATTCACAGAGCCTGGGGGAGGTGCTCCTGGCAGCAACTTTTGAGTCTGAGTGAGAGAAGGAGGTGGAAAGGTGGGTAATAGCCCTTCCATTGCAGTTTGAATTCACAGAGCCTGGGGGAGGTGCTCCTGGCAGCAACTTTTGAGTCTGAGTGAGAGAAGGAGGTGGAAAGGTGGGTAATAGCCCTTCCATTGCAGTTTGAATTCACAGAGCCTGGGGGAGGTGCTCCTGACAGCAACTAGTTTGAATTCACAGAGCCTGGGGGAGGTGCTCCTGGCAGCAACTTTTGAGTCTGAGTGAGAGAAGGAGGTGGAAAGGTGGGTAATAGCCCTTCCATTGCAGTTTGAATTCACAGAGACTGGGGGAGGTGCTCCTGGCAGCAACCTTTGAGTCTGAGTGAGAGAAGGAGGTGGAAAGGTGGGTAATAGCCCTTCCATTGCAGTTTGAATTCACAGAGCCTGGGGGAGGTGCTCCTGGCAGCAACTTTTGAGTCTGAGTGAGAGAAGGAGGTGGAAAGGTGGGTAATAGCCCTTCCATTGCAGTTTGAATTCACAGAGCCTGGGGGAGGTGCTCCTGGCAGCAACTTTTGAGTCTGAGTGAGAGAAGGAGGTGGAAAGGTGGGTAATAGCCCTTCCATTGCAGTTTGAATTCACAGAGACTGGGGGAGGTGCTCCTGGCAGCAACCTTTGAGTCTGAGTGAGAGAAGGAGGTGGAAAGGTGGGTAATAGCCCTTCCATTGCAGTTTGAATTCACAGAGCCTGGGGGAGGTGCTCCTGGCAGCAACTTTTGAGTCTGAGTGAGAGAAGGAGGTGGAAAGGTGGGTAATAGCCCTTCCATTGCAGTTTGAATTCACAGAGCCTGGGGGAGGTGCTCCTGGCAGCAACTTTTGAGTCTGAGTGAGAGAAGGAGGTGGAAAGGTGGGTAATAGCCCTTCCATTGCAGTTTGAATTCACAGAGCCTGGGGGAGGTGCTCCTGACAGCAACTAGTTTGAATTCACAGAGCCTGGGGGAGGTGCTCCTGGCAGCAACTTTTGAGTCTGAGTGTGAGAAGGAGGTGGAAAGGTGGGTAATAGCCCTTCCATTGCAGTTTGAATTCACAGAGCCTGTTGGAGGTGCTCCTGACAGCAACTAGTTTGAATTCACAGAGCCTGGGGGAGGTGCTCCTGGCAGCAACTTTTGAGTCTGAGTGAGAGAAGGAGGTGGAAAGGTGGGTAATTGCCCTTCCATTGCAGTTTGAATTCACAGAGCCTGGGGGAGGTGCTCCTGGCAGCAACTTTTGAGTCTGAGTGAGAGAAGGAGGTGGAAAGGTGGGTAATAGCCCTTCCATTGCAGTTTGAATTCACAGAGCCTGGGGGAGGTGCTCCTGACAGCAACTAGTTTGAATTCACAGAGCCTGGGGGAGGTGCTCCTGGCAGCAACTTTTGAGTCTGAGTGAGAGAAGGAGGTGGAAAGGTGGGTAATAGCCCTTCCATTGCAGTTTGAATTCACAGAGCCTGGGGGAGGTGCTCCTGGCAGCAACTTTTGAGTCTGAGTGAGAGAAGGAGGTGGAAAGGTGGGTAATAGCCCTTCCATTGCAGTTTGAATTCACAGAGCCTGGGGGAGGTGCTCCTGGCAGCAACCTTTGAGTCTGAGTGAGAGAAGGAGGTGGAAAGGTGGGTAATAGCCCTTCCATTGCAGTTTGAATTCACAGAGCCTGGGGGAGGTGCTCCTGGCAGCAACTTTTGAGTCTGAGTGAGAGAAGGAGGTGGAAAGGTGGGTAATAGCCCTTCCATTGCAGTTTGAATTCACAGAGCCTGGGGGAGGTGCTCCTGGCAGCAACTTTTGAGTCTGAGTGAGAGAAGGAGGTGGAAAGGTGGGTAATAGCCCTTCCATTGCAGTTTGAATTCACAGAGCCTGAGGGAGGTGCTCCTGGCAGCAACTTTTGAGTCTGAGTGAGAGAAGGAGGTGGAAAGGTGGGTAATAGCCCTTCCATTGCAGTTTGAATTCACAGAGCCTGGGGGAGGTGCTCCTGGCAGCAACTTTTGAGTCTGAATGAGAGAAGGAGGTGGAAAGGTGGGTAATAGCCCTTCCATTGCAGTTTGAAATCACAGAGCCTGGGGGAGGTGCTCCTGGCAGCAACTTTTGAGTCTGAGTGAGAGATGGAGGTGGAAAGGTGGGTAATAGCCCTTCCATTGCAGTTTGAATTCACAGAGCCTGGGGGAGGTGCTCCTGGCAGCAACCTTTGAGTCTGAGTGAGAGAAGGAGGTGGAAAGGTGGGTAATAGCCCTTCCATTGCAGCTTGAATTCACAGAGCCTGGGGGAGGTGCTCCTGGCAGCAACTTTTGAGTCTGAGTGAGAGAAGGAGGTGGAAAGGTGGGTAATAGCCCTTCCATTGCAGTTTGAATTCACAGAGCCTGGGGGAGGTGCTCCTGGCAGCAACGTTTGAGTCTGAGTGAGAGAAGGAGGTGGAAAGGTGGGTAATAGCCCTTCCATTGCAGTTTGAATTCACAGAGCCTGGGGGAGGTGCTCCTGACAGCAACTAGTTTGAATTCACAGAGCCTGGGGGAGGTGCTCCTGGCAGCAACTTTTGAGTCTGAGTGAGAGAAAGAGGTGGAAAGGTGGGTAATAGCTCTTCCATTGCAGTTTGAATTCACAGAGCCTGGGGGAGGTGCTCCTGGCAGCAACTTTTGAGTCTGAGTGAGAGAAGGAGGTGGAAAGGTGGGTAATAGCCCTTCCATTGCAGTTTGAATTCACAGAGCCTGGGGGAGGTGCTCCTGGCAGCAACCTTTGAGTCTGAGTGAGAGAAGGAGGTGGAAAGGTGGGTAATAGCCCTTCCATTGCAGTTTGAATTCACAGAGCCTGAGGGAGGTGCTCCTGGCAGCAACTTTTGAGTCTGAGTGAGAGAAGGAGGTGGAAAGGTGGGTAATAGCCCTTCCATTGCAGTTTGAATTCACAGAGCCTGGGGGAGGTGCTCCTGGCAGCAACTTTTGAGTCTGAGTGAGAGAAGGAGGTGGAAAGGTGGGTAATAGCCCTTCCATTGCAGTTTGAATTCACAGAGCCTGGGGGAGGTGCTCCTGGCAGCAACTTTTGAGTCTGAGTGAGAGAAGGAGGTGGAAAGGTGGGTAATAGCCCTTCCATTGCAGTTTGAATTCACAGAGCCTGGGGCAGGTGCTCCTGGCAGCAACTTTTGAGTCTGAGTGAGAGAAGGAGGTGGAAAGGTGGGTAATAGCCCTTCCATTGCAGTTTGAATTCACAGAGCCTGGGGGAGGTGCTCCTGGCAGCAACTTTTGAGTCTGAGTGAGAGAAGGAGGTGGAAAGGTGGGTAATAGCCCTTCCATTGCAGCTTGAATTCACAGAGCCTGGGGGAGGTGCTCCTGACAGCAACTAGTTTGAATTCACAGAGCCTGGGGGAGGTGCTCCTGGCAGCAACTTTTGAGTCTGAGTGAGAGAAGGAGGTGGAAAGGTGGGTAATAGCCCTTCCATTGCAGTTTGAATTCACAGAGACTGGGGGAGGTGCTCCTGGCAGCAACTTTTGAGTCTGAGTGAGAGAAGGAGGTGGAAAGGTGGGTAATAGCCCTTCCATTGCAGTTTGAATTCACAGAGCCTGGGGGAGGTGCTCCTGGCAGCAACTTTTGAGTCTGAGTGAGAGAAGGAGGTGGAAAGGTGGGTAATAGCCCTTCCATTGCAGTTTGAATTCACAGAGCCTGGGGGAGGTGCTCCTGGCAGCAACTTTTGAGTCTGAGTGAGAGAAGGAGGTGGAAAGGTGGGTAATAGCCCTTCCATTGCAGTTTGAATTCACAGAGCCTGGGGGAGGTGCTCCTGGCAGCAACTAGTTTGAATTCACAGAGCCTGGGGGAGGTGCTCCTGGCAGCAACTTTTGAGTCTGAGTGAGAGAAGGAGGTGGAAACGTGGGTAATTGCCCTTCCATTGCAGTTTGAATTCACAGAGCCTGGGGGAGGTGCTCCTGGCAGCAACTTTTGAGTCTGAGTGAGAGAAGGAGGTGGAAAGGTGGGTAATAGCCCTTCCATTGCAGTTTGAATTCACAGAGCCTGGGGGAGGTGCTCCTGACAGCAACTAGTTTGAATTCACAGAGCCTGGGGGAGGTGCTCCTGGCAGCAACTTTTGAGTCTGAGTGAGAGAAGGAGGTGGAAAGGTGGGTAATAGCCCTTCCATTGCAGTTTGAATTCACAGAGCCTGGGGGAGGTGCTCCTGGCAGCAACTTTTGAGTCTGAGTGAGAGAAGGAGGTGGAAAGGTGGGTAATAGCCCTTCCATTGCAGTTTGAATTCACAGAGCCTGGGGGAGGTGCTCCTGGCAGCAACTTTTGAGTCTGAGTGAGAGAAGGAGGTGGAAAGGTGGGTAATAGCCCTTCCATTGCAGTTTGAATTCACAGAGCCTGGGGGAGGTGCTCCTGGCAGCAACTTTTGAGTCTGAGTGAGAGAAGGAGGTGGAAAGGTGGGTAATAGCCCTTCCATTGCAGTTTGAATTCACAGAGCCTGGGGGAGGTGCTCCTGGCAGCAACTTTTGAGTCTGAGTGAGAGAAGGAGGTGGAAAGGTGGGTAATAGCCCTTCCATTGCAGTTTGAATTCACAGAGACTGGGGGAGGTGCTCCTGGCAGCAACTTTTGAGTCTGAGTGAGAGAAGGAGGTGGAAAGGTGGGTAATAGCCCTTCCATTGCAGTTTGAATTCACAGAGCCTGGGGGAGGTGCTCCTGGCAGCAACTTTTGAGTCTGAGTGAGAGAAGGAGGTGGAAAGGTGGGTAATAGCCCTTCCATTGGAGTTTGAATTCACAGAGCCTGGGGGAGGTGCTCCGGACAGCAACTAGTTTGAATTCACAGAGCCTGGGGGAGGTGCTCCTGGCAGCAACTTTTGAGTCTGAGTGAGAGAAGGAGGTGGAAAGGTGGGTAATAGCCCTTCCATTGCAGTTTGAATTCACAGAGCCTGGGGGAGGTGCTCCTGGCAGCAACTTTTGAGTCTGAGTGAGAGAAGGAGGTGGAAAGGTGGGTAATAGCCCTTCCATTGCAGTTTGAATTCACAGAGCCTGGGGGAGGTGCTCCTGGCAGCAACTTTTGAGTCTGAGTGAGAGAAGGAGGTGGAAAGGTGGGTAATAGCCCTTCCATTGCAGTTTGAATTCACAGAGCCTGAGGGAGGTGCTCCTGGCAGCAACTTTTGAGTCTGAGTGAGAGAAGGAGGTGGAAAGGTGGGTAATAGCCCTTCCATTGCAGTTTGAATTCACAGAGCCTGGGGGAGGTGCTCCTGGCAGCAACTTTTGAGTCTGAATGAGAGAAGGAGGTGGAAAGGTGGGTAATAGCCCTTCCATTGCAGTTTGAATTCACAGAGCCTGGGAGAGGTGCTCCTGGCAGCAACTTTTGAGTCTGAGTGAGAGATGGAGGTGGAAAGGTGGGTAATAGCCCTTCCATTGCAGTTTGAATTCACAGAGCCTGGGGGAGGTGGTCCTGGCAGCAACTTTTGAGTCTGAGTGAGAGAAGGAGGTGGAAAGGTGGGTAATAGCCCTTCCATTGCAGTTTGAATTCACAGAGCCTGGGGGAGGTGCTCCTGGCAGCAACCTTTGAGTCTGAGTGAGAGAAGGAGGTGGAAAGGTGGGTAATAGCCCTTCCATTGCAGTTTGAATTCACAGAGCCTGAGGGAGGTGCTCCTGGCAGCAACTTTTGAGTCTGAGTGAGAGAAGGAGGTGGAAAGGTGGGTAATAGCCCTTCCATTGCAGTTTGAATTCACAGAGCCTGGGGGAGGTGCTCCTGGCAGCAACTTTTGAGTCTGAGTGAGAGAAGGAGGTGGAAAGGTGGGTAATAGCCCTTCCATTGCAGTTTGAATTCACAGAGCCTGGGGGAGGTGCTCCTGGCAGCAACTTTTGAGTGAGTGAGAGAAGGAGGTGGAAAGGTGGGTAATAGCCCTTCCATTGCAGTTTGAATTCACAGAGCCTGGGGGAGGTGCTCCTGGCAGCAACTTTTGAGTCTGAGTGAGAGAAGGAGGTGGAAAGGTGGGTAATAGCCCTTCCATTGCAGTTTGAATTCACAGAGCCTGGGGGAGGTGCTCCTGGCAGCAACTTTTGAGTCTGAGTGAGAGAAGGAGGTGGAAAGGTGGGTAATAGCCCTTCCATTGCAGTTTGAATTCACAGAGCCTGGGGGAGGTGCTCCTGGCAGCAACTTTTGAGTCTGAGTGAGAGAAGGAGGTGGAAAGGTGGGTAATAGCCCTTCCATTGCAGCTTGAATTCACAGAGCCTGGGGGAGGTGCTCCTGACAGCAACTAGTTTGAATTCACAGAGCCTGGGGGAGGTGCTCCTGGCAGCAACTTTTGAGTCTGAGTGAGAGAAGGAGGTGGAAAGGTGGGTAATAGCCCTTCCATTGCAGTTTGAATTCACAGAGACTGGGGGAGGTGCTCCTGGCAGCAACTTTTGAGTCTGAGTGAGAGAAGGAGGTGGAAAGGTGGGTAATAGCCCTTCCATTGCAGTTTGAATTCACAGAGCCTGGGGGAGGTGCTCCTGGCAGCAACTTTTGAGTCTGAGTGAGAGAAGGAGGTGGAAAGGTGGGTAATAGCCCTTCCATTGCAGTTTGAATTCACAGAGCCTGGGGGAGGTGCTCCTGGCAGCAACTTTTGAGTCTGAGTGAGAGAAGGAGGTGGAAAGGTGGGTAATAGCCCTTCCATTGCAGTTTGAATTCACAGAGCCTGGGGGAGGTGCTCCTGGCAGCAACTAGTTTGAATTCACAGAGCCTGGGGGAGGTGCTCCTGGCAGCAACATTTGAGTCTGAGTGAGAGAAGGAGGTGGAAAGGTGGGTAATAGCCAATCCATTGCAGTTTGAATTCACAGAGCCTGGGGGTGGTGCTCCTGGCAGCAACTTTTGAGTCTGAGTGAGAGAAGGAGGTGGAAAGGTGGGTAATAGCCCTTCCATTGCAGTTTGAATTCACAGAGCCTGGGGGAGGTGCTCCTGGCAGCAACTTTTGAGTCTGAGTGAGAGAAGGAGGTGGAAAGGTGGGTAATAGCCCTTCCATTGCAGTTTGAATTCACAGAGCCTGGGGGAGGTGCTCCTGGCAGCAACTTTTGAGTCTGAGTGAGAGAAGGAGGTGGAAAGGTGGGTAATAGCCCTTCCATTGCAGTTTGAATTCACAGAGCCTGGGGGAGGTGCTCCTGGCAGCAACTAGTTTGAATTCACAGAGCCTGGGGGAGGTGCTCCTGGCAGCAACATTTGAGTCTGAGTGAGAGAAGGAGGTGGAAAGGTGGGTAATAGCCAAACCATTGCAGTTTTTATTCACAGAGCCTGGGGGTGGTGCTCCTGGCAGCAACTTTTGAGTCTGAGTGAGAGAAGGAGGTGGAAAGGTGGGTAATAGCCCTTCCATTGCAGTTTGAATTCACAGAGCCTGGGGGAGGTGCTCCTGGCATCAACTTTTGAGTCTGAGTGAGAGAATGAGGTGGAAAGGTGGGTAATAGCCCTTCCATTGCAGTTTGAATTCACAGAGCCTGGGGGAGGTGCTCCTGGCAGCAACTTTTGAGTCTGAGTGAGAGAAGGAGGTGGAAAGGTGGGTAATAGCCCTTCCATTGCAGTTTGAATTCACAGAGCCTGGGGGAGGTGCTCCTGACAGCAACTTTTGAGTCTGAGTGAGAGAAGGAGGTGGAAAGGTGGGTAATAGCCCTTCCATTGCAGTTTGAATTCACAGAGCCTGGGGGAGGTGCTCCTGGCAGCAACTTTTGAGTCTGAGTGAGAGAAGGAGGTGGAAGGTGGGTAATAGCCCTTCCATTGCAGTTTGAATTCACAGAGCCTGGGGGAGGTGCTCCTGGCAGCAACTTTTGAATCTGAGTGAGAGAAGGAGGTGGAAAGGTGGGTAATAGCCCTTCCATTGCAGTTTGAATTCACAGAGCCTGGGGGAGGTGCTCCTGGCAGCAACTTTTGAGTCTGAGTGAGAGAAGGAGGTGGAAAGGTGGGTAATAGCCCTTCCATTGCAGCTTGAATTCACAGAGCCTGGGGGAGGTGCTCCTGACAGCAACTAGTTTGAATTCACAGAGCCTGGGGGAGGTGCTCCTGGCAGCAACTTTTGAGTCTGAGTGAGAGAAGGAGGTGGAAAGGTGGGTAATAGCCCTTCCATTGCAGTTTGAATTCACAGAGACTGGGGGAGGTGCTCCTGGCAGCAACCTTTGAGTCTGAGTGAGAGAAGGAGGTGGAAAGGTGGGTAATAGCCCTTCCATTGCAGTTTGAATTCACAGAGCCTGGGGGAGGTGCTCCTGGCAGCAACTTTTGAGTCTGAGTGAGAGAAGGAGGTGGAAAGGTGGGTAATAGCCCTTCCATTGCAGTTTGAATTCACAGAGCCTGGGGGAGGTGCTCCTGGCAGCAACTTTTGAGTCTGAGTGAGAGAAGGAGGTGGAAAGGTGGGTAATAGCCCTTCCATTGCAGTTTGAATTCACAGAGCCTGGGGGAGGTGCTCCTGGCAGCAACTAGTTTGAATTCACAGAGCCTGGGGGAGGTGCTCCTGGCAGCAACATTTGAGTCTGAGTGAGAGAAGGAGGTGGAAAGGTGGGTAATAGCCAAACCATTGCAGTTTGAATTCACAGAGCCTGGGGGTGGTGCTCCTGGCAGCAACTTTTGAGTCTGAGTGAGAGAAGGAGGTGGAAAGGTGGGTAATAGCCCTTCCATTGCAGTTTGAATTCACAGAGCCTGGGGGAGGTGCTCCTGGCAGCAACTTTTGAGTCTGAGTGAGAGAAGGAGGTGGAAAGGTGGGTAATAGCCCTTCCATTGCAGTTTGAATTCACAGAGCCTGGGGGAGGTGCTCCTGGCAGCAACTTTTGAGTCTGAGTGAGAGAAGGAGGTGGAAATGTGGGTAATAGCCCTTCCATTGCAGTTTGAATTCACAGAGCCTGGGGGAGGTGCTCCTGACAGCAACTTTTGAGTCTGAGTGAGAGAAGGAGGTGGAAAGGTGGGTAATAGCCCTTCCATTGCAGTTTGAATTCACAGAGCCTGGGGGAGGTGCTCCTGGCAGCAACTTTTGAGTCTGAGTGAGAGAAGGAGGTGGAAAGGTGGGTAATAGCCCTTCCATTGCAGTTTGAATTCACAGAGCCTGGGGGAGGTGCTCCTGGCAGCAACTTTTGAGTCTGAGTGAGAGAAGGAGGTGGAAAGGTGGGTAATAGCCCTTCCATTGCAGTTTGAATTCACAGAGCCTGGGGGAGGTGCTCCTGGCAGCAACTTTTGAGTCTGAGTGAGAGAAGGAGGTGGAAAGGTGGGTAATAGCCCTTCCATTGCAGTTTGAATTCACAGAGCCTGGGGGAGGTGCTCCTGGCAGCAACTTTTGAGTCTGAGTGAGAGAAGGAGGTGGAAAGGTGGGTAATAGCCCTTCCATTGCAGTTTGAATTCACAGAGACTGGGGGAGGTGCTCCTGGCAGCAACTTTTGAGTCTGAGTGAGAGAAGGAGGTGGAAAGGTGGGTAATAGCCCTTCCATTGCAGTTTGAATTCACAGAGCCTGGGGGAGGTGCTCCTGGCAGCAACTAGTTTGAATTCACAGAGCCTGGGGGAGGTGCTCCTGGCAGCAACTTTTGAGTCTGAGTGTGAGAAGGAGGTGGAAAGGTGGGTAATAGCCCTAGGAGCTGAGATAGCGCAGTGGTTAAAAGCAGCATTGCGACCTTCAGCTGATTGCTAGTTCAGCAGTTCAGCTGTTCAAATCTCACTAGGCTCAAGGTTGACTCAGCCTTCCATCCTTCCGAGGTGGGTAAAATGAGGACCCAGATTGTTGGGGGCAATATGCTGAACTCTGTAAACCGCTTAGAGAGGGCTGTAAAGCACTATGAAGCGGTATATAAGTAAAGTGCTATTATTCCATTGCAGTTTGAATTCACAGAGCCTGTTGGAGGTGCTCCTGACAGCAACTAGTTTGAATTCACAGAGCCTGGGGGAGGTGCTCCTGGCAGCAACTTTTGAGTCTGAGTGAGAGAAGGAGGTGGAAAGGTGGGTAATGGCCCTTCCATTGCAGTTTGAATTCACAGAGCCTGGGGGAGGTGCTCCTGGCAGCAACTTTTGAGTCTGAGTGAGAGAAGGAGGTGGAAAGGTGGGTAATAGCCCTTCCATTGCAGTTTGAATTCACAGAGCCTGGGGGAGGTGCTCCTGACAGCAACTAGTTTGAATTCACAGAGCCTGGGGGAGGTGCTCCTGGCAGCAACTTTTGAGTCTGAGTGAGAGAAGGAGGTGGAAAGGTGGGTAATAGCCCTTCCATTGCAGTTTGAATTCACAGAGCCTGGGGGAGGTGCTCCTGGCAGCAACTTTTGAGTCTGAGTGAGAGAAGGAGGTGGAAAGGTGGGTAATAGCCCTTCTATTGCAGTTTGAATTCACAGAGCCTGGGGGAGGTGCTCCTGGCAGCAACCTTTGAGTCTGAGTGAGAGAAGGAGGTGGAAAGGTGGGTAATAGCCCTTCCATTGCAGTTTGAATTCACAGAGCCTGGGGGAGGTGCTCCTGGCAGCAACTTTTGAGTCTGAGTGAGAGAAGGAGGTGGAAAGGTGGGTAATAGCCCTTCCATTGCAGTTTGAATTCACAGAGCCTGGGGGAGGTGCTCCTGGCAGCAACTTTTGAGTCTGAGTGAGAGAAGGAGGTGGAAAGGTGGGTAATAGCCCTTCCATTGCAGTTTGAATTCACAGAGCCTGAGGGAGGTGCTCCTGGCAGCAACTTTTGAGTCTGAGTGAGAGAAGGAGGTGGAAAGGTGGGTAATAGCCCTTCCATTGCAGTTTGAATTCACAGAGCCTGGGGGAGGTGCTCCTGGCAGCAACTTTTGAGTCTGAATGAGAGAAGGAGGTGGAAAGGTGGGTAATAGCCCTTCCATTGCAGTTTGAAATCACAGAGCCTGGGGGAGGTGCTCCTGGCAGCAACTTTTGAGTCTGAGTGAGAGATGGAGGTGGAAAGGTGGGTAATAGCCCTTCCATTGCAGTTTGAATTCACAGAGCCTGGGGGAGGTGCTCCTGGCAGCAACTTTTGAGTCTGAGTGAGAGAAGGAGGTGGAAAGGTGGGTAATAGCCCTTCCATTGCAGCTTGAATTCACAGAGCCTGGGGGAGGTGCTCCTGGCAGCAACTTTTGAGTCTGAGTGAGAGAAGGAGGTGGAAAGGTGGGTAATAGCCCTTCCATTGCAGTTTGAATTCACAGAGCCTGGGGGAGGTGCTCCTGGCAGCAACGTTTGAGTCTGAGTGAGAGAAGGAGGTGGAAAGGTGGGTAATAGCCCTTCCATTGCAGTTTGAATTCACAGAGCCTGGGGGAGGTGCTCCTGACAGCAACTAGTTTGAATTCACAGAGCCTGGGGGAGGTGCTCCTGGCAGCAACTTTTGAGTCTGAGTGAGAGAAAGAGGTGGAAAGGTGGGTAATAGCTCTTCCATTGCAGTTTGAATTCACAGAGCCTGGGGGAGGTGCTCCTGGCAGCAACTTTTGAGTCTGAGTGAGAGAAGGAGGTGGAAAGGTGGGTAATAGCCCTTCCATTGCAGTTTGAATTCACAGAGCCTGGGGGAGGTGCTCCTGGCAGCAACCTTTGAGTCTGAGTGAGAGAAGGAGGTGGAAAGGTGGGTAATAGCCCTTCCATTGCAGTTTGAATTCACAGAGCCTGAGGGAGGTGCTCCTGGCAGCAACTTTTGAGTCTGAGTGAGAGAAGGAGGTGGAAAGGTGGGTAATAGCCCTTCCATTGCAGTTTGAATTCACAGAGCCTGGGGGAGGTGCTCCTGGCAGCAACTTTTGAGTCTGAGTGAGAGAAGGAGGTGGAAAGGTGGGTAATAGCCCTTCCATTGCAGTTTGAATTCACAGAGCCTGGGGGAGGTGCTCCTGGCAGCAACTTTTGAGTCTGAGTGAGAGAAGGAGGTGGAAAGGTGGGTAATAGCCCTTCCATTGCAGTTTGAATTCACAGAGCCTGGGGCAGGTGCTCCTGGCAGCAACTTTTGAGTCTGAGTGAGAGAAGGAGGTGGAAAGGTGGGTAATAGCCCTTCCATTGCAGTTTGAATTCACAGAGCCTGGGGGAGGTGCTCCTGGCAGCAACTTTTGAGTCTGAGTGAGAGAAGGAGGTGGAAAGGTGGGTAATAGCCCTTCCATTGCAGCTTGAATTCACAGAGCCTGGGGGAGGTGCTCCTGACAGCAACTAGTTTGAATTCACAGAGCCTGGGGGAGGTGCTCCTGGCAGCAACTTTTGAGTCTGAGTGAGAGAAGGAGGTGGAAAGGTGGGTAATAGCCCTTCCATTGCAGTTTGAATTCACAGAGACTGGGGGAGGTGCTCCTGGCAGCAACTTTTGAGTCTGAGTGAGAGAAGGAGGTGGAAAGGTGGGTAATAGCCCTTCCATTGCAGTTTGAATTCACAGAGCCTGGGGGAGGTGCTCCTGGCAGCAACTTTTGAGTCTGAGTGAGAGAAGGAGGTGGAAAGGTGGGTAATAGCCCTTCCATTGCAGTTTGAATTCACAGAGCCTGGGGGAGGTGCTCCTGGCAGCAACTTTTGAGTCTGAGTGAGAGAAGGAGGTGGAAAGGTGGGTAATAGCCCTTCCATTGCAGTTTGAATTCACAGAGCCTGGGGGAGGTGCTCCTGGCAGCAACTAGTTTGAATTCACAGAGCCTGGGGGAGGTGCTCCTGGCAGCAACTTTTGAGTCTGAGTGAGAGAAGGAGGTGGAAACGTGGGTAATTGCCCTTCCATTGCAGTTTGAATTCACAGAGCCTGGGGGAGGTGCTCCTGGCAGCAACTTTTGAGTCTGAGTGAGAGAAGGAGGTGGAAAGGTGGGTAATAGCCCTTCCATTGCAGTTTGAATTCACAGAGCCTGGGGGAGGTGCTCCTGACAGCAACTAGTTTGAATTCACAGAGCCTGGGGGAGGTGCTCCTGGCAGCAACTTTTGAGTCTGAGTGAGAGAAGGAGGTGGAAAGGTGGGTAATAGCCCTTCCATTGCAGTTTGAATTCACAGAGCCTGGGGGAGGTGCTCCTGGCAGCAACTTTTGAGTCTGAGTGAGAGAAGGAGGTGGAAAGGTGGGTAATAGCCCTTCCATTGCAGTTTGAATTCACAGAGCCTGGGGGAGGTGCTCCTGGCAGCAACTTTTGAGTCTGAGTGAGAGAAGGAGGTGGAAAGGTGGGTAATAGCCCTTCCATTGCAGTTTGAATTCACAGAGCCTGGGGGAGGTGCTCCTGGCAGCAACTTTTGAGTCTGAGTGAGAGAAGGAGGTGGAAAGGTGGGTAATAGCCCTTCCATTGCAGTTTGAATTCACAGAGCCTGGGGGAGGTGCTCCTGGCAGCAACTTTTGAGTCTGAGTGAGAGAAGGAGGTGGAAAGGTGGGTAATAGCCCTTCCATTGCAGTTTGAATTCACAGAGCCTGGGGGAGGTGCTCCTGGCAGCAACTTTTGAGTCTGAGTGAGAGAAGGAGGTGGAAAGGTGGGTAATAGCCCTTCCATTGCAGTTTGAATTCACAGAGCCTGGGGGAGGTGCTCCTGGCAGCAACTAGTTTGAATTCACGGAGCCTGGGGGAGGTGCTCCTGGCAGCAACTTTTGAGTCTGAGTGAGAGAAGGAGGTGGAAAGGTGGGTAATAGCCCTTCCATTGCAGTTTGAATTCACAGAGCCTGGGGGAGGTGCTCCTGGCAGCAACTTTTGAGTCTGAGTGAGAGAAGGAGGTGGAAAGGTGGGTAATAGCCCTTCCATTGCAGTTTGAATTCACAGAGCCTGGGGGAGGTGCTCCTGGCAGCAACTTTTGAGTCTGAGTGAGAGAAGGAGGTGGAAAGGTGGGTAATAGCCCTTCCATTGCAATTTGAATTCACAGAGCCTGGGGGAGGTGCTCCTGGCAGCAACTTTTGAGTCTGAGTGAGAGAAGGAGGTGGAAAGGTGGGTAATAGCCCTTCCATTGCAGTTTGAATTCACAGAGCCTGGGGGAGGTGCTCCTGGCAGCAACTTTTGAGTCTGAGTGAGAGAAGGAGGTGGAAAGGTGGGTAATAGCCCTTCCATTGCAGTTTGAATTCACAGAGCCTGGGGGAGGTGCTCCTGGCAGCAACTTTTGAGTCTGAGTGAGAGAAGGAGGTGGAAAGGTGGGTAATAGCCCTTCCATTGCAGTTTGAATTCACAGAGCCTGGGGGAGGTGCTCCTGGCAGCAACTTTTGAGTCTGAGTGAGAGAAGGAGGTGGAAAGGTGGGTAATAGCCCTTCCATTGCAGTTTGAATTCACAGAGCCTGGGGGAGGTGCTCCTGGCAGCAACTTTTGAGTCTGAGTGAGAGAAGGAGGTGGAAAGGTGGGTAATAGCCCTTCCATTGCAGTTTGAATTCACAGAGCCTGGGGGAGGTGCTCTTGGCAGCAACTAGTTTGAATTCACAGAGCCTGGGGGAGGTGCTCCTGGCAGCAACTTTTGAGTCTGAGTGAGAGAAGGAGGTGGAAAGGTGGGTAATAGCCCTTCCATTGCAGTTTGAATTCACAGAGCCTGGGGGAGGTGCTCCTGGCAGCAACTTTTGAGTCTGAGTGAGAGAAGGAGGTGGAAAGGTGGGTAATAGCCCTTCCATTGCAGTTTGAATTCACAGACCCTGGGGGAGGTGCTCCTGGCAGCAACTTTTGAGTCTGAGTGAGAGAAGGAGGTGGAAAGGTGGGTAATAGCCCTTCCATTGCAGTTTGAATTCACAGAGCCTGGGGGAGGTGCTCCTGGCAGCAACTTTTGAGTCTGAGTGAGAGAAGGAGGTGGAAAGGTGGGTAATAGCCCTTCCATTGCAGTTTGAATTCACAGAGCCTGGGGGAGGTGCTCCTGGCAGCAACTTTTGAGTCTGAGTGAGAGAAGGAGGTGGAAAGGTGGGTAATAGCCCTTCCATTGCAGTTTGAATTCACAGAGCCTGGGGGAGGTGCTCCTGGCAGCAACTTTTGAGTCTGAGTGAGAGAAGGAGGTGGAAAGGTGGGTAATAGCCCTTCCATTGCAGTTTGAATTCACAGAGACTGGGGGATGTGCTCCTGGCAGCAACTTTTGAGTCTGAGTGAGAGAAGGAGGTGGAAAGGTGGGTAATAGCCCTTCCATTGCAGTTTGAATTCACAGAGCCTGGGGGAGGTGCTCCTGGCAGCAACTTTTGAGTCTGAGTGAGAGAAGGAGGTGGAAAGGTGGGTAATAGCCCTTCCATTGCAGTTTGAATTCACAGAGCCTGGGGGAGGTGCTCCTGGCAGCAACTTTTGAGTCTGAGTGAGAGAAGGAGGTGGAAAGGTGGGTAATAGCCCTTCCATTGCAGTTTGAATTCACAGAGCCTGGGGGAGGTGCTCCTGGCAGCAACTTTTGAGTCTGAGTGAGAGAAGGAGGTGGAAAGGTGGGTAATAGCCCTTCCATTGCAGTTTGAATTCACAGAGACTGGGGGAGGTGCTCCTGGCAGCAACCTTTGAGTCTGAGTGAGAGAAGGAGGTGGAAAGGTGGGTAATAGCCCTTCCATTGCAGTTTGAATTCACAGAGCCTGGGGGAGGTGCTCCTGGCAGCAACTTTTGAGTCTGAGTGAGAGAAGGAGGTGGAAAGGTGGGTAATAGCCCTTCCATTGCAGTTTGAATTCACAGAGCCTGGGGGAGGTGCTCCTGGCAGCAACTTTTGAGTCTGAGTGAGAGAAGGAGGTGGAAAGGTGGGTAATAGCCCTTCCATTGCAGTTTGAATTCACAGAGCCTGGGGGAGGTGCTCCTGACAGCAACTAGTTTGAATTCACAGAGCCTGGGGGAGGTGCTCCTGGCAGCAACTTTTGAGTCTGAGTGAGAGAAGGAGGTGGAAAGGTGGGTAATAGCCCTTCCATTGCAGTTTGAATTCACAGAGACTGGGGGAGGTGCTCCTGGCAGCAACCTTTGAGTCTGAGTGAGAGAAGGAGGTGGAAAGGTGGGTAATAGCCCTTCCATTGCAGTTTGAATTCACAGAGCCTGGGGGAGGTGCTCCTGGCAGCAACTTTTGAGTCTGAGTGAGAGAAGGAGGTGGAAAGGTGGGTAATAGCCCTTCCATTGCAGTTTGAATTCACAGAGCCTGGGGGAGGTGCTCCTGGCAGCAACTTTTGAGTCTGAGTGAGAGAAGGAGGTGGAAAGGTGGGTAATAGCCCTTCCATTGCAGTTTGAATTCACAGAGACTGGGGGAGGTGCTCCTGGCAGCAACCTTTGAGTCTGAGTGAGAGAAGGAGGTGGAAAGGTGGGTAATAGCCCTTCCATTGCAGTTTGAATTCACAGAGCCTGGGGGAGGTGCTCCTGGCAGCAACTTTTGAGTCTGAGTGAGAGAAGGAGGTGGAAAGGTGGGTAATAGCCCTTCCATTGCAGTTTGAATTCACAGAGCCTGGGGGAGGTGCTCCTGGCAGCAACTTTTGAGTCTGAGTGAGAGAAGGAGGTGGAAAGGTGGGTAATAGCCCTTCCATTGCAGTTTGAATTCACAGAGCCTGGGGGAGGTGCTCCTGACAGCAACTAGTTTGAATTCACAGAGCCTGGGGGAGGTGCTCCTGGCAGCAACTTTTGAGTCTGAGTGTGAGAAGGAGGTGGAAAGGTGGGTAATAGCCCTTCCATTGCAGTTTGAATTCACAGAGCATGTTGGAGGTGCTCCTGACAGCAACTAGTTTGAATTCACAGAGCCTGGGGGAGGTGCTCCTGGCAGCAACTTTTGAGTCTGAGTGAGAGAAGGAGGTGGAAAGGTGGGTAATTGCCCTTCCATTGCAGTTTGAATTCACAGAGCCTGGGGGAGGTGCTCCTGGCAGCAACTTTTGAGTCTGAGTGAGAGAAGGAGGTGGAAAGGTGGGTAATAGCCCTTCCATTGCAGTTTGAATTCACAGAGCCTGGGGGAGGTGCTCCTGACAGCAACTAGTTTGAATTCACAGAGCCTGGGGGAGGTGCTCCTGGCAGCAACTTTTGAGTCTGAGTGAGAGAAGGAGGTGGAAAGGTGGGTAATAGCCCTTCCATTGCAGTTTGAATTCACAGAGCCTGGGGGAGGTGCTCCTGGCAGCAACTTTTGAGTCTGAGTGAGAGAAGGAGGTGGAAAGGTGGGTAATAGCCCTTCCATTGCAGTTTGAATTCACAGAGCCTGGGGGAGGTGCTCCTGGCAGCAACCTTTGAGTCTGAGTGAGAGAAGGAGGTGGAAAGGTGGGTAATAGCCCTTCCATTGCAGTTTGAATTCACAGAGCCTGGGGGAGGTGCTCCTGGCAGCAACTTTTGAGTCTGAGTGAGAGAAGGAGGTGGAAAGGTGGGTAATAGCCCTTCCATTGCAGTTTGAATTCACAGAGCCTGGGGGAGGTGCTCCTGGCAGCAACTTTTGAGTCTGAGTGAGAGAAGGAGGTGGAAAGGTGGGTAATAGCCCTTCCATTGCAGTTTGAATTCACAGAGCCTGAGGGAGGTGCTCCTGGCAGCAACTTTTGAGTCTGAGTGAGAGAAGGAGGTGGAAAGGTGGGTAATAGCCCTTCCATTGCAGTTTGAATTCACAGAGCCTGGGGGAGGTGCTCCTGGCAGCAACTTTTGAGTCTGAATGAGAGAAGGAGGTGGAAAGGTGGGTAATAGCCCTTCCATTGCAGTTTGAAATCACAGAGCCTGGGGGAGGTGCTCCTGGCAGCAACTTTTGAGTCTGAGTGAGAGATGGAGGTGGAAAGGTGGGTAATAGCCCTTCCATTGCAGTTTGAATTCACAGAGCCTGGGGGAGGTGCTCCTGGCAGCAACTTTTGAGTCTGAGTGAGAGAAGGAGGTGGAAAGGTGGGTAATAGCCCTTCCATTGCAGCTTGAATTCACAGAGCCTGGGGGAGGTGCTCCTGGCAGCAACTTTTGAGTCTGAGTGAGAGAAGGAGGTGGAAAGGTGGGTAATAGCCCTTCCATTGCAGTTTGAATTCACAGAGCCTGGGGGAGGTGCTCCTGGCAGCAACGTTTGAGTCTGAGTGAGAGAAGGAGGTGGAAAGGTGGGTAATAGCCCTTCCATTGCAGTTTGAATTCACAGAGCCTGGGGGAGGTGCTCCTGACAGCAACTAGTTTGAATTCACAGAGCCTGGGGAAGGTGCTCCTGGCAGCAACTTTTGAGTCTGAGTGAGAGAAAGAGGTGGAAAGGTGGGTAATAGCTCTTCCATTGCAGTTTGAATTCACAGAGCCTGGGGGAGGTGCTCCTGGCAGCAACTTTTGAGTCTGAGTGAGAGAAGGAGGTGGAAAGGTGGGTAATAGCCCTTCCATTGCAGTTTGAATTCACAGAGCCTGGGGGAGGTGCTCCTGGCAGCAACCTTTGAGTCTGAGTGAGAGAAGGAGGTGGAAAGGTGGGTAATAGCCCTTCCATTGCAGTTTGAATTCACAGAGCCTGAGGGAGGTGCTCCTGGCAGCAACTTTTGAGTCTGAGTGAGAGAAGGAGGTGGAAAGGTGGGTAATAGCCCTTCCATTGCAGTTTGAATTCACAGAGCCTGGGGGAGGTGCTCCTGGCAGCAACTTTTGAGTCTGAGTGAGAGAAGGAGGTGGAAAGGTGGGTAATAGCCCTTCCATTGCAGTTTGAATTCACAGAGCCTGGGGGAGGTGCTCCTGGCAGCAACTTTTGAGTCTGAGTGAGAGAAGGAGGTGGAAAGGTGGGTAATAGCCCTTCCATTGCAGTTTGAATTCACAGAGCCTGGGGCAGGTGCTCCTGGCAGCAACTTTTGAGTCTGAGTGAGAGAAGGAGGTGGAAAGGTGGGTAATAGCCCTTCCATTGCAGTTTGAATTCACAGAGCCTGGGGGAGGTGCTCCTGGCAGCAACTTTTGAGTCTGAGTGAGAGAAGGAGGTGGAAAGGTGGGTAATAGCCCTTCCATTGCAGCTTGAATTCACAGAGCCTGGGGGAGGTGCTCCTGACAGCAACTAGTTTGAATTCACAGAGCCTGGGGGAGGTGCTCCTGGCAGCAACTTTTGAGTCTGAGTGAGAGAAGGAGGTGGAAAGGTGGGTAATAGCCCTTCCATTGCAGTTTGAATTCACAGAGACTGGGGGAGGTGCTCCTGGCAGCAACTTTTGAGTCTGAGTGAGAGAAGGAGGTGGAAAGGTGGGTAATAGCCCTTCCATTGCAGTTTGAATTCACAGAGCCTGGGGGAGGTGCTCCTGGCAGCAACTTTTGAGTCTGAGTGAGAGAAGGAGGTGGAAAGGTGGGTAATAGCCCTTCCATTGCAGTTTGAATTCACAGAGCCTGGGGGAGGTGCTCCTGGCAGCAACTTTTGAGTCTGAGTGAGAGAAGGAGGTGGAAAGGTGGGTAATAGCCCTTCCATTGCAGTTTGAATTCACAGAGCCTGGGGGAGGTGCTCCTGGCAGCAACTAGTTTGAATTCACAGAGCCTGGGGGAGGTGCTCCTGGCAGCAACTTTTGAGTCTGAGTGAGAGAAGGAGGTGGAAACGTGGGTAATTGCCCTTCCATTGCAGTTTGAATTCACAGAGCCTGGGGGAGGTGCTCCTGGCAGCAACTTTTGAGTCTGAGTGAGAGAAGGAGGTGGAAAGGTGGGTAATAGCCCTTCCATTGCAGTTTGAATTCACAGAGCCTGGGGGAGGTGCTCCTGACAGCAACTAGTTTGAATTCACAGAGCCTGGGGGAGGTGCTCCTGGCAGCAACTTTTGAGTCTGAGTGAGAGAAGGAGGTGGAAAGGTGGGTAATAGCCCTTCCATTGCAGTTTGAATTCACAGAGCCTGGGGGAGGTGCTCCTGGCAGCAACTTTTGAGTCTGAGTGAGAGAAGGAGGTGGAAAGGTGGGTAATAGCCCTTCCATTGCAGTTTGAATTCACAGAGCCTGGGGGAGGTGCTCCTGGCAGCAACTTTTGAGTCTGAGTGAGAGAAGGAGGTGGAAAGGTGGGTAATAGCCCTTCCATTGCAGTTTGAATTCACAGAGCCTGGGGGAGGTGCTCCTGGCAGCAACTTTTGAGTCTGAGTGAGAGAAGGAGGTGGAAAGGTGGGTAATAGCCCTTCCATTGCAGTTTGAATTCACAGAGCCTGGGGGAGGTGCTCCTGGCAGCAACTTTTGAGTCTGAGTGAGAGAAGGAGGTGGAAAGGTGGGTAATAGCCCTTCCATTGCAGTTTGAATTCACAGAGCCTGGGGGAGGTGCTCCTGGCAGCAACTTTTGAGTCTGAGTGAGAGAAGGAGGTGGAAAGGTGGGTAATAGCCCTTCCATTGCAGTTTGAATTCACAGAGCCTGGGGGAGGTGCTCCGGACAGCAACTAGTTTGAATTCACAGAGCCTGGGGGAGGTGCTCCTGGCAGCAACTTTTGAGTCTGAGTGAGAGAAGGAGGTGGAAATGTGGGTAATAGCCCTTCCATTGCAGTTTGAATTCACAGAGCCTGGGGGAGGTGCTCCTGGCAGCAACTTTTGAGTCTGAGTGAGAGAAGGAGGTGGAAAGGTGGGTAATAGCCCTTCCATTGCAGTTTGAATTCACAGAGCCTGGGGGAGGTGCTCCTGGCAGCAACTTTTGAGTCTGAGTGAGAGAAGGAGGTGGAAAGGTGGGTAATAGCCCTTCCATTGCAGTTTGAATTCACAGAGCCTGAGGGAGGTGCTCCTGGCAGCAACTTTTGAGTCTGAGTGAGAGAAGGAGGTGGAAAGGTGGGTAATAGCCCTTCCATTGCAGTTTGAATTCACAGAGCCTGGGGGAGGTGCTCCTGGCAGCAACTTTTGAGTCTGAATGAGAGAAGGAGGTGGAAAGGTGGGTAATAGCCCTTCCATTGCAGTTTGAATTCACAGAGCCTGGGAGAGGTGCTCCTGGCAGCAACTTTTGAGTCTGAGTGAGAGATGGAGGTGGAAAGGTGGGTAATAGCCCTTCCATTGCAGTTTGAATTCACAGAGCCTGGGGGAGGTGCTCCTGGCAGCAACTTTTGAGTCTGAGTGAGAGAAGGAGGTGGAAAGGTGGGTAATAGCCCTTCCATTGCAGCTTGAATTCACAGAGCCTGGGGGAGGTGCTCCTGGCAGCAACTTTTGAGTCTGAGTGAGAGAAGGAGGTGGAAAGGTGGGTAATAGCCCTTCCATTGCAGTTTGAATTCACAGAGCCTGGGGGAGGTGCTCCTGGCAGCAACGTTTGAGTCTGAGTGAGAGAAGGAGGTGGAAAGGTGGGTAATAGCCCTTCCATTGCAGTTTGAATTCACAGAACCTGGGGGAGGTGCTCCTGGCAGCAACTTTTGAGTCTGAGTGAGAGAAGGAGGTGGAAAGGTGGGTAATAGCCCTTCCATTGCAGTTTGAATTCACAGAGCCTGGGGGAGGTGCTCCTGACAGCAACTAGTTTGAATTCACAGAGCCTGGGGGAGGTGCTCCTGGCAGCAACTTTTGAGTCTGAGTGAGAGAAAGAGGTGGAAAGGTGGGTAATAGCCCTTCCATTGCAGTTTGAATTCACAGAGCCTGGGGGAGGTGCTCCTGGCAGCAACTTTTGAGTCTGAGTGAGAGAAGGAGGTGGAAAGGTGGGTAATAGCCCTTCCATTGCAGTTTGAATTCACAGAGCCTGGGGGAGGTGCTCCTGGCAGCAACCTTTGAGTCTGAGTGAGAGAAGGAGGTGGAAAGGTGGGTAATAGCCCTTCCATTGCAGTTTGAATTCACAGAGCCTGAGGGAGGTGCTCCTGGCAGCAACTTTTGAGTCTGAGTGAGAGAAGGAGGTGGAAAGGTGGGTAATAGCCCTTCCATTGCAGTTTGAATTCACAGAGCCTGGGGGAGGTGCTCCTGGCAGCAACTTTTGAGTCTGAGTGAGAGAAGGAGGTGGAAAGGTGGGTAATAGCCCTTCCATTGCAGTTTGAATTCACAGAGCCTGGGGGAGGTGCTCCTGACAGCAACTAGTTTGAATTCACAGAGCCTGGGGGAGGTGCTCCTGGCAGCAACTTTTGAGTCTGAGTGAGAGAAAGAGGTGGAAAGGTGGGTAATAGCCCTTCCATTGCAGTTTGAATTCACAGAGCCTGGGGGAGGTGCTCCTGGCAGCAACTTTTGAGTCTGAGTGAGAGAAGGAGGTGGAAAGGTGGGTAATAGCCCTTCCATTGCAGTTTGAATTCACAGAGCCTGGGGGAGGTGCTCCTGGCAGCAACCTTTGAGTCTGAGTGAGAGAAGGAGGTGGAAAGGTGGGTAATAGCCCTTCCATTGCAGTTTGAATTCACAGAGCCTGAGGGAGGTGCTCCTGGCAGCAACTTTTGAGTCTGAGTGAGAGAAGGAGGTGGAAAGGTGGGTAATAGCCCTTCCATTGCAGTTTGAATTCACAGAGCCTGGGGGAGGTGCTCCTGGCAGCAACTTTTGAGTCTGAGTGAGAGAAGGAGGTGGAAAGGTGGGTAATAGCCCTTCCATTGCAGTTTGAATTCACAGAGCCTGGGGGAGGTGCTCCTGGCAGCAACTTTTGAGTGAGTGAGAGAAGGAGGTGGAAAGGTGGGTAATAGCCCTTCCATTGCAGTTTGAATTCACAGAGCCTGGGGGAGGTGCTCCTGGCAGCAACGTTTGAGTCTGAGTGAGAGAAGGAGGTGGAAAGGTGGGTAATAGCCCTTCCATTGCAGTTTGAATTCACAGAGCCTGGGGGAGGTGCTCCTGGCAGCAACTTTTGAGTCTGAGTGAGAGAAGGAGGTGGAAAGGTGGGTAATAGCCCTTCCATTGCAGTTTGAATTCACAGAGCCTGGGGGAGGTGCTCCTGGCAGCAACTTTTGAGTCTGAGTGAGAGAAGGAGGTGGAAAGGTGGGTAATAGCCCTTCCATTGCAGCTTGAATTCACAGAGCCTGGGGGAGGTGCTCCTGACAGCAACTAGTTTGAATTCACAGAGCCTGGGGGAGGTGCTCCTGGCAGCAACTTTTGAGTCTGAGTGAGAGAAGGAGGTGGAAAGGTGGGTAATAGCCCTTCCATTGCAGTTTGAATTCACAGAGACTGGGGGAGGTGCTCCTGGCAGCAACTTTTGAGTCTGAGTGAGAGAAGGAGGTGGAAAGGTGGGTAATAGCCCTTCCATTGCAGTTTGAATTCACAGAGCCTGGGGGAGGTGCTCCTGGCAGCAACTTTTGAGTCTGAGTGAGAGAAGGAGGTGGAAAGGTGGGTAATAGCCCTTCCATTGCAGTTTGAATTCACAGAGCCTGGGGGAGGTGCTCCTGGCAGCAACTTTTGAGTCTGAGTGAGAGAAGGAGGTGGAAAGGTGGGTAATAGCCCTTCCATTGCAGTTTGAATTCACAGAGCCTGGGGGAGGTGCTCCTGGCAGCAACTAGTTTGAATTCACAGAGCCTGGGGGAGGTGCTCCTGGCAGCAACATTTGAGTCTGAGTGAGAGAAGGAGGTGGAAAGGTGGGTAATAGCCAATCCATTGCAGTTTGAATTCACAGAGCCTGGGGGTGGTGCTCCTGGCAGCAACTTTTGAGTCTGAGTGAGAGAAGGAGGTGGAAAGGTGGGTAATAGCCCTTCCATTGCAGTTTGAATTCACAGAGCCTGGGGGAGGTGCTCCTGGCAGCAACTTTTGAGTCTGAGTGAGAGAAGGAGGTGGAAAGGTGGGTAATAGCCCTTCCATTGCAGTTTGAATTCACAGAGCCTGGGGGAGGTGCTCCTGGCAGCAACTTTTGAGTCTGAGTGAGAGAAGGAGGTGGAAAGGTGGGTAATAGCCCTTCCATTGCAGTTTGAATTCACAGAGCCTGGGGGAGGTGCTCCTGGCAGCAACTAGTTTGAATTCACAGAGCCTGGGGGAGGTGCTCCTGGCAGCAACATTTGAGTCTGAGTGAGAGAAGGAGGTGGAAAGGTGGGTAATAGCCAAACCATTGCAGTTTTTATTCACAGAGCCTGGGGGTGGTGCTCCTGGCAGCAACTTTTGAGTCTGAGTGAGAGAAGGAGGTGGAAAGGTGGGTAATAGCCCTTCCATTGCAGTTTGAATTCACAGAGCCTGGGGGAGGTGCTCCTGGCAGCAACTTTTGAGTCTGAGTGAGAGAAGGAGGTTGAAAGGTGGGTAATAGCCCTTCCATTGCAGTTTGAATTCACAGAGCCTGGGGGAGGTGCTCCTGGCAGCAACTTTTGAGTCTGAGTGAGAGAAGGAGGTGGAAAGGTGGGTAATAGCCCTTCCATTGCAGTTTGAATTCACAGAGCCTGGGGGAGGTGCTCCTGACAGCAACCTTTGAGTCTGAGTGAGAGAAGGAGGTGGAAAGGTGGGTAATAGCCCTTCCATTGCAGTTTGAATTCACAGAGCCTGGGGGAGGTGCTCCTGGCAGCAACTTTTGAGTCTGAGTGAGAGAAGGAGGTGGAAAGGTGGGTAATAGCCCTTCCATTGCAGTTTGAATTCACAGAGCCTGGGGGAGGTGCTCCTGGCAGCAACTTTTGAATCTGAGTGAGAGAAGGAGGTGGAAAGGTGGGTAATAGCCCTTCCATTGCAGTTTGAATTCACAGAGCCTGGGGGAGGTGCTCCTGGCAGCAACTTTTGAGTCTGAGTGAGAGAAGGAGGTGGAAAGGTGGGTAATAGCCCTTCCATTGCAGCTTGAATTCACAGAGCCTGGGGGAGGTGCTCCTGACAGCAACTAGTTTGAATTCACAGAGCCTGGGGGAGGTGCTCCTGGCAGCAACTTTTGAGTCTGAGTGAGAGAAGGAGGTGGAAAGGTGGGTAATAGCCCTTCCATTGCAGTTTGAATTCACAGAGACTGGGGGAGGTGCTCCTGGCAGCAACTTTTGAGTCTGAGTGAGAGAAGGAGGTGGAAAGGTGGGTAATAGCCCTTCCATTGCAGTTTGAATTCACAGAGCCTGGGGGAGGTGCTCCTGGCAGCAACTTTTGAGTCTGAGTGAGAGAAGGAGGTGGAAAGGTGGGTAATAGCCCTTCCATTGCAGTTTGAATTCACAGAGCCTGGGGGAGGTGCTCCTGGCAGCAACTTTTGAGTCTGAGTGAGAGAAGGAGGTGGAAAGGTGGGTAATAGGCCTTCCATTGCAGTTTGAATTCACAGAGCCTGGGGGAGGTGCTCCTGGCAGCAACTAGTTTGAATTCACAGAGCCTGGGGGAGGTGCTCCTGGCAGCAACATTTGAGTCTGAGTGAGAGAAGGAGGTGGAAAGGTGGGTAATAGCCAAACCATTGCAGTTTGAATTCACAGAGCCTGGGGGTGGTGCTCCTGGCAGCAACTTTTGAGTCTGAGTGAGAGAAGGAGGTGGAAAAGTGGGTAATAGCCCTTCCATTGCAGTTTGAATTCACAGAGCCTGGGGGAGGTGCTCCTGGCAGCAACTTTTGAGTCTGAGTGAGAGAAGGAGGTGGAAAGGTGGGTAATAGCCCTTCCATTGCAGTTTGAATTCACAGAGCCTGGGGGAGGTGCTCCTGGCAGCAACTTTTGAGTCTGAGTGAGAGAAGGAGGTGGAAAGGTGGGTAATAGCCCTTCCATTGCAGTTTGAATTCACAGAGCCTGGGGGAGGTGCTCCTGACAGCAACTTTTGAGTCTGAGTGAGAGAAGGAGGTGGAAAGGTGGGTAATAGCCCTTCCATTGCAGTTTGAATTCACAGAGCCTGGGGGAGGTGCTCCTGGCAGCAACTTTTGAGTCTGAGTGAGAGAAGGAGGTGGAAAGGTGGGTAATAGCCCTTCCATTGCAGTTTGAATTCACAGAGCCTGGGGGAGGTGCTCCTGGCAGCAACTTTTGAGTCTGAGTGAGAGAAGGAGGTGGAAAGGTGGGTAATAGCCCTTCCATTGCAGTTTGAATTCACAGAGCCTGGGGGAGGTGCTCCTGGCAGCAACTTTTGAGTCTGAGTGAGAGAAGGAGGTGGAAAGGTGGGTAATAGCCCTTCCATTGCAGTTTGAATTCACAGAGCCTGGGGGAGGTGCTCCTGGCAGCAACTTTTGAGTCTGAGTGAGAGAAGGAGGTGGAAAGGTGGGTAATAGCCCTTCCATTGCAGTTTGAATTCACAGAGCCTGGGGGAGGTGCTCCTGGCAGCAACTTTTGAGTCTGAGTGAGAGAAGGAGGTGGAAAGGTGGGTAATAGCCCTTCCATTGCAGTTTGAATTCACAGAGACTGGGGGAGGTGCTCCTGGCAGCAACTTTTGAGTCTGAGTGAGAGAAGGAGGTGGAAAGGTGGGTAATAGCCCTTCCATTGCAGTTTGAATTCACAGAGCCTGGGGGAGGTGCTCCTGGCAGCAACTAGTTTGAATTCACAGAGCCTGGGGGAGGTGCTCCTGGCAGCAACTTTTGAGTCTGAGTGTGAGAAGGAGGTGGAAAGGTGGGTAATAGCCCTTCCATTGCAGTTTGAATTCACAGAGCCTGTTGGAGGTGCTCCTGACAGCAAGTAGTTTGAATTCACAGAGCCTGGGGGAGGTGCTCCTGGCAGCAACTTTTGAGTCTGAGTGAGAGAAGGAGGTGGAAAGGTGGGTAATTGCCCTTCCATTGCAGTTTGAATTCACAGAGCCTGGGGGAGGTGCTCCTGGCAGCAACTTTTGAGTCTGAGTGAGAGAAGGAGGTGGAAAGGTGGGTAATAGCCCTTCCATTGCAGTTTGAATTCACAGAGCCTGGGGGAGGTGCTCCTGACAGCAACTAGTTTGAATTCACAGAGCCTGGGGGAGGTGCTCCTGGCAGCAACTTTTGAGTCTGAGTGAGAGAAGGAGGTGGAAAGGTGGGTAATAGCCCTTCCATTGCAGTTTGAATTCACAGAGCCTGGGGGAGGTGCTCCTGGCAGCAACTTTTGAGTCTGAGTGAGAGAAGGAGGTGGAAAGGTGGGTAATAGCCCTTCTATTGCAGTTTGAATTCACAGAGCCTGGGGGAGGTGCTCCTGGCAGCAACCTTTGAGTCTGAGTGAGAGAAGGAGGTGGAAAGGTGGGTAATAGCCCTTCCATTGCAGTTTGAATTCACAGAGCCTGGGGGTGGTGCTCCTGGCAGCAACTTTTGAGTCTGAGTGAGAGAAGGAGGTGGAAAGGTGGGTAATAGCCCTTCCATTGCAGTTTGAATTCACAGAGCCTGGGGGAGGTGCTCCTGGCAGCAACTTTTGAGTCTGAGTGAGAGAAGGAGGTGGAAAGGTGGGTAATAGCCCTTCCATTGCAGTTTGAATTCACAGAGCCTGAGGGAGGTGCTCCTGGCAGCAACTTTTGAGTCTGAGTGAGAGAAGGAGGTGGAAAGGTGGGTAATAGCCCTTCCATTGCAGTTTGAATTCACAGAGCCTGGGGGAGGTGCTCCTGGCAGCAACTTTTGAGTCTGAATGAGAGAAGGAGGTGGAAAGGTGGGTAATAGCCCTTCCATTGCAGTTTGAATTCACAGAGCCTGGGGGAGGTGCTCCTGGCAGCAACTTTTGAGTCTGAGTGAGAGAAGGAGGTGGAAAGGTGGGTAATAGCCCTTCCATTGCAGCTTGAATTCACAGAGCCTGGGGGAGGTGCTCCTGGCAGCAACTTTTGAGTCTGAGTGAGAGAAGGAGGTGGAAAGGTGGGTAATAGCCCTTCCATTGCAGTTTGAATTCACAGAGCCTGGGGGAGGTGCTCCTGGCAGCAACGTTTGAGTCTGAGTGAGAGAAGGAGGTGGAAAGGTGGGTAATAGCCCTTCCATTGCAGTTTGAATTCACAGAGCCTGGGGGAGGTGCTCCTGACAGCAACTAGTTTGAATTCACAGAGCCTGGGGGAGGTGCTCCTGGCAGCAACTTTTGAGTCTGAGTGAGAGAAAGAGGTGGAAAGGTGGGTAATAGCTCTTCCATTGCAGTTTGAATTCACAGAGCCTGGGGGAGGTGCTCCTGGCAGCAACTTTTGAGTCTGAGTGAGAGAAGGAGGTGGAAAGGTGGGTAATAGCCCTTCCATTGCAGTTTGAATTCACAGAGCCTGGGGGAGGTGCTCCTGGCAGCAACCTTTGAGTCTGAGTGAGAGAAGGAGGTGGAAAGGTGGGTAATAGCCCTTCCATTGCAGTTTGAATTCACAGAGCCTGAGGGAGGTGCTCCTGGCAGCAACTTTTGAGTCTGAGTGAGAGAAGGAGGTGGAAAGGTGGGTAATAGCCCTTCCATTGCAGTTTGAATTCACAGAGCCTGGGGGAGGTGCTCCTGGCAGCAACTTTTGAGTCTGAGTGAGAGAAGGAGGTGGAAAGGTGGGTAATAGCCCTTCCATTGCAGTTTGAATTCACAGAGCCTGGGGGAGGTGCTCCTGGCAGCAACTTTTGAGTCTGAGTGAGAGAAGGAGGTGGAAAGGTGGGTAATAGCCCTTCCATTGCAGTTTGAATTCACAGAGCCTGGGGCAGGTGCTCCTGGCAGCAACTTTTGAGTCTGAGTGAGAGAAGGAGGTGGAAAGGTGGGTAATAGCCCTTCCATTGCAGTTTGAATTCACAGAGCCTGGGGGAGGTGCTCCTGGCAGCAACTTTTGAGTCTGAGTGAGAGAAGGAGGTGGAAAGGTGGGTAATAGCCCTTCCATTGCAGCTTGAATTCACAGAGCCTGGGGGAGGTGCTCCTGACAGCAACTAGTTTGAATTCACAGAGCCTGGGGGAGGTGCTCCTGGCAGCAACTTTTGAGTCTGAGTGAGAGAAGGAGGTGGAAAGGTGGGTAATAGCCCTTCCATTGCAGTTTGAATTCACAGAGACTGGGGGAGGTGCTCCTGGCAGCAACTTTTGAGTCTGAGTGAGAGAAGGAGGTGGAAAGGTGGGTAATAGCCCTTCCATTGCAGTTTGAATTCACAGAGCCTGGGGGAGGTGCTCCTGGCAGCAACTTTTGAGTCTGAGTGAGAGAAGGAGGTGGAAAGGTGGGTAATAGCCCTTCCATTGCAGTTTGAATTCACAGAGCCTGGGGGAGGTGCTCCTGGCAGCAACTTTTGAGTCTGAGTGAGAGAAGGAGGTGGAAAGGTGGGTAATAGCCCTTCCATTGCAGTTTGAATTCACAGAGCCTGGGGGGAGGTGCTCCTGGCAGCAACTAGTTTGAATTCACAGAGCCTGGGGGAGGTGCTCCTGGCAGCAACTTTTGAGTCTGAGTGAGAGAAGGAGGTGGAAACGTGGGTAATTGCCCTTCCATTGCAGTTTGAATTCACAGAGCCTGGGGGAGGTGCTCCTGGCAGCAACTTTTGAGTCTGAGTGAGAGAAGGAGGTGGAAAGGTGGGTAATAGCCCTTCCATTGCAGTTTGAATTCACAGAGCCTGGGGGAGGTGCTCCTGACAGCAACTAGTTTGAATTCACAGAGCCTGGGGGAGGTGCTCCTGGCAGCAACTTTTGAGTCTGAGTGAGAGAAGGAGGTGGAAAGGTGGGTAATAGCCCTTCCATTGCAGTTTGAATTCACAGAGCCTGGGGGAGGTGCTCCTGGCAGCAACTTTTGAGTCTGAGTGAGAGAAGGAGGTGGAAAGGTGGGTAATAGCCCTTCCATTGCAGTTTGAATTCACAGAGCCTGGGGGAGGTGCTCCTGGCAGCAACTTTTGAGTCTGAGTGAGAGAAGGAGGTGGAAAGGTGGGTAATAGCCCTTCCATTGCAGTTTGAATTCACAGAGCCTGGGGGAGGTGCTCCTGGCAGCAACTTTTGAGTCTGAGTGAGAGAAGGAGGTGGAAAGGTGGGTAATAGCCCTTCCATTGCAGTTTGAATTCACAGAGCCTGGGGGAGGTGCTCCTGGCAGCAACTTTTGAGTCTGAGTGAGAGAAGGAGGTGGAAAGGTGGATAATAGCCCTTCCATTGCAGTTTGAATTCACAGAGACTGGGGGAGGTGCTCCTGGCAGCAACTTTTGAGTCTGAGTGAGAGAAGGAGGTGGAAAGGTGGGTAATAGCCCTTCCATTTTGAATTCACAGAGCCTGGGGGAGGTGCTCCTGGCAGCAACTTTTGAGTCTGAGTGAGAGAAGGAGGTGGAAAGGTGGGTAATAGCCCTTCCATTGCAGTTTGAATTCACAGAGCCTGGGGGAGGTGCTCCGGACAGCAACTAGTTTGAATTCACAGAGCCTGGGGGAGGTGCTCCTGGCAGCAACTTTTGAGTCTGAGTGAGAGAAGGAGGTGGAAAGGTGGGTAATAGCCCTTCCATTGCAGTTTGAATTCACAGAGCCTGGGGGAGGTGCTCCTGGCAGCAACTTTTGAGTCTGAGTGAGAGAAGGAGGTGGAAAGGTGGGTAATAGCCCTTCCATTGCAGTTTGAATTCACAGAGCCTGGGGGAGGTGCTCCTGGCAGCAACTTTTGAGTCTGAGTGAGAGAAGGAGGTGGAAAGGTGGGTAATAGCCCTTCCATTGCAGTTTGAATTCACAGAGCCTGGGGGAGGTGCTCCTGGCAGCAACTTTTGAGTCTGAGTGAGAGAAGGAGGTGGAAAGGTGGGTAATAGCCCTTCCATTGCAGTTTGAATTCACAGAGCCTGGGGGAGGTGCTCCTGGCAGCAACTTTTGAGTCTGAGTGAGAGAAGGAGGTGGAAAGGTGGGTAATAGCCCTTCCATTGCAGTTTGAATTCACAGAGCCTGGGGGAGGTGCTCCTGGCAGCAACTTTTGAGTCTGAGTGAGAGAAGGAGGTGGAAAGGTGGGTAATAGCCCTTCCATTGCAGTTTGAATTCACAGAGCCTGGGGGAGGTGCTCCTGGCAGCAACTTTTGAGTCTGAGTGAGAGAAGGAGGTGGAAAGGTGGGTAATAGCCCTTCCATTGCAGTTTGAATTCACAGAGCCTGGGGGAGGTGCTCCTGGCAGCAACTTTTGAGTCTGAGTGAGAGAAGGAGGTGGAAAGGTGGGTAATAGCCCTTCCATTGCAGTTTGAATTCACAGAGCCTGGGGGAGGTGCTCCTGGCAGCAACTTTTGAGTCTGAGTGAGAGAAGGAGGTGGAAAGGTGGGTAATAGCCCTTCCATTGCAGTTTGAATTCACAGAGCCTGGGGGAGGTGCTCCTGGCAGCAACTTTTGAGTCTGAGTGAGAGAAGGAGGTGGAAAGGTGGGTAATAGCCCTTCCATTGCAGTTTGAATTCACAGAGCCTGGGGGAGGTGCTCCTGACAGCAACTAGTTTGAATTCACAGAGCCTGGGGGAGGTGCTCCTGGCAGCAACTTTTGAGTCTGAGTGAGAGAAGGAGGTGGAAAGGTGGGTAATAGCCCTTCCATTGCAGTTTGAATTCACAGAGCCTGGGGAGGTGCTCCTGGCAGCAACTTTTGAGTCTGAGTGAGAGAAGGAGGTGGAAAGGTGGGTAATAGCCCTTCCATTGCAGTTTGAATTCACAGAGCCTGGGGGAGGTGCTCCTGGCAGCAACCTTTGAGTCTGAGTGAGAGAAGGAGGTGGAAAGGTGGGTAATAGCCCTTCCATTGCAGTTTGAATTCACAGAGCCTGGGGAGGTGCTCCTGGCAGCAACTTTTGAGTCTGAGTGAGAGAAGGAGGTGGAAAGGTGGGTAATAGCCCTTCCATTGCAGTTTGAATTCACAGAGCCTGGGGGAGGTGCTCCTGGCAGCAACTTTTGAGTCTGAGTGAGAGAAGGAGGTGGAAAGGTGGGTAATAGCCCTTCCATTGCAGTTTGAATTCACAGAGCCTGGGGAGGTGCTCCTGGCAGCAACTTTTGAGTCTGAGTGAGAGAAGGAGGTGGAAAGGTGGGTAATAGCCCTTCCATTGCAGTTTGAATTCACAGAGCCTGGGGGAGGTGCTCCTGGCAGCAACTTTTGAGTCTGAGTGAGAGAAGGAGGTGGAAAGGTGGGTAATAGCCCTTCCATTGCAGTTTGAATTCACAGAGCCTGGGGGAGGTGCTCCTGGCAGCAACTTTTGAGTCTGAGTGAGAGAAGGAGGTGGAAAGGTGGGTAATAGCCCTTCCATTGCAGTTTGAATTCACAGAGCCTGGGGGAGGTGCTCCTGGCAGCAACTTTTGAGTCTGAGTGAGAGAAGGAGGTGGAAAGGTGGGTAATAGCCCTTCCATTGCAGCTTGAATTCACAGAGCCTGGGGGAGGTGCTCCTGACAGCAACTAGTTTGAATTCACAGAGCCTGGGGGAGGTGCTCCTGGCAGCAACTTTTGAGTCTGAGTGAGAGAAGGAGGTGGAAAGGTGGGTAATAGCCCTTCCATTGCAGTTTGAATTCACAGAGCCTGGGGGAGGTGCTCCTGGCAGCAACTTTTGAGTCTGAGTGAGAGAAGGAGGTGGAAAGGTGGGTAATAGCCCTTCCATTGCAGTTTGAATTCACAGAGCCTGGGGGAGGTGCTCCTGGCAGCAACTTTTGAGTCTGAGTGAGAGAAGGAGGTGGAAAGGTGGGTAATAGCCCTTCCATTGCAGTTTGAATTCACACAGCCTGGGGGAGGTGCTCCTGGCAGCAACTAGTTTGAATTCACAGAGCCTGGGGGAGGTGCTCCTGGCAGCAACATTTGAGTCTGAGTGAGAGAAGGAGGTGGAAAGGTGGGTAATAGCCCTTCCATTGCAGTTTGAATTCACAGAGCCTGGGGGTGGTGCTCCTGGCAGCAACTTTTGAGTCTGAGTGAGAGAAGGAGGTGGAAAGGTGGGTAATAGCCCTTCCATTGCAGTTTGAATTCACAGAGCCTGGGGGAGGTGCTCCTGGCAGCAACTTTTGAGTCTGAGTGAGAGAAGGAGGTGGAAAGGTGGGTAATAGCCCTTCCATTGCAGTTTGAATTCACAGAGCCTGGGGGAGGTGCTCCTGGCAGCAACTTTTGAGTCTGAGTGAGAGAAGGAGGTGGAAAGGTGGGTAATAGCCCTTCCATTGCAGTTTGAATTCACAGAGCCTGGGGGAGGTGCTCCTGGCAGCAACTAGTTTGAATTCACAGAGCCTGGGGGAGGTGCTCCTGGCAGCAACTTTGAGTCTGAGTGAGAGAAGGAGGTGGAAAGGTGGGTAATAGCCAATCCATTGCAGTTTGAATTCACAGAGCCTGGGGGTGGTGCTCCTGGCAGCAACTTTTGAGTCTGAGTGAGAGAAGGAGGTGGAAAGGTGGGTAATAGCCCTTCCATTGCAGTTTGAATTCACAGAGCCTGGGGGAGGTGCTCCTGGCAGCAACTTTTGAGTCTGAGTGAGAGAAGGAGGTGGAAAGGTGGGTAATAGCCCTTCCATTGCAGTTTGAATTCACAGAGCCTGGGGGAGGTGCTCCTGGCAGCAACTTTTGAGTCTGAGTGAGAGAAGGAGGTGGAAAGGTGGGTAATAGCCCTTCCATTGCAGTTTGAATTCACAGAGCCTGGGGGAGGTGCTCCTGGCAGCAACTTTTGAGTCTGAGTGAGAGAAGGAGGTGGAAAGGTGGGTAATAGCCCTTCCATTGCAGTTTGAATTCACAGAGCCTGGGGAGGTGCTCCTGGCAGCAACTTTTGAGTCTGAGTGAGAGAAGGAGGTGGAAAGGTGGGTAATAGCCCTTCCATTGCAGTTTGAATTCACAGAGCCTGGGGGAGGTGCTCCTGGCAGCAACTTTTGAGTCTGAGTGAGAGAAGGAGGTGGAAAGGTGGGTAATAGCCCTTCCATTGCAGTTTGAATTCACAGAGCCTGGGGGAGGTGCTCCTGGCAGCAACTTTTGAGTCTGAGTGAGAGAAGGAGGTGGAAAGGTGGGTAATAGCCCTTCCATTGCAGCTTGAATTCACAGAGCCTGGGGAGGTGCTCCTGACAGCAACTAGTTTGAATTCACAGAGCCTGGGGAGGTGCTCCTGGCAGCAACTTTTGAGTCTGAGTGAGAGAAGGAGGTGGAAAGGTGGGTAATAGCCCTTCCATTGCAGTTTGAATTCACAGAGCCTGGGGGAGGTGCTCCTGGCAGCAACTTTTGAGTCTGAGTGAGAGAAGGAGGTGGAAAGGTGGGTAATAGCCCTTCCATTGCAGTTTGAATTCACAGAGCCTGGGGGAGGTGCTCCTGCAGCAACTTTTGAGTCTGAGTGAGAGAAGGAGGTGGAAAGGTGGGTAATAGCCCTTCCATTGCAGTTTGAATTCACAGAGCCTGGGGGAGGTGCTCCTGGCAGCAACTTTTGAGTCTGAGTGAGAGAAGGAGGTGGAAAGGTGGGTAATAGCCCTTCCATTGCAGTTTCCGAGCTGGGGAGGGCCCTAGTTTGAATTCACAGAGCCTGGGGGAGGTGCTCCTGGCAGCAACATTTGAGTCTGAGTGAGAGAAGGAGGTGGAAAGGTGGGTAATAGCCCTTCCATTGCAGTTTGAATTCACAGAGCCTGGGGGAGGTGCTCCTGGCAGCAACTTTTGAGTCTGAGTGAGAGAAGGAGGTGGAAAGGTGGGTAATAGCCCTTCCATTGCAGTTTGAATTCACAGAGCCTGGGGGAGGTGCTCCTGGCAGCAACTTTTGAGTCTGAGTGAGAGAAGGAGGTGGAAAGGTGGGTAATAGCCCTTCCATTGCAGTTTGAATTCACAGAGCCTGGGGGAGGTGCTCCTGGCAGCAACTTTTGAGTCTGAGTGAGAGAAGGAGGTGGAAAGGTGGGTAATAGCCCTTCCATTGCAGTTTGAATTCACAGAGCCTGGGGGAGGTGCTCCTGGCAGCAACTTTTGAGTCTGAGTGAGAGAAGGAGGTGGAAAGGTGGGTAATAGCCCTTCCATTGCAGTTTGAATTCACAGAGCCTGGGGGAGGTGCTCCTGGCAGCAACTTTTGAGTCTGAGTGAGAGAAGGAGGTGGAAAGGTGGGTAATAGCCCTTCCATTGCAGTTTGAATTCACAGAGCCTGGGGGAGGTGCTCCTGGCAGCAACTTTTGAGTCTGAGTGAGAGAAGGAGGTGGAAAGGTGGGTAATAGCCCTTCCATTGCAGTTTGAATTCACAGAGCCTGGGGGAGGTGCTCCTGGCAGCAACCTTTGAGTCTGAGTGAGAGAAGGAGGTGGAAAGGTGGGTAATAGCCCTTCCATTGCAGTTTGAATTCACAGAGCCTGGGGGAGGTGCTCCTGGCAGCAACTTTTGAGTCTGAGTGAGAGAAGGAGGTGGAAAGGTGGGTAATAGCCCTTCCATTGCAGTTTGAATTCACAGAGCCTGGGGGAGGTGCTCCTGGCAGCAACTTTTGAGTCTGAGTGAGAGAAGGAGGTGGAAAGGTGGGTAATAGCCCTTCCATTGCAGTTTGAATTCACAGAGCCTGGGGGAGGTGCTCCTGGCAGCAACTTTTGAGTCTGAGTGAGAGAAGGAGGTGGAAAGGTGGGTAATAGCCCTTCCATTGCAGTTTGAATTCACAGAGCCTGGGGGAGGTGCTCCTGGCAGCAACTTTTGAGTCTGAGTGAGAGAAGGGAGGTGGAAAGGTGGGTAATAGCCCTTCCATTGCAGTTTGAATTCACAGAGCCTGGGGGAGGTGCTCCTGGCAGCAACTTTTGAGTCTGAGTGAGAGAAGGAGGTGGAAAGGTGGGTAATAGCCCTTCCATTGCAGTTTGAATTCACAGAGCCTGGGGGAGGTGCTCCTGGCAGCAACTTTTGAGTCTGAGTGAGAGAAGGAGGTGGAAAGGTGGGTAATAGCCCTTCCATTGCAGTTTGAATTCACAGAGCCTGGGGGAGGTGCTCCTGCAGCAACTAGTTGAATTCACAGAGCCTGGGGAGGTGCTCCTGGCAGCAACTTTTGAGTCTGAGTGAGAGAAGGAGGTGGAAAGGTGGGGTAATAGCCCTTCCATTGCAGTTTGAATTCACAGAGCCTGGGGAGGTGCTCCTGCAGCAACTTTTGAGTCTGAGTGAGAGAAGGAGGTGGAAAGGTGGGTAATAGCCCTTCC
>JALIGW010000376.1:0-50802 GCA_023053685.1 Diadophis punctatus similis | reverse complement strand
GAAATAAGGCGAATGCTGTGTTAGACCTTGGGCTAGCTCTTCAGGGAAAGGTCAGAATCAAAAATTGAGCGAGAATTCAGCTTTCCAGCCCATGGGGAACAGGAATATGTGTTTCTTTTTCATTTCTGAGGTGTTTGCCAAAAGTGATGTTTTTGGGCTGAATTGAGAAATAAGGCTAATGCTGTGTTAGACCTTGGGCTAGCTCTTCAGTGAAAGGTCGGAATCGAAAATCAAGCGAGAATTCGGCTTTCCAGCCCGTGGGGAACAGGAATATGTGTTTCTTTTTCCTTTCTGAGGTGTTTGTCAAAAGTGATGTTTTTGGGCTGAATTGAATCCTAAGGCGAATGCTGTGTTAGACCTTGGGCTAGCTCTTCAGGGAAAGGTCGGAATCAAAAATCAAGCGAGAATTCGGCTTTCCAGCCTGTGGGGAACAGGAATATGTGTTTCTTTTTCATTTCTGAGGTGTTTGTCAAAAGTGATGTTTTTGGGCTGAATTGAATCCTAAGGCGAATGCTGTGTTAGACTTTGGGCTAGCTTTTCAGGGTAGGCTCAGAATCAAAAATCAAGCGAGAATTCAGCTTTCCAGCCTGTGGGGAACAGGAATATGTGTTTCATTTTCATTTCTGAGGTGTTTGTCAAAAGTGATGTTTTTGGGCTGAATTGAGAAATAAGGCGAATGCTGTGTTAGGCCTTGGGCTAGCTCTTCAGGGAAAGGTCGGAATCAAAAATTGAGCGAGAATTCAGCTTTCCAGCCCGTGGGGAACAGGAATATGTGTTTCTTTTTCATTTCTGAGGTGTTTGTCAAAAGTGATGTTTTTGGGCTGAATTGAGAAATAAGGCGAATGCTGTGTTAGACCTTGGGCTAGCTCTTCAGGGAAGGCTTGGAATCGAAAATCAAGCGAGAATTCGGCTTTCCAGCCCGTGGGGAACAGGAATATGTGTTTCTTTTTCATTTCTGAGGTGTTTGCCAAAAGTGATTTTTTTGGGCTGAATTGAATCCTAAGGCGAATGCTGTGTTAGACTTTGGGCTAGCTTTTCAGGGTAGGCTCGGAATCAAAAATTGAGCGAGAATTCGGCTTTCCAGCCCGTGGGGAACAGGAATATGTGTTTCTTTTTCATTTCTGAGGTGTTTGCCAAAAGTGATGTTTTTGGGCTGAATTGAGAAATAAGGCGAATGCTGTGTTAGACCTTGGGCTAGGTCTTCAGGGTAGGCTTGGAATCGAAAATCAAGCGAGAATTCGGCTTTCCAGCCCGTGGGGAACAGGAATATGTGTTTCTTTTTCATTTCTGAGGTGTTTGTCAAAAGTGATTTTTTTGGGCTGAATTGAATCCTAAGGCGAATGCTGTGTTAGACTTTGGGCTAGCTTTTCAGGGTAGGCTCGGAATCAAAAATTGAGCGAGAATTCGGCTTTCCAGCCCGTGGGGAACAGGAATATGTGTTTCTTTTTCATTTCTGAGGTGTTTGCCAAAAGTGATGTTTTTGGGCTGAATTGAGAAATAAGGCGAATGCTGTGTTAGACCTTGGGCTAGGTCTTCAGGGAAAGGTCGGAATCAAAAATCAAGCGAGAATTCGGCTTTCCAGCCTGTGGGGAACAGGAATATGTGTTTCTTTTTCATTTCTGAGGTGTTTGTCAAAAGTGATGTTTTTGGGCTGAATTGAGAAATAAGGCGAATGCTGTGTTAGACCTTGGGCTAGCTCTTCAGGGAAAGGTCGGAATCAAAAATCAAGCGAGAATTCGGCTTTCCAGCCTGTGCGGAACACGAATTTGTGTTTCATTTTCATTTCTGAGGTGTTTGTCAAAAGTCATGTTTTTTGGCAGAATTGAGAACTGAGGCGAATGCTGTGTTAGACCTTGGGCTAGCTCTTCAGGGAAAGGTCGGAATCAAAAATTGAGCGAGAATTCGGCTTTCCAGCCCGTGGGGAACAGGAATATGTGTTTCTTTTTCATTTCTGAGGTGTTTGTCAAAAGTGATGTTTTTGGGCTGAATTGAGAAATAAGGCGAATGCTGTGTTATACCTTGCGCTAGCTCTTCAGGGAAAGGTCAGAATCAATAATCAAGCGAGAATTCGGCTTTCCAGCCCATGGGGAACAGGAATATGTGTTTCTTTTTCATTTCTGAGGTGTTTGTCAATAGTGATGTTTTTGGGCTGAATTGAATCCTAAGGCGAATGCTGTGTTAGACTTTGGGCTAGCTTTTCAGGGTAGGCTCGGAATCAAAAATCAAGCGAGAATTCAGCTTTCCAGCCTGTGGGGAACAGGAATATGTGTTTCATTTTCATTTCTGAGGTGTTTGTCAAAAGTGATGTTTTTGGGCTGAATTGAATCCTAAGGCGAATGCTGTGTTAGACTTTGGGCTAGCTTTTCAGGGTAGGCTCGGAATCAAAAATCAAGCGAGAATTCAGCTTTCCAGCCCGTGGGGAACAGGAATATGTGTTTCATTTTCATTTCTGAGGTGTTTGTCAAAAGTGATGTTTTTGGGCCGAATTGAGAAATAAGGCGAATGCTGTGTTAGACCTTGGGCTAGCTCTTCAGGGAAAGGTCAGAATCAAAAATTGAGCGAGAATTCGGCTTTCCAGCCCATGGGGAACAGGAATATGTGTTTCTTTTTCATTTCTGAGGTGTTTGTCAAAAGTGATGTTTTTGGGCTGAATTGAATCCTAAGGCGAATGCTGTGTTAGACTTTGGGCTAGCTTTTCAAGGTAGGCTCGGAATCAAAAATCAAGCGAGAATTCAGCTTTCCAGCCCGTGGGGAACAGGAATATGTGTTTCTTTTTCATTTCTGAGGTGTTTGTCAAAAGTGATGTTTTTGGGCTGAATTGAGAAATAAGGCGAATGCTTTGTTAGACCTTGGGCTAGCTCTTCAGGGAAGGCTTGGAATCGAAAATCAAGCGAGAATTCGGCTTTCCAGCCCGTGGGGAACAGGAATATGTGTTTCTTTTTCATTTCTGAGGTGTTTGTCAAAAGTGATGTTTTTGGGCTGAATTGAGAAATAAGGCGAATGCTGTGTTAGACTTTGGGCTAGCTTTTCAGGGTAGGCTCGGAATCAAAAATCAAGCGAGAATTCAGCTTTCCAGCCTGTGGGGAACAGGAATATGTGTTTCATTTTCATTTCTGAGGTGTTTGTCAAAAGTGATGTTTTTGGGCTGAATTGAGAAATAAGGCGAATGCTGTGTTAGACCTTGGGCTAGCTCTTCAGGGAAAGGTCGGAATCAAAAATTGAACGAGAATTCGGCTTTCCAGCCCGTGGGGAACAGGAATATGTGTTTCTTTTTCATTTCTGAGGTGTTTGTCAAAAGTGATGTTTTTGGGCTGAATTGAGAAATAAGGCGAATGCTATGTTAGACTTTGGGCTAGCTTTTCAGGGTAGGCTCGGAATCAAAAATCAAGCGAGAATTCAGCTTTCCAGCCTGTGGGGAACAGGAATATGTGTTTCATTTTCATTTCTGAGGTGTTTGTCAAAAGTGATGTTTTTGGGCTGAATTGAGAAATAAGGCGAATGCTGTGTTAGACCTTGGGCTAGCTCTTCAGGGAAAGGTCGGAATCAAAAATCAAGCGAGAATTCGGCTTTCCAGCCCGTGGGGAACAGGAATATGTGTTTCTTTTTCATTTCTGAGGTGTTTGTCAAAAGTGATGTTTTTGGGCTGAATTGAGAAATAAGGCGAATGCTGTGTTAGACCGTGGGCTAGCTCTTCAGGGAAAGGTCGGAATCAAAAATCAAGCGAGAATTCGGCTTTCCAGCCTGTGCGGAACACGAATATGTGTTTCATTTTCATTTCTGAGGTGTTTGTCAAAAGTCATGTTTTTTGGCTGAATTGAGAATGCTGTGTTAGACCTTGGGCTAGCTCTTCAGGGAAAGGTCGGAATCAAAAATTGAGCGAGAATTCTGCTTTCCAGCCCGTGGGGAACAGGAATATGTGTTTCTTTTTCATTTCTGAGGTGTTTGTCAAAAGTGATGTTTTTGGGCTGAATTGAGAAATAAGGCGAATGCTGTGTTAGACCTTGCGCTAGCTCTTCAGGGAAAGGTCAGAATCAAAAATTGAGCGAGAATTCGGCTTTCCAGCCCGTGGGGAACAGGAATATGTGTTTCTTTTTCATTTCTGAGGTGTTTGTCAAAAGTGATGTTTTTGGGCTGAATTGAGAAATAAGGCGAATGCTGTGTTAGACCTTGCGCTAGCTCTTCAGGGAAAGGTCAGAATCAATAATCAAGCGAGAATTCGGCTTTCCAGCCCATGGGGAACAGGAATATCTGTTTCTTTTTCATTTCTGAGGTGTTTGTCAAAAGTGATGTTTTTGGGCTGAATTGAATCCTAAGGAGAATGCTGTGTTAGACTTTGGGCTAGCTTTTCAGGGTAGGCTCGGAATCAAAAATCAAGCGAGAATTCAGCTTTCCAGCCTGTGGGGAACAGGAATATGTGTTTCATTTTCATTTCTGAGGTGTTTGTCAAAAGTGATGTTTTTGGGCTGAATTGAATCCTAAGGCGAATGCTGTGTTAGACTTTGGGCTAGCTTTTCAGGGTAGGCTCGGAATCAAAAATCAAGCGAGAATTCAGCTTTCCAGCCTGTGGGGAACAGGAATATGTGTTTCATTTTCATTTCTGAGGTGTTTGTCAAAAGTGATGTTTTTGGGCTGAATTGAATCCTAAGGCGAATGCTGTGTTAGACTTTGGGCTAGCTTTTCAGGGTAGGCTCGGAATCAAAAATCAAGCGAGAATTCAGCTTTCCAGCCTGTGGGGAACAGGAATATGTGTTTCATTTTCATTTCTGAGGTGTTTGTCAAAAGTGATGTTTTTGGGCTGAATTGAGAAATAAGGAGAATGCAGTGTTAGACTTTGGGCTAGCTCTTCAGCGAAGGCTTGTAATCGAAAATCAAGCGAGAATTCGGCTTTCCAGCCCATGGGGAACAGGAATATGTGTTTCTTTTTCATTTCTGAGGTGTTTGTCAAAAGTGATGTTTTTGGGCTGAATTGAATCCTAAGGCGAATGCTGTGTTAGACTTTGGGCTAGCTTTTCAGGGTAGGCTCGGAATCAAAAATCAAGCGAGAATTCAGCTTTCCAGCCTGTGGGGAACAGGAATATGTGTTTCATTTTCATTTCTGAGGTGTTTGTCAAAAGTGATGTTTTTGGGCTGAATTGAGAAATAAGGCGAATGCTGTGTTAGACCTTGGGCTAGCTCTTCAGGGAAAGGTCGGAATCAAAAATTGAGCGAGAATTCAGCTTTCCAGCCCGTGGGGAACAGGAATATGTGTTTCTTTTTCATTTCTGAGGTGTTTGTCAAAAGTGATGTTTTTGGGCTGAATTGAGAAATAAGGCGAATGCTGTGTTAGACCTTGGGCTAGCTCTTCAGGGAAGGCTTGGAATCGAAAATCAAGCGAGAATTCGGCTTTCCAGCCCGTGGAGAACAGGAATATGTGTTTCTTTTTCATTTCTGAGGTGTTTGTCAAAAGTGATGTTTTTGGGCTGAATTGAATCCTAAGGCGAATGCTGTGTTAGACTTTGGGCTAGCTTTTCAGTGTAGGCTAGGAATCAAAAATCAAGCGAGAATTCAGCTTTCCAGCCTGTGGGGAACAGAAATATGTGTTTCATTTTCATTTCTGAGGTGTTTGTCAAAAGTGATGTTTTTGGGCTGAATTGAGAAATAAGGCGAATGCTGTGTTAGACCTTGGGCTAGCTCTTCAGGGAAAGGTCAGAATCAAAAATCAAGCGAGAATTCGGCTTTCCAGCCTGTGCGGAACACGAATATGTGTTTCATTTTCATTTCTGAGGTGTTTGTCAAAAGTCATGTTTTTTGGCTGAATTGAGAACTGAGGCGAATGCTGTGTTAGACCTTGGGCTAGCTCTTCAGGGAAAGGTCGGAATCAAAAATTGAGCGAGAATTCGGCTTTCCAGCCCGTGGGGAACAGGAATATGTGTTTCTTTTTCATTTCTGAGGTGTTTGTCAAAAGTGATGTTTTTGGGCTGAATTGAGAAATAAGGCGAATGCTGTGTTAGACCTTGCGCTAGCTCTTCAGGGAAAGGTCAGAATCAATAATCAAGCGAGAATTCGGCTTTCCAGCCCATGGGGAACAGGAATATGTGTTTCTTTTTCATTTCTGAGGTGTTTGTCAAAAGTGATGTTTTTGGGCTGAATTGAATCCTAAGGCGAATGCTGTGTTAGACTTTGGGCTAGCTTTTCAGGGTAGGCTCGGAATCAAAAATCAAGCGAGAATTCAGCTTTCCAGCCTGTGGGGAACAGAAATATGTGTTTCATTTTCATTTCTGAGGTGTTTGTCAAAAGTGATGTTTTTGGGCTGAATTGAGAAATAAGGCGAATGCTGTGTTAGACCTTGGGCTAGCTCTTCAGGGAAAGGTCGGAATCAAAAATTGAGCAAGAATTCAGCTTTCCAGCCCGTGGGGAACAGGAATATGTGTTTCTTTTTCATTTCTGAGGTGTTTGTCAAAAGTGATGTTTTTGGGCTGAATTGAGAAATAAGGCGAATGCTGTGTTAGACCTCGGGCTAGCTCTTCAGGGAAGGCTTGGAATCGAAAATCAAGCGAGAATTCGGCTTTCCAGCCCGTGGGGAACAGGAATATGTGTTTCTTTTTCATTTCTGAGGTGTTTGTCAAAAGTGATGTTTTTGGGCTGAATTGAATCCTAAGGCGAATGCTGTGTTAGACTTTGGGCTAGCTTTTCAGGGTAGGCTCGGAATCAAAAATTGAGCGAGAATTCGGCTTTCCAGCCCGTGGGGAACAGGAATATGTGTTTCTTTTTCATTTCTGAGGTGTTTGCCAAAAGTGATGTTTTTGGGCTGAATTGAGAAATAAGGCGAATGCTGTGTTAGACCTTGGGCTAGGTCTTCAGGGAAAGGTCGGAATCAAAAATCAAGCGAGAATTCGGCTTTCCAGCCTGTGGGGAACAGGAATATGTGTTTCTTTTTCATTTCTGAGGTGTTTGTCAAAAGTGATGTTTTTGGGCTGAATTGAGAAATAAGGCGAATGCTGTGTTAGACCTTGGGCTAGCTCTTCAGGGAAAGGTCGGAATCAAAAATCAAGCGAGAATTCGGCTTTCTAGCCTGTGCGGAACACGAATATGTGTTTCATTTTCATTTCTGAGGTGTTTGTCAAAAGTCATGTTTTTTGGCTGAATTGAGAACTGAGGCGAATGCTGTGTTAGACCTTGGGCTAGCTCTTCAGGGAAAGGTCGGAATCAAAAATTGAGCGAGAATTCGGCTTTCCAGCCCGTGGGGAACAGGAATATGTGTTTCTTTTTCATTTCTGAGGTGTTTGTCAAAAGTGATGTTTTTGGGCTGAATTGAGAAATAAGGTGAATGCTGTGTTAGACCTTGCGCTAGCTCTTCAGGGAAAGGTCAGAATCAATAATCAAGCGAGAATTCGGCTTTCCAGCCCATGGGGAACAGGAATATGTGTTTCTTTTTCATTTCTGAGGTGTTTGTCAATAGTGATGTTTTTGGGCTGAATTGAATCCTAAGGCGAATGCTGTGTTAGACTTTGGGCTAGCTTTTCAGGGTAGGCTCGGAATCAAAAATCAAGCGAGAATTCAGCTTTCCAGCCTGTGGGGAACAGGAATATGTGTTTCATTTTCATTTCTGAGGTGTTTGTCAAAAGTGATGTTTTTGGGCTGAATTGAATCCTAAGGCGAATGCTGTGTTAGACTTTGGGCTAGCTTTTCAGGGTAGGCTCGGAATCAAAAATCAAGCGAGAATTCAGCTTTCCATCCTGTGGGGAACAGGAATATGTGTTTCTTTTTCATTTCTGAGGTGTTTGTCAAAAGTGATGTTTTTGGGCTGAATTGAGAAATAAGGCGAATGCTGTGTTAGACCTTGGGCTAGCTCTTCAGGGAAAGGTCGGAATCAAAAATCAAGCGAGAATTCGGCTTTCCAGCCTGTGCGGAACACGAATTTGTGTTTCATTTTCATTTCTGAGGTGTTTGTCAAAAGTCATGTTTTTTGGCAGAATTGAGAACTGAGGCGAATGCTGTGTTAGACCTTGGGCTAGCTCTTCAGGGAAAGGTCGGAATCAAAAATTGAGCGAGAATTCGGCTTTCCAGCCCGTGGGGAACAGGAATATGTGTTTCTTTTTCATTTCTGAGGTGTTTGTCAAAAGTGATGTTTTTGGGCTGAATTGAGAAATAAGGCGAATGCTGTGTTAGACCTTGCGCTAGCTCTTCAGGGAAAGGTCAGAATCAATAATCAAGCGAGAATTCGGCTTTCCAGCCCATGGGGAACAGGAATATGTGTTTCTTTTTCATTTCTGAGGTGTTTGTCAATAGTGATGTTTTTGGGCTGAATTGAATCCTAAGGCGAATGCTGTGTTAGACTTTGGGCTAGCTTTTCAGGGTAGGCTCGGAATCAAAAATCAAGCGAGAATTCAGCTTTCCAGCCTGTGGGGAACAGGAATATGTGTTTCATTTTCATTTCTGAGGTGTTTGTCAAAAGTGATGTTTTTGGGCTGAATTGAATCCTAAGGCGAATGCTGTGTTAGACTTTGGGCTAGCTTTTCAGGGTAGGCTCGGAATCAAAAATCAAGCGAGAATTCAGCTTTCCATCCTGTGGGGAACAGGAATATGTGTTTCATTTTCATTTCTGAGGTGTTTGTCAAAAGTGATGTTTTTGGGCTGAATTGAGAAATAAGGCGAATGCTGTGTTAGACCTTGCGCTAGCTCTTCAGGGAAAGGTCAGAATCAATAATCAAGCGAGAATTCGGCTTTCCAGCCCATGGGGAACAGGAATATGTGTTTCTTTTTCATTTCTGAGGTGTTTGTCAATAGTGATGTTTTTGGGCTGAATTGAATCCTAAGGCGAATGCTGTGTTAGACTTTGGGCTAGCTTTTCAGGGTAGGCTCGGAATCAAAAATCAAGCGAGAATTCAGCTTTCCAGCCTGTGGGGAACAGGAATATGTGTTTCATTTTCATTTCTGAGGTGTTTGTCAAAAGTGATGTTTTTGGGCTGAATTGAATCCTAAGGCGAATGCTGTGTTAGACTTTGGGCTAGCTTTTCAGGGTAGGCTCGGAATCAATAATCAAGCGAGAATTCAGCTTTCCAGCCCATGGGGAACAGGAATATGTGTTTCTTTTTCATTTCTGAGGTGTTTGTCAAAAGTGATGTTTTTGGGCTGAATTGAATCCTAAGGCGAATGCTGTGTTAGACTTTGGGCTAGCTTTTCAGGGTAGGCTCGGAATCAAAAATCAAGCGAGAATTCAGCTTTCCAGCCTGTGGGGAACAGGAATATGTGTTTCATTTTCATTTCTGAGGTGTTTGTCAAAAGTGATGTTTTTGGGCTGAATTGAGAAATAAGGCGAATGCTGTGTTAGACCTTGGGCTAGCTCTTCAGGGAAAGGTCAGAATCAAAAATTGAGCGAGAATTCAGCTTTCCAGCCCATGGGGAACAGGAATATGTGTTTCTTTTTCATTTCTGAGGTGTTTGCCAAAAGTGATGTTTTTGGGCTGAATTGAGAAATAAGGCTAATGCTGTGTTAGACCTTGGGCTAGCTCTTCAGTGAAAGGTCGGAATCGAAAATCAAGCGAGAATTCGGCTTTCCAGCCCGTGGGGAACAGGAATATGTGTTTCTTTTTCCTTTCTGAGGTGTTTGTCAAAAGTGATGTTTTTGGGCTGAATTGAGAAATAAGGCGAATGCTGTGTTAGACCTTGCGCTAGCTCTTCAGGGAAAGGTCAGAATCAATAATCAAGCGAGAATTCGGCTTTCCAGCCCATGGGGAACAGGAATATGTGTTTCTTTTTCATTTCTGAGGTGTTTGTCAATAGTGATGTTTTTGGGCTGAATTGAATCCTAAGGCGAATGCTGTGTTAGACTTTGGGCTAGCTTTTCAGGGTAGGCTCGGAATCAAAAATCAAGCGAGAATTCAGCTTTCCAGCCTGTGGGGAACAGGAATATGTGTTTCATTTTCATTTCTGAGGTGTTTGTCAAAAGTGATGTTTTTGGGCTGAATTGAGAAATAAGGCGAATGCTGTGTTAGACCTTGCGCTAGCTCTTCAGGGAAAGGTCAGAATCAATAATCAAGCGAGAATTCGGCTTTCCAGCCCATGGGGAACAGGAATATGTGTTTCTTTTTCATTTCTGAGGTGTTTGTCAATAGTGATGTTTTTGGGCTGAATTGAATCCTAAGGCGAATGCTGTGTTAGACTTTGGGCTAGCTTTTCAGGGTAGGCTCGGAATCAAAAATCAAGCGAGAATTCAGCTTTCCAGCCTGTGGGGAACAGGAATATGTGTTTCATTTTCATTTCTGAGGTGTTTGTCAAAAGTGATGTTTTTGGGCTGAATTGAATCCTAAGGCGAATGCTGTGTTAGACTTTGGGCTAGCTTTTCAGGGTAGGCTCGGAATCAATAATCAAGCGAGAATTCAGCTTTCCAGCCCATGGGGAACAGGAATATGTGTTTCTTTTTCATTTCTGAGGTGTTTGTCAAAAGTGATGTTTTTGGGCTGAATTGAATCCTAAGGCGAATGCTGTGTTAGACTTTGGGCTAGCTTTTCAGGGTAGGCTCGGAATCAAAAATCAAGCGAGAATTCAGCTTTCCAGCCTGTGGGGAACAGGAATATGTGTTTCATTTTCATTTCTGAGGTGTTTGTCAAAAGTGATGTTTTTGGGCTGAATTGAGAAATAAGGCGAATGCTGTGTTAGACCTTGGGCTAGCTCTTCAGGGAAAGGTCAGAATCAAAAATTGAGCGAGAATTCAGCTTTCCAGCCCATGGGGAACAGGAATATGTGTTTCTTTTTCATTTCTGAGGTGTTTGCCAAAAGTGATGTTTTTGGGCTGAATTGAGAAATAAGGCTAATGCTGTGTTAGACCTTGGGCTAGCTCTTCAGTGAAAGGTCGGAATCGAAAATCAAGCGAGAATTCGGCTTTCCAGCCCGTGGGGAACAGGAATATGTGTTTCTTTTTCCTTTCTGAGGTGTTTGTCAAAAGTGATGTTTTTGGGCTGAATTGAGAAATAAGGCGAATGCTGTGTTAGACCTTGCGCTAGCTCTTCAGGGAAAGGTCAGAATCAATAATCAAGCGAGAATTCGGCTTTCCAGCCCATGGGGAACAGGAATATGTGTTTCTTTTTCATTTCTGAGGTGTTTGTCAATAGTGATGTTTTTGGGCTGAATTGAATCCTAAGGCGAATGCTGTGTTAGACTTTGGGCTAGCTTTTCAGGGTAGGCTCGGAATCAAAAATCAAGCGAGAATTCAGCTTTCCAGCCTGTGGGGAACAGGAATATGTGTTTCATTTTCATTTCTGAGGTGTTTGTCAAAAGTGATGTTTTTGGGCTGAATTGAATCCTAAGGCGAATGCTGTGTTAGACTTTGGGCTAGCTTTTCAGGGTAGGCTCGGAATCAAAAATCAAGCGAGAATTCAGCTTTCCATCCTGTGGGGAACAGGAATATGTGTTTCATTTTCATTTCTGAGGTGTTTGTCAAAAGTGATGTTTTTGGGCTGAATTGAGAAATAAGGCGAATGCTGTGTTAGACCTTGCGCTAGCTCTTCAGGGAAAGGTCAGAATCAATAATCAAGCGAGAATTCGGCTTTCCAGCCCATGGGGAACAGGAATATGTGTTTCTTTTTCATTTCTGAGGTGTTTGTCAATAGTGATGTTTTTGGGCTGAATTGAATCCTAAGGCGAATGCTGTGTTAGACTTTGGGCTAGCTTTTCAGGGTAGGCTCGGAATCAAAAATCAAGCGAGAATTCAGCTTTCCAGCCTGTGGGGAACAGGAATATGTGTTTCATTTTCATTTCTGAGGTGTTTGTCAAAAGTGATGTTTTTGGGCTGAATTGAATCCTAAGGCGAATGCTGTGTTAGACTTTGGGCTAGCTTTTCAGGGTAGGCTCGGAATCAATAATCAAGCGAGAATTCAGCTTTCCAGCCCATGGGGAACAGGAATATGTGTTTCTTTTTCATTTCTGAGGTGTTTGTCAAAAGTGATGTTTTTGGGCTGAATTGAATCCTAAGGCGAATGCTGTGTTAGACTTTGGGCTAGCTTTTCAGGGTAGGCTCGGAATCAAAAATCAAGCGAGAATTCAGCTTTCCAGCCTGTGGGGAACAGGAATATGTGTTTCATTTTCATTTCTGAGGTGTTTGTCAAAAGTGATGTTTTTGGGCTGAATTGAGAAATAAGGCGAATGCTGTGTTAGACCTTGGGCTAGCTCTTCAGGGAAAGGTCAGAATCAAAAATTGAGCGAGAATTCAGCTTTCCAGCCCATGGGGAACAGGAATATGTGTTTCTTTTTCATTTCTGAGGTGTTTGCCAAAAGTGATGTTTTTGGGCTGAATTGAGAAATAAGGCTAATGCTGTGTTAGACCTTGGGCTAGCTCTTCAGTGAAAGGTCGGAATCGAAAATCAAGCGAGAATTCGGCTTTCCAGCCCGTGGGGAACAGGAATATGTGTTTCTTTTTCCTTTCTGAGGTGTTTGTCAAAAGTGATGTTTTTGGGCTGAATTGAATCCTAAGGCGAATGCTGTGTTAGACCTTGGGCTAGCTCTTCAGGGAAAGGTCGGAATCAAAAATCAAGCGAGAATTCGGCTTTCCAGCCTGTGGGGAACAGGAATATGTGTTTCTTTTTCATTTCTGAGGTGTTTGTCAAAAGTGATGTTTTTGGGCTGAATTGAATCCTAAGGCGAATGCTGTGTTAGACTTTGGGCTAGCTTTTCAGGGTAGGCTCGGAATCAAAAATCAAGCGAGAATTCAGCTTTCCAGCCTGTGGGGAACAGGAATATGTGTTTCATTTTCATTTCTGAGGTGTTTGTCAAAAGTGATGTTTTTGGGCTGAATTGAGAAATAAGGCGAATGCTGTGTTAGGCCTTGGGCTAGCTCTTCAGGGAAAGGTCGGAATCAAAAATTGAGCGAGAATTCAGCTTTCCAGCCCGTGGGGAACAGGAATGTGTGTTTCTTTTTCATTTCTGAGGTGTTTGTCAAAAGTGATGTTTTTGGGCTGAATTGAGAAATAAGGCGAATGCTGTGTTAGACCTTGGGCTAGCTCTTCAGGGAAGGCTTGGAATCGAAAATCAAGCGAGAATTCGGCTTTCCAGCCCGTGGGGAACAGGAATATGTGTTTCTTTTTCATTTCTGAGGTGTTTGTCAAAAGTGATTTTTTTGGGCTGAATTGAATCCTAAGGCGAATGCTGTGTTAGACTTTGGGCTAGCTTTTCAGGGTAGGTTCGGAATCAAAAATTGAGCGAGAATTCGGCTTTCCAGCCCGTGGGGAACAGGAATATGTGTTTCTTTTTCATTTCTGAGGTGTTTGCCAAAAGTGATGTTTTTGGGCTGAATTGAGAAATAAGGCGAATGCTGTGTTAGACCTTGGGCTAGGTCTTCAGGGTAGGCTTGGAATCGAAAATCAAGCGAGAATTCGGCTTTCCAGCCCGTGGGGAACAGGAATATGTGTTTCTTTTTCATTTCTGAGGTGTTTGTCAAAAGTGATTTTTTTGGGCTGAATTGAATCCTAAGGCGAATGCTGTGTTAGACTTTGGGCTAGCTTTTCAGGGTAGGCTCGGAATCAAAAATTGAGCGAGAATTCGGCTTTCCAACCCGTGGGGAACAGGAATATGTGTTTCTTTTTCATTTCTGAGGTGTTTGCCAAAAGTGATGTTTTTGGGCTGAATTGAGAAATAAGGCGAATGCTGTGTTAGACCTTGGGCTAGGTCTTCAGGGAAAGGTCGGAATCAAAAATCAAGCGAGAATTCGGCTTTCCAGCCTGTGGGGAACAGGAATATGTGTTTCTTTTTCATTTCTGAGGTGTTTGTCAAAAGTGATGTTTTTGGGCTGAATTGAGAAATAAGGCGAATGCTGTGTTAGACCTTGGGCTAGCTCTTCAGGGAAAGGTCGGAATCAAAAATCAAGCAAGAATTCGGCTTTCCAGCCTGTGCAGAACACGAATTTGTGTTTCATTTTCATTTCTGAGGTGTTTGTCAAAAGTCATGTTTTTTGGCAGAATTGAGAACTGAGGCGAATGCTGTGTTAGACCTTGGGCTAGCTCTTCAGGGAAAGGTCGGAATCAAAAATTGAGCGAGAATTCGGCTTTCCAGCCCGTGGGGAACAGGAATATGTGTTTCTTTTTCATTTCTGAGGTGTTTGTCAAAAGTGATGTTTTTGGGCTGAATTGAGAAATAAGGCGAATGCTGTGTTAGACCTTGCGCTAGCTCTTCAGGGAAAGGTCAGAATCAATAATCAAGCGAGAATTCGGCTTTCCAGCCCATGGGGAACAGGAATATGTGTTTCTTTTTCATTTCTGAGGTGTTTGTCAATAGTGATGTTTTTGGGCTGAATTGAATCCTAAGGCGAATGCTGTGTTAGACTTTGGGCTAGCTTTTCAGGGTAGGCTCGGAATCAAAAATCAAGCGAGAATTCAGCTTTCCAGCCTGTGGGGAACAGGAATATGTGTTTCATTTTCATTTCTGAGGTGTTTGTCAAAAGTGATGTTTTTGGGCTGAATTGAATCCTAAGGCGAATGCTGTGTTAGACTTTGGGCTAGCTTTTCAGGGTAGGCTCGGAATCAAAAATCAAGCGAGAATTCAGCTTTCCATCCTGTGGGGAACAGGAATATGTGTTTCATTTTCATTTCTGAGGTGTTTGTCAAAAGTGATGTTTTTGGGCTGAATTGAATCCTAAGGCGGGAATGCTGTGTTAGACTTTGGGCTAGCTTTTCAGGGTAGGCTCGGAATCAAAAATCAAGCGAGAATTCAGCTTTCCAGCCCGTGGGGAACAGGAATATGTGTTTCATTTTCATTTCTGAGGTGTTTGTCAAAAGTGATGTTTTTGGGCCGAATTGAGAAATAAGGCGAATGCTGTGTTAGACCTTGGGCTAGCTCTTCAGGGAAAGGTCAGAATCAAAAATTGAGCGAGAATTCGGCTTTCCAGCCCATGGGGAACAGGAATATGTGTTTCTTTTTCATTTCTGAGGTGTTTGTCAAAAGTGATGTTTTTGGGCTGAATTGAATCCTAAGGCGAATGCTGTGTTAGACTTTGGGCTAGCTTTTCAGGGTAGGCTCGGAATCAAAAATCAAGCGAGAATTCAGCTTTCCAGCCCGTGGGGAACAGGAATATGTGTTTCTTTTTCATTTCTGAGGTGTTTGTCAAAAGTGATGTTTTTGGGCTGAATTGAGAAATAAGGCGAATGCTGTGTTAGACCTTGGGCTAGCTCTTCAGGGAAGGCTTGGAATCGAAAATCAAGCGAGAATTCGGCTTTCCAGCCCGTGGGGAACAGGAATATGTGTTTCTTTTTCATTTCTGAGGTGTTTGTCAAAAGTGATGTTTTTGGGCTGAATTGAGAAATAAGGCGAATGCTGTGTTAGACTTTGGGCTAGCTTTTTCAGGGTAGGCTCGGAATCAAAAATCAAGCGAGAATTCAGCTTTCCAGCCTGTGGGGAACAGGAATATGTGTTTCATTTTCATTTCTGAGGTGTTTGTCAAAAGTGATGTTTTTGGGCTGAATTGAGAAATAAGGCGAATGCTGTGTTAGACCTTGGGCTAGCTCTTCAGGGAAAGGTCGGAATCAAAAATCAAGCGAGAATTCGGCTTTCCAGCCCGTGGGGAACAGGAATATGTGTTTCTTTTTCATTTCTGAGGTGTTTGTCAAAAGTGATGTTTTTGGGCTGAATTGAGAAATAAGGCGAATGCTGTGTTAGACCGTGGGCTAGCTCTTCAGGGAAAGGTCGGAATCAAAAATCAAGTGAGAATTCGGCTTTCCAGCCTGTGCGGAACACAAATATGTGTTTCATTTTCATTTCTGAGGTGTTTGTCAAAAGTCATGTTTTTTGGCTGAATTGAGAACTGAGGCGAATGCTGTGTTAGACCTTGGGCTAGCTCTTCAGGGAAAGGTCGGAATCAAAAATTGAGCGAGAATTCGGCTTTCCAGCCCGTGGGGAACAGGAATATGTGTTTCTTTTTCATTTCTGAGGTGTTTGTCAAAAGTGATGTTTTTGGGCTGAATTGAGAAATAAGGCGAATGCTGTGTTAGACTTTGGGCTAGCTTTTCAGGGTAGGCTCGGAATCAAAAATCAAGCGAGAATTCAGCTTTCCAGCCTGTGGGGAACAGGAATATGTGTTTCATTTTCATTTCTGAGGTGTTTGTCAAAAGTGATGTTTTTGGGCTGAATTGAGAAATAAGGCGAATGCTGTGTTAGACCTTGGGCTAGCTCTTCAGGGAAAGGTCGGAATCAAAAATCAAGCGAGAATTCGGCTTTCCAGCCCGTGGGGAACAGGAATATGTGTTTCTTTTTCATTTCTGAGGTGTTTGTCAAAAGTGATGTTTTTGGGCTGAATTGAGAAATAAGGCGAATGCTGTGTTAGACCGTGGGCTAGCTCTTCAGGGAAAGGTCGGAATCAAAAATCAAGCGAGAATTCGGCTTTCCAGCCTGTGCGGAACACGAATATGTGTTTCATTTTCATTTCTGAGGTGTTTGTCAAAAGTCATGTTTTTTGGCTGAATTGAGAATGCTGTGTTAGACCTTGGGCTAGCTCTTCAGGGAAAGGTCGGAATCAAAAATTGAGCGAGAATTCTGCTTTCCAGCCCGTGGGGAACAGGAATATGTGTTTCTTTTTCATTTCTGAGGTGTTTGTCAAAAGTGATGTTTTTGGGCTGAATTGAGAAATAAGGCGAATGCTGTGTTAGACCTTGCGCTAGCTCTTCAGGGAAAGGTCAGAATCAAAAATTGAGCGAGAATTCGGCTTTCCAGCCCATGGGGAACAGGAATATCTGTTTCTTTTTCATTTCTGAGGTGTTTGTCAAAAGTGATGTTTTTGGGCTGAATTGAATCCTAAGGAGAATGCTGTGTTAGACTTTGGGCTAGCTTTTCAGGGTAGGCTCGGAATCAAAAATCAAGCGAGAATTCAGCTTTCCAGCCTGTGGGGAACAGGAATATGTGTTTCATTTTCATTTCTGAGGTGTTTGTCCAAAGTGATGTTTTTGGGCTGAATTGAATCCTAAGGCGAATGCTGTGTTAGACTTTGGGCTAGCTTTTCAGGGTAGGCTCGGAATCAAAAATCAAGCGAGAATTCAGCTTTCCAGCCTGTGGGGAACAGGAATATGTGTTTCATTTTCATTTCTGAGGTGTTTGTCAAAAGTGATGTTTTTGGGCTGAATTGAATCCTAAGGCGAATGCTGTGTTAGACTTTGGGCTAGCTTTTCAGGGTAGGCTCGGAATCAAAAATCAAGCGAGAATTCAGCTTTCCAGCCTGTGGGGAACAGGAATATGTGTTTCATTTTCATTTCTGAGGTGTTTGTCAAAAGTGATGTTTTTGGGCTGAATTGAATCCTAAGGCGAATGCTGTGTTAGACTTTGGGCTAGCTTTTCAGGGTAGGCTCGGAATCAAAAATCAAGCGAGAATTCAGCTTTCCAGCCTGTGGGGAACAGGAATATGTGTTTCATTTTCATTTCTGAGGTGTTTGTCAAAAGTGATGTTTTTGGGCTGAATTGAGAAATAAGGCGAATTCTGTGTTAGACCTTGGGCTAGCTCTTCAGGGAAAGGTCGGAATCAAAAATTGAGCGAGAATTCAGCTTTCCAGCCCGTGGGGAACAGGAATATGTGTTTCTTTTTCATTTCTGAGGTGTTTGTCAAAAGTGATGTTTTTGGGCTGAATTGAGAAATAAGGCGAATGCTGTGTTAGACCTTGGGCTAGCTCTTCAGGGAAGGCTTGGAATCGAAAATCAAGCGAGAATTCGGCTTTCCAGCCCGTGGAGAACAGGAATATGTGTTTCTTTTTCATTTCTGAGGTGTTTGTCAAAAGTGATGTTTTTGGGCTGAATTGAATCCTAAGGCGAATGCTGTGTTAGACTTTGGGCTAGCTTTTCAGTGTACGCTCGGAATCAAAAATCAAGCGAGAATTCAGCTTTCCAGCTGTGGGGAACAGAAATATGTGTTTCATTTTCATTTCTGAGGTGTTTGTCAAAAGTGATGTTTTTGGGCTGAATTGAGAAATAAGGCGAATGCTGTGTTAGACCTTGGGCTAGCTCTTCAGGGAAAGGTCAGAATCAAAAATCAAGCGAGAATTCGGCTTTCCAGCCTGTGCGGAACACGAATATGTGTTTCATTTTCATTTCTGAGGTGTTTGTCAAAAGTCATGTTTTTTGGCTGAATTGAGAACTGAGGCGAATGCTGTGTTAGACCTTGGGCTAGCTCTTCAGGGAAAGGTCGGAATCAAAAATTGAGCGAGAATTCGGCTTTCCAGCCCGTGGGGAACAGGAATATGTGTTTCTTTTTCATTTCTGAGGTGTTTGTCAAAAGTGATGTTTTTGGGCTGAATTGAGAAATAAGGCGAATGCTGTGTTAGACCTTGCGCTAGCTCTTCAGGGAAAGGTCAGAATCAATAATCAAGCGAGAATTCGGCTTTCCAGCCCATGGGGAACAGGAATATGTGTTTCTTTTTCATTTCTGAGGTGTTTGTCAAAAGTGATGTTTTTGGGCTGAATTGAATCCTAAGGCGAATGCTGTGTTAGACTTTGGGCTAGCTTTTCAGGGTAGGCTCGGAATCAAAAATCAAGCGAGAATTCAGCTTTCCAGCCTGTGGGGAACAGGAATATGTGTTTCATTTTCATTTCTGAGGTGTTTGTCAAAAGTGATGTTTTTGGGCTGAATTGAGAAATAAGGCGAATGCTGTGTTAGACCTTGGGCTAGCTCTTCAGGGAAAGGTCGGAATCAAAAATTGAGCAAGAATTCAGCTTTCCAGCCCGTGGGGAACAGGAATATGTGTTTCTTTTTCATTTCTGAGGTGTTTGTCAAAAGTGATGTTTTTGGGCTGAATTGAGAAATAAGGCGAATGCTGTGTTAGACCTCGGGCTAGCTCTTCAGGGAAGGCTTGGAATCGAAAATCAAGCGAGAATTCGGCTTTCCAGCCCGTGGGGAACAGGAATATGTGTTTCTTTTTCATTTCTGAGGTGTTTGTCAAAAGTGATGTTTTTGGGCTGAATTGAATCCTAAGGCGAATGCTGTGTTAGACTTTGGGCTAGCTTTTCAGGGTAGGCTCGGAATCAAAAATTGAGCGAGAATTCGGCTTTCCAGCCCGTGGGGAACAGGAATATGTGTTTCTTTTCATTTCTGAGGTGTTTGCCAAAAGTGATGTTTTTGGGCTGAATTGAGAAATAAGGCGAATGCTGTGTTAGACCTTGGGCTAGGTCTTCAGGGAAAGGTCGGAATCAAAAATCAAGCGAGAATTCGGCTTTCCAGCCTGTGGGGAACAGGAATATGTGTTTCTTTTTCATTTCTGAGGTGTTTGTCAAAAGTGATGTTTTTGGGCTGAATTGAGAAATAAGGCGAATGCTGTGTTAGACCTTGGGCTAGCTCTTCAGGGAAAGGTCGGAATCAAAAATCAAGCGAGAATTCGGCTTTCTAGCCTGTGCGGAACACGAATATGTGTTTCATTTTCATTTCTGAGGTGTTTGTCAAAAGTCATGTTTTTTGGCTGAATTGAGAACTGAGGCGAATGCTGTGTTAGACCTTGGGCTAGCTCTTCAGGGAAGGTCGGAATCAAAAATTGAGCGAGAATTCGGCTTTCCAGCCCGTGGGGAACAGGAATATGTGTTTCTTTTTCATTTCTGAGGTGTTTGTCAAAAGTGATGTTTTTGGGCTGAATTGAGAAATAAGGTGAATGCTGTGTTAGACCTTGCGCTAGCTCTTCAGGGAAAGGTCAGAATCAATAATCAAGCGAGAATTCGGCTTTCCAGCCCATGGGGAACAGGAATATGTGTTTCTTTTTCATTTCTGAGGTGTTTGTCAATAGTGATGTTTTTGGGCTGAATTGAATCCTAAGGCGAATGCTGTGTTAGACTTTGGGCTAGCTTTTCAGGGTAGGCTCGGAATCAAAAATCAAGCGAGAATTCAGCTTTCCAGCCTGTGGGGAACAGGAATATGTGTTTCATTTTCATTTCTGAGGTGTTTGTCAAAAGTGATGTTTTTGGGCTGAATTGAATCCTAAGGCGAATGCTGTGTTAGACTTTGGGCTAGCTTTTCAGGGTAGGCTCGGAATCAAAAATCAAGCGAGAATTCAGCTTTCCATCGTGTGGGGAACAGGAATATGTGTTTCATTTTCATTTCTGAGGTGTTTGTCAAAAGTGATGTTTTTGGGCTGAATTGAATCCTAAGGCGAATGCTGTGTTAGACTTTGGGCTAGCTTTTCAGGGTAGGCTCGGAATCAAAAATCAAGCGAGAATTCAGCTTTCCAGCCCGTGGGGAACAGGAATATGTGTTTCATTTTCATTTCTGAGGTGTTGTCAAAAGTGATGTTTTTGGGCCGAATTGAGAAATAAGGCGAATGCTGTGTTAGACCTTGCGCTAGCTCTTCAGGGAAAGGTCAGAATCAATAATCAAGCGAGAATTCGGCTTTCCAGCCCATGGGGAACAGGAATATCTGTTTCTTTTTCATTTCTGAGGTGTTTGTCAAAAGTGATGTTTTTGGGCTGAATTGAATCCTAAGGAGAATGCTGTGTTAGACTTTGGGCTAGCTTTTCAGGGTAGGCTCGGAATCAAAAATCAAGCAAGAATTCAGCTTTCCAGCCTGTGGGGAACAGGAATATGTGTTTCATTTTCATTTCTGAGGTGTTTGTCAAAAGTGATGTTTTTGGGCTGAATTGAATCCTAAGGCGAATGCTGTGTTAGACTTTGGGCTAGCTTTTCAGGGTAGGCTCGGAATCAAAAATCAAGCGAGAATTCAGCTTTCCAGCCTGTGGGGAACAGGAATATGTGTTTCATTTTCATTTCTGAGGTGTTTGTCAAAAGTGATGTTTTTGGGCTGAATTGAATCCTAAGGCGAATGCTGTGTTAGACTTTCGGCTAGCTTTTCAGGGTAGGCTCGGAATCAAAAATCAAGCGAGAATTCAGCTTTCCAGCCTGTGGGGAACAGGAATATGTGTTTCATTTTCATTTCTGAGGTGTTTGTCAAAAGTGATGTTTTTGGGCTGAATTGAGAAATAAGGAGAATGCAGTGTTAGACTTTGGGCTAGCTCTTCAGCGAAGGCTTGTAATCGAAAATCAAGCGAGAATTCGGCTTTCCAGCCCATGGGGAACAGGAATATGTGTTTCTTTTTCATTTCTGAGGTGTTTGTCAAAAGTGATGTTTTTGGGCTGAATTGAATCCTAAGGCGAATGCTGTGTTAGACTTTGGGCTATCTTTTCAGGGTAGGCTCGGAATCAAAAATCAAGCGAGAATTCAGCTTTCCAGCCTGTGGGGAACAGGAATATGTTTTTCATTTTCATTTCTGAGGTGTTTGTCAAAAGTGATGTTTTTGGGCTGAATTGAATCCTAAGGCGAATGCTGTGTTAGACTTTGGGCTAGCTTTTCAGGGTAGGCTCGGAATCAAAAATCAAGCGAGAATTCAGCTTTCCAGCCTGTGGGGAACAGGAATATGTGTTTCATTTTCATTTCTGAGGTGTTTGTCAAAAGTGATGTTTTTGGGCTGAATTGAGAAATAAGGCGAATGCTGTGTTAGACCTTGGGCTAGCTCTTCAGGGAAAGGTCGGAATCAAAAATTGAGCGAGAATTCAGCTTTCCAGCCCGTGGGGAACAGGAATATGTGTTTCTTTTTCATTTCTGAGGTGTTTGTCAAAAGTGATGTTTTTGGGCTGAATTGAGAAATAAGGCGAATGCTGTGTTAGACCTTGGGCTAGCTCTTCAGGGAAAGGTCGGAATCAAAAATTGAGCGAGAATTCAGCTTTCCAGCCCGTGGGGAACAGGAATATGTGTTTCTTTTTCATTTCTGAGGTGTTTGTCAAAAGTGATGTTTTTGGGCTGAATTGAGAAATAAGGCGAATGCTGTGTTAGACCTTGGGCTAGCTCTTCAGGGAAGGCTTGGAATCGAAAATCAAGCGAGAATTCGGCTTTCCAGCCCGTGGAGAACAGGAATATGTGTTTCTTTTTCATTTCTGAGGTGTTTGTCAAAAGTGATGTTTTTGGGCTGAATTGAATCCTAAGGCGAATGCTGTGTTAGACTTTGGGCTAGCTTTTCAGTGTAGGCTCGGAATCAAAAATCAAGCGAGAATTCAGCTTTCCAGCCTGTGGGGAACAGAAATATGTGTTTCATTTTCATTTCTGAGGTGTTTGTCAAAAGTGATGTTTTTGGGCTGAATTGAGAAATAAGGCGAATGCTGTGTTAGACCTTGGGCTAGCTCTTCAGGGAAAGGTCGGAATCAAAAATCAAGCGAGGAATTCGGCTTTCCAGCCTGTGCGGAACACGAATATGTGTTTCATTTTCATTTCTGAGGTGTTTGTCAAAAGTCATGTTTTTTGGCTGAATTGAGAACTGAGGCGAATGCTGTGTTAGACCTTGGGCTAGCTCTTCAGGGAAAGGTCGGAATCAAAAATTGAGCGAGAATTCGGCTTTCCAGCCCGTGGGGAACAGGAATATGTGTTTCTTTTTCATTTCTGAGGTGTTTGTCAAAAGTGATGTTTTTGGGCTGAATTGAGAAATAAGGCGAATGCTGTGTTAGACCTTGCGCTAGCTCTTCAGGGAAAGGTCAGAATCAATAATCAAGCGAGAATTCGGCTTTCCAGCCCATGGGGAACAGGAATATGTGTTTCTTTTTCATTTCTGAGGTGTTTGTCAAAAGTGATGTTTTTGGGCTGAATTGAATCCTAAGGCGAATGCTGTGTTAGACTTTGGGCTAGCTTTTCAGGGTAGGCTCGGAATCAAAAATCAAGCGAGAATTCAGCTTTCCAGCCTGTGGGGAACAGGAATATGTGTTTCATTTTCATTTCTGAGGTGTTTGTCAAAAGTGATGTTTTTGGGCTGAATTGAGAAATAAGGCGAATGCTGTGTTAGACCTTGGGCTAGCTCTTCAGGGAAAGGTCGGAATCAAAAATTGAGCGAGAATTCAGCTTTCCAGCCCGTGGGGAACAGGAATATGTTTTTCTTTTTCATTTCTGAGGTGTTTGTCAAAAGTGATGTTTTTGGGCTGAATTGAGAAATAAGGCGAATGCTGTGTTAGACCTTGGGCTAGCTCTTCAGGGAAAGGTCGGAATCAAAAATTGAGCGAGAATTCAGCTTTCCAGCCCGTGGGGAACAGGAATATGTGTTTCTTTTTCATTTCTGAGGTGTTTGTCAAAAGTGATGTTTTTGGGCTGAATTGAGAAATAAGGCGAATGCTGTGTTAGACCTTGGGCTAGCTCTTCAGGGAAGGCTTGGAATCGAAAATCAAGCGAGAATTCGGCTTTCCACCGCGTGGAGAACAGGAATATGTGTTTCTTTTTCATTTCTGAGGTGTTTGTCAAAAGTGATGTTTTTGGGCTGAATTGAATCCTAAGGCGAATGCTGTGTTAGACTTTGGGCTAGCTTTTCAGTTCAGGCTCGGAATCAAAAATCAAGCGAGAATTCAGCTTTCCAGCCTGTGGGGAACAGAAATATGTGTTTCATTTTCATTTCTGAGGTGTTTGTCAAAAGTGATGTTTTTGGGCTGAATTGAGAAATAAGGCGAATGCTGTGTTAGACCTTGGGCTAGCTCTTCAGGGAAAGGTCGGAATCAAAAATCAAGCGAGAATTCGGCTTTCCAGCCTGTGCGGAACACGAATATGTGTTTCATTTTCATTTCTGAGGTGTTTGTCAAAAGTCATGTTTTTTGGCTGAATTGAGAACTGAGGCGAATGCTGTGTTAGACCTTGGGCTAGCTCTTCAGGGAAAGGTCGGAATCAAAAATTGAGCGAGAATTCGGCTTTCCAGCCCGTGGGGAACAGGAATATGTGTTTCTTTTTCATTTCTGAGGTGTTTGTCAAAAGTGATGTTTTTGGGCTGAATTGAGAAATAAGGCGAATGCTGTGTTAGACCTTGCGCTAGCTCTTCAGGGAAAGGTCAGAATCAATAATCAAGCGAGAATTCGGCTTTCCAGCCCATGGGGAACAGGAATATGTGTTTCTTTTTCATTTCTGAGGTGTTTGTCAAAAGTGATGTTTTTGGGCTGAATTGAATCCTAAGGCGAATGCTGTGTTAGACTTTGGGCTAGCTTTTCAGGGTAGGCTCGGAATCAAAAATCAAGCGAGAATTCAGCTTTCCAGCCTGTGGGGAACAGGAATATGTGTTTCATTTTCATTTCTGAGGTGTTTGTCAAAAGTGATGTTTTTGGGCTGAATTGAGAAATAAGGCGAATGCTGTGTTAGACCTTGGGCTAGCTCTTCAGGGAAAGGTCGGAATCAAAAATTGAGCAAGAATTCAGCTTTCCAGCCCGTGGGGAACAGGAATATGTGTTTCTTTTTCATTTCTGAGGTGTTTGTCAAAAGTGATGTTTTTGGGCTGAATTGAGAAATAAGGCGAATGCTGTGTTAGACCTTGGGCTAGCTCTTCAGGGAAGGCTTGGAATCGAAAATCAAGCGAGAATTCGGCTTTCCAGCCCGTGGGGAACAGGAATATGTGTTTCTTTTTCATTTCTGAGGTGTTTGTCAAAAGTGATGTTTTTGGGCTGAATTGAATCCTAAGGCGAATGCTGTGTTAGACTTTGGGCTAGCTTTTCAGGGTAGGCTCGGAATCAAAAATTGAGCGAGAATTCGGCTTTCCAGCCCGTGGGGAACAGGAATATGTGTTTCTTTTTCATTTCTGAGGTGTTTGCCAAAAGTGATGTTTTTGGGCTGAATTGAGAAATAAGGCGAATGCTGTGTTAGACCTTGGGCTAGGTCTTCAGGGAAAGGTCGGAATCAAAAATCAAGCGAGAATTCGGCTTTCCAGCCTGTGGGGAACAGGAATATGTGTTTCTTTTTCATTTCTGAGGTGTTTGTCAAAAGTGATGTTTTTGGGCTGAATTGAGAAATAAGGCGAATGCTGTGTTAGACCTTGGGCTAGCTCTTCAGGGAAAGGTCGGAATCAAAAATCAAGCGAGAATTCGGCTTTCTAGCCTGTGCGGAACACGAATATGTGTTTCATTTTCATTTCTGAGGTGTTTGTCAAAAGTCATGTTTTTTGGCTGAATTGAGAACTGAGGCGAATGCTGTGTTAGACCTAGGGCTAGCTCTTCAGGGAAAGGTCGGAATCAAAAATTGAGCGAGAATTCGGCTTTCCAGCCCGTGGGGAACAGGAATATGTGTTTCTTTTTCATTTCTGAGGTGTTTGTCAAAAGTGATGTTTTTGGGCTGAATTGAGAAATAAGGTGAATGCTGTGTTAGACCTTGCGCTAGCTCTTCAGGGAAAGGTCAGAATCAATAATCAAGCGAGAATTCGGCTTTCCAGCCCATGGGGAACAGGAATATGTGTTTCTTTTTCATTTCTGAGGTGTTTGTCAATAGTGATGTTTTTGGGCTGAATTGAATCCTAAGGCGAATGCTGTGTTAGACTTTGGGCTAGCTTTTCAGGGTAGGCTCGGAATCAAAAATCAAGCGAGAATTCAGCTTTCCAGCCTGTGGGGAACAGGAATATGTGTTTCATTTTCATTTCTGAGGTGTTTGTCAAAAGTGATGTTTTTGGGCTGAATTGAATCCTAAGGCGAATGCTGTGTTAGACTTTGGGCTAGCTTTTCAGGGTAGGCTCGGAATCAAAAATCAAGCGAGAATTCAGCTTTCCATCGTGTGGGGAACAGGAATATGTGTTTCTTTTTCATTTCTGAGGTGTTTGTCAAAAGTGATGTTTTTGGGCTGAATTGAATCCTAAGGCGAATGCTGTGTTAGACTTTGGGCTAGCTTTTCAGGGTAGGCTCGGAATCAAAAATTGAGCGAGAATTCGGCTTTCCAGCCCGTGGGGAACAGGAATATGTGTTTCTTTTTCATTTCTGAGGTGTTTGCCAAAAGTGATGTTTTTGGGCTGAATTGAGAAATAAGGCGAATGCTGTGTTAGACCTTGGGCTAGGTCTTCAGGGAAAGGTCGGAATCAAAAATCAAGCGAGAATTCGGCTTTCCAGCCTGTGGGGAACAGGAATATGTGTTTCTTTTTCATTTCTGAGGTGTTTGTCAAAAGTGATGTTTTTGGGCTGAATTGAGAAATAAGGCGAATGCTGTGTTAGACCTTGGGCTAGCTCTTCAGGGAAAGGTCGGAATCAAAAATCAAGCGAGAATTCGGCTTTCTAGCCTGTGCGGAACACGAATATGTGTTTCATTTTCATTTCTGAGGTGTTTGTCAAAAGTCATGTTTTTTGGCTGAATTGAGAACTGAGGCGAATGCTGTGTTAGACCTTGGGCTAGCTCTTCAGGGAAAGGTCGGAATCAAAAATTGAGCGAGAATTCGGCTTTCCAGCCCGTGGGGAACAGGAATATGTGTTTCTTTTTCATTTCTGAGGTGTTTGTCAAAAGTGATGTTTTTGGGCTGAATTGAGAAATAAGGTGAATGCTGTGTTAGACCTTGCGCTAGCTCTTCAGGGAAAGGTCAGAATCAATAATCAAGCGAGAATTCGGCTTTCCAGCCCATGGGGAACAGGAATATGTGTTTCTTTTTCATTTCTGAGGTGTTTGTCAATAGTGATGTTTTTGGGCTGAATTGAATCCTAAGGCGAATGCTGTGTTAGACTTTGGGCTAGCTTTTCAGGGTAGGCTCGGAATCAAAAATCAAGCGAGAATTCAGCTTTCCAGCCTGTGGGGAACAGGAATATGTGTTTCATTTTCATTTCTGAGGTGTTTGTCAAAAGTGATGTTTTTGGGCTGAATTGAATCCTAAGGCGAATGCTGTGTTAGACTTTGGGCTAGCTTTTCAGGGTAGGCTCGGAATCAAAAATCAAGCGAGAATTCAGCTTTCCATCGTGTGGGGAACAGGAATATGTGTTTCATTTTCATTTCTGAGGTGTTTGTCAAAAGTGATGTTTTTGGGCTGAATTGAATCCTAAGGCGAATGCTGTGTTAGACTTTGGGCTAGCTTTTCAGGGTAGGCTCGGAATCAAAAATCAAGCGAGAATTCAGCTTTCCAGCCCGTGGGGAACAGGAATATGTGTTTCATTTTCATTTCTGAGGTGTTTGTCAAAAGTGATGTTTTTGGGCTGAATTGAGAAATAAGGAGAATGCAGTGTTAGACTTTGGGCTAGCTCTTCAGCGAAGGCTTGTAATCGAAAATCAAGCGAGAATTCGGCTTTCCAGCCCATGGGGAACAGGAATATGTGTTTCATTTTCATTTCTGAGGTGTTTGTCAAAAGTCATGTTTTTTGGCTGAATTGAGAACTGAGGCGAATGCTGTGTTAGACCTTGGGCTAGCTCTTCAGGGAAAGGTCGGAATCAAAAATTGAGCGAGAATTCGGCTTTCCAGCCCGTGGGGAACAGGAATATGTGTTTCTTTTTCATTTCTGAGGTGTTTGTCAAAAGTGATGTTTTTGGGCTGAATTGAGAAATAAGGCGAATGCTGTGTTAGACCTTGCGCTAGCTCTTCAGGGAAAGGTCAGAATCAATAATCAAGCGAGAATTCGGCTTTCCAGCCCATGGGGAACAGGAATATGTGTTTCTTTTTCATTTCTGAGGTGTTTGTCAAAAGTGATGTTTTTGGGCTGAATTGAATCCTAAGGCGAATGCTGTGTTAGACTTTGGGCTAGCTTTTCAGGGTAGGCTCGGAATCAAAAATCAAGCGAAAATTCAGCTTTCCAGCCTGTGGGGAACAGGAATATGTGTTTCATTTTCATTTCTGAGGTGTTTGTCAAAAGTGATGTTTTTGGGCTGAATTGAGAAATAAGGCGAATGCTGTGTTTGACCTTGGGCTAGCTCTTCAGGGAAAGGTCGGAATCAAAAATTGAGCAAGAATTCAGCTTTCCAGCCCGTGGGGAACAGGAATATGTGTTTCTTTTTCATTTCTGAGGTGTTTGTCAAAAGTGATGTTTTTGGGCTGAATTGAGAAATAAGGCGAATGCTGTGTTAGACCTTGGGCTAGCTCTTCAGGGAAGGCTTGGAATCGAAAATCAAGCGAGAATTCGGCTTTCCAGCCCGTGGGGAACAGGAATATGTGTTTCTTTTTCATTTCTGAGGTGTTTGTCAAAAGTGATGTTTTTGGGCTGAATTGAATCCTAAGGCGAATGCTGTGTTAGACTTTGGGCTAGCTTTTCAGGGTAGGCACGGAATCAAAAATCGAGCAAGAATTCGGCTTTCCAGCCCATGGGGAACAGGAATATGTGTTTCTTTTTCATTTCTGAGGTGTTTGCCAAAAGTGATGTTTTTGGGCTGAATTGAGAAATAAGGCGAATGCTGTGTTAGACCTTGGGCTAGGTCTTCAGGGAAAGGTCGGAATCAAAAATCAAGCGAGAATTCGGCTTTCCAGCCTGTGGGGAACAGGAATATGTGTTTCTTTTTCATTTCTGAGGTGTTTGTCAAAAGTGATGTTTTTGGGCTGAATTGAGAAATAAGGCGAATGCTGTGTTAGACCTTGGGCTAGCTCTTCAGGGAAAGGTCGGAATCAAAAATCAAGCGAGAATTCGGCTTTCTAGCCTGTGCGGAACACGAATATGTGTTTCATTTTCATTTCTGAGGTGTTTGTCAAAAGTCATGTTTTTTGGCTGAATTGAGAACTGAGGCGAATGCTGTGTTAGACCTTGGGCTAGCTCTTCAGGGAAAGGTCGGAATCAAAAATTGAGCGAGAATTCGGCTTTCCAGCCCGTGGGGAACAGGAATATGTGTTTCTTTTTCATTTCTGAGGTGTTTGTCAAAAGTGATGTTTTTGGGCTGAATTGAGAAATAAGGTGAATGCTGTGTTAGACCTTGCGCTAGCTCTTCAGGGAAAGGTCAGAATCAATAATCAAGCGAGAATTCGGCTTTCCAGCCCATGGGGAACAGGAATATGTGTTTCTTTTTCATTTCTGAGGTGTTTGTCAATAGTGATGTTTTTGGGCTGAATTGAATCCTAAGGCGAATGCTGTGTTAGACTTTGGGCTAGCTTTTCAGGGTAGGCTCGGAATCAAAAATCAAGCGAGAATTCAGCTTTCCAGCCTGTGGGGAACAGGAATATGTGTTTCATTTTCATTTCTGAGGTGTTTGTCAAAAGTGATGTTTTTGGGCTGAATTGAATCCTAAGGCGAATGCTGTGTTAGACTTTGGGCTAGCTTTTCAGGGTAGGCTCGGAATCAAAAATCAAGCGAGAATTCAGCTTTCCATCGTGTGGGGAACAGGAATATGTGTTTCTTTTTCATTTCTGAGGTGTTTGTCAATAGTGATGTTTTTGGGCTGAATTGAATCCTAAGGCGAATGCTGTGTTAGACTTTGGGCTAGCTTTTCAGGGTAGGCTCGGAATCAAAAATCAAGCGAGAATTCAGCTTTCCAGCCTGTGGGGAACAGGAATATGTGTTTCATTTTCATTTCTGAGGTGTTTGTCAAAAGTGATGTTTTTGGGCTGAATTGAATCCTAAGGCGAATGCTGTGTTAGACTTTGGGCTAGCTTTTCAGGGTAGGCTCGGAATCAAAAATCAAGCGAGAATTCAGCTTTCCATCGTGTGGGGAACAGGAATATGTGTTTCTTTTTCATTTCTGAGGTGTTTGTCAAAAGTGATGTTTTTGGGCTGAATTGAATCCTAAGGCGAATGCTGTGTTAGACTTTGGGCTAGCTTTTCAGGGTAGGCTCGGAATCAAAAATTGAGCGAGAATTCGGCTTTCCAGCCCGTGGGGAACAGGAATATGTGTTTCTTTTTCATTTCTGAGGTGTTTGCCAAAAGTGATGTTTTTGGGCTGAATTGAGAAATAAGGCGAATGCTGTGTTAGACCTTGGGCTAGGTCTTCAGGGAAAGGTCGGAATCAAAAATCAAGCGAGAATTCGGCTTTCCAGCCTGTGGGGAACAGGAATATGTGTTTCTTTTTCATTTCTGAGGTGTTTGTCAAAAGTGATGTTTTTGGGCTGAATTGAGAAATAAGGCGAATGCTGTGTTAGACCTTGGGCTAGCTCTTCAGGGAAAGGTCGGAATCAAAAATCAAGCGAGAATTCGGCTTTCTAGCCTGTGCGGAACACGAATATGTGTTTCATTTTCATTTCTGAGGTGTTTGTCAAAAGTCATGTTTTTTGGCTGAATTGAGAACTGAGGCGAATGCTGTGTTAGACCTAGGGCTAGCTCTTCAGGGAAAGGTCGGAATCAAAAATTGAGCGAGAATTCGGCTTTCCAGCCCGTGGGGAACAGGAATATGTGTTTCTTTTTCATTTCTGAGGTGTTTGTCAAAAGTGATGTTTTTGGGCTGAATTGAGAAATAAGGTGAATGCTGTGTTAGACCTTGCGCTAGCTCTTCAGGGAAAGGTCAGAATCAATAATCAAGCGAGAATTCGGCTTTCCAGCCCATGGGGAACAGGAATATGTGTTTCTTTTTCATTTCTGAGGTGTTTGTCAATAGTGATGTTTTTGGGCTGAATTGAATCCTAAGGCGAATGCTGTGTTAGACTTTGGGCTAGCTTTTCAGGGTAGGCTCGGAATCAAAAATCAAGCGAGAATTCAGCTTTCCAGCCTGTGGGGAACAGGAATATGTGTTTCATTTTCATTTCTGAGGTGTTTGTCAAAAGTGATGTTTTTGGGCTGAATTGAATCCTAAGGCGAATGCTGTGTTAGACTTTGGGCTAGCTTTTCAGGGTAGGCTCGGAATCAAAAATCAAGCGAGAATTCAGCTTTCCATCGTGTGGGGAACAGGAATATGTGTTTCTTTTTCATTTCTGAGGTGTTTGTCAAAAGTGATGTTTTTGGGCTGAATTGAATCCTAAGGCGAATGCTGTGTTAGACTTTGGGCTAGCTTTTCAGGGTAGGCTCGGAATCAAAAATTGAGCGAGAATTCGGCTTTCCAGCCCGTGGGGAACAGGAATATGTGTTTCTTTTTCATTTCTGAGGTGTTTGCCAAAAGTGATGTTTTTGGGCTGAATTGAGAAATAAGGCGAATGCTGTGTTAGACCTTGGGCTAGGTCTTCAGGGAAAGGTCGGAATCAAAAATCAAGCGAGAATTCGGCTTTCCAGCCTGTGGGGAACAGGAATATGTGTTTCTTTTTCATTTCTGAGGTGTTTGTCAAAAGTGATGTTTTTGGGCTGAATTGAGAAATAAGGCGAATGCTGTGTTAGACCTTGGGCTAGCTCTTCAGGGAAAGGTCGGAATCAAAAATCAAGCGAGAATTCGGCTTTCTAGCCTGTGCGGAACACGAATATGTGTTTCATTTTCATTTCTGAGGTGTTTGTCAAAAGTCATGTTTTTTGGCTGAATTGAGAACTGAGGCGAATGCTGTGTTAGACCTTGGGCTAGCTCTTCAGGGAAAGGTCGGAATCAAAAATTGAGCGAGAATTCGGCTTTCCAGCCCGTGGGGAACAGGAATATGTGTTTCTTTTTCATTTCTGAGGTGTTTGTCAAAAGTGATGTTTTTGGGCTGAATTGAGAAATAAGGTGAATGCTGTGTTAGACCTTGCGCTAGCTCTTCAGGGAAAGGTCAGAATCAATAATCAAGCGAGAATTCGGCTTTCCAGCCCATGGGGAACAGGAATATGTGTTTCTTTTTCATTTCTGAGGTGTTTGTCAATAGTGATGTTTTTGGGCTGAATTGAATCCTAAGGCGAATGCTGTGTTAGACTTTGGGCTAGCTTTTCAGGGTAGGCTCGGAATCAAAAATCAAGCGAGAATTCAGCTTTCCAGCCTGTGGGGAACAGGAATATGTGTTTCATTTTCATTTCTGAGGTGTTTGTCAAAAGTGATGTTTTTGGGCTGAATTGAATCCTAAGGCGAATGCTGTGTTAGACTTTGGGCTAGCTTTTCAGGGTAGGCTCGGAATCAAAAATCAAGCGAGAATTCAGCTTTCCATCGTGTGGGGAACAGGAATATGTGTTTCATTTTCATTTCTGAGGTGTTTGTCAAAAGTGATGTTTTTGGGCTGAATTGAATCCTAAGGCGAATGCTGTGTTAGACTTTGGGCTAGCTTTTCAGGGTAGGCTCGGAATCAAAAATCAAGCGAGAATTCAGCTTTCCAGCCCGTGGGGAACAGGAATATGTGTTTCATTTTCATTTCTGAGGTGTTTGTCAAAAGTGATGTTTTTGGGCTGAATTGAGAAATAAGGAGAATGCAGTGTTAGACTTTGGGCTAGCTCTTCAGCGAAGGCTTGTAATCGAAAATCAAGCGAGAATTCGGCTTTCCAGCCCATGGGGAACAGGAATATGTGTTTCATTTTCATTTCTGAGGTGTTTGTCAAAAGTCATGTTTTTTGGCTGAATTGAGAACTGAGGCGAATGCTGTGTTAGACCTTGGGCTAGCTCTTCAGGGAAAGGTCGGAATCAAAAATTGAGCGAGAATTCGGCTTTCCAGCCCGTGGGGAACAGGAATATGTGTTTCTTTTTCATTTCTGAGGTGTTTGTCAAAAGTGATGTTTTTGGGCTGAATTGAGAAATAAGGCGAATGCTGTGTTAGACCTTGCGCTAGCTCTTCAGGGAAAGGTCAGAATCAATAATCAAGCGAGAATTCGGCTTTCCAGCCCATGGGGAACAGGAATATGTGTTTCTTTTTCATTTCTGAGGTGTTTGTCAAAAGTGATGTTTTTGGGCTGAATTGAATCCTAAGGCGAATGCTGTGTTAGACTTTGGGCTAGCTTTTCAGGGTAGGCTCGGAATCAAAAATCAAGCGAAAATTCAGCTTTCCAGCCTGTGGGGAACAGGAATATGTGTTTCATTTTCATTTCTGAGGTGTTTGTCAAAAGTGATGTTTTTGGGCTGAATTGAGAAATAAGGCGAATGCTGTGTTTGACCTTGGGCTAGCTCTTCAGGGAAAGGTCGGAATCAAAAATTGAGCAAGAATTCAGCTTTCCAGCCCGTGGGGAACAGGAATATGTGTTTCTTTTTCATTTCTGAGGTGTTTGTCAAAAGTGATGTTTTTGGGCTGAATTGAGAAATAAGGCGAATGCTGTGTTAGACCTTGGGCTAGCTCTTCAGGGAAGGCTTGGAATCGAAAATCAAGCGAGAATTCGGCTTTCCAGCCCGTGGGGAACAGGAATATGTGTTTCTTTTTCATTTCTGAGGTGTTTGTCAAAAGTGATGTTTTTGGGCTGAATTGAATCCTAAGGCGAATGCTGTGTTAGACTTTGGGCTAGCTTTTCAGGGTAGGCACGGAATCAAAAATCGAGCAAGAATTCGGCTTTCCAGCCCATGGGGAACAGGAATATGTGTTTCTTTTTCATTTCTGAGGTGTTTGCCAAAAGTGATGTTTTTGGGCTGAATTGAGAAATAAGGCGAATGCTGTGTTAGACCTTGGGCTAGGTCTTCAGGGAAAGGTCGGAATCAAAAATCAAGCGAGAATTCGGCTTTCCAGCCTGTGGGGAACAGGAATATGTGTTTCTTTTTCATTTCTGAGGTGTTTGTCAAAAGTGATGTTTTTGGGCTGAATTGAGAAATAAGGCGAATGCTGTGTTAGACCTTGGGCTAGCTCTTCAGGGAAAGGTCGGAATCAAAAATCAAGCGAGAATTCGGCTTTCTAGCCTGTGCGGAACACGAATATGTGTTTCATTTTCATTTCTGAGGTGTTTGTCAAAAGTCATGTTTTTTGGCTGAATTGAGAACTGAGGCGAATGCTGTGTTAGACCTTGGGCTAGCTCTTCAGGGAAAGGTCGGAATCAAAAATTGAGCGAGAATTTGGCTTTCCAGCCCGTGGGGAACAGGAATATGTGTTTCTTTTTCATTTCTGAGGTGTTTGTCAAAAGTGATGTTTTTGGGCTGAATTGAGAAATAAGGTGAATGCTGTGTTAGACCTTGCGCTAGCTCTTCAGGGAAAGGTCAGAATCAATAATCAAGCGAGAATTCGGCTTTCCAGCCCATGGGGAACAGGAATATGTGTTTCTTTTTCATTTCTGAGGTGTTTGTCAATAGTGATGTTTTTGGGCTGAATTGAATCCTAAGGCGAATGCTGTGTTAGACTTTGGGCTAGCTTTTCAGGGTAGGCTCGGAATCAAAAATCAAGCGAGAATTCAGCTTTCCAGCCTGTGGGGAACAGGAATATGTGTTTCATTTTCATTTCTGAGGTGTTTGTCAAAAGTGATGTTTTTGGGCTGAATTGAATCCTAAGGCGAATGCTGTGTTAGACTTTGGGCTAGCTTTTCAGGGTAGGCTCGGAATCAAAAATCAAGCGAGAATTCAGCTTTCCATCGTGTGGGGAACAGGAATATGTGTTTCTTTTTCATTTCTGAGGTGTTTGTCAAAAGTGATGTTTTTGGGCTGAATTGAATCCTAAGGCGAATGCTGTGTTAGACTTTGGGCTAGCTTTTCAGGGTAGGCTCGGAATCAAAAATTGAGCGAGAATTCGGCTTTCCAGCCCGTGGGGAACAGGAATATGTGTTTCTTTTTCATTTCTGAGGTGTTTGCCAAAAGTGATGTTTTTGGGCTGAATTGAGAAATAAGGCGAATGCTGTGTTAGACCTTGGGCTAGGTCTTCAGGGAAAGGTCGGAATCAAAAATTGAGCGAGAATTCGGCTTTCCAGCCCGTGGGGAACAGGAATATGTGTTTCTTTTTCATTTCTGAGGTGTTTGCCAAAAGTGATGTTTTTGGGCTGAATTGAGAAATAAGGCGAATGCTGTGTTAGACCTTGGGCTAGCTCTTCAGGGAAAGGTCGGAATCAAAAATCAAGCGAGAATTCGGCTTTCTAGCCTGTGCGGAACACGAATATGTGTTTCATTTTCATTTCTGAGGTGTTTGTCAAAAGTCATGTTTTTTGGCTGAATTGAGAACTGAGGCGAATGCTGTGTTAGACCTTGGGCTAGCTCTTCAGGGAAAGGTCGGAATCAAAAATTGAGCGAGAATTCGGCTTTCCAGCCCGTGGGGAACAGGAATATGTGTTTCTTTTTCATTTCTGAGGTGTTTGTCAAAAGTGATGTTTTTGGGCTGAATTGAGAAATAAGGTGAATGCTGTGTTAGACCTTGCGCTAGCTCTTCAGGGAAAGGTCAGAATCAATAATCAAGCGAGAATTCGGCTTTCCAGCCCATGGGGAACAGGAATATGTGTTTCTTTTTCATTTCTGAGGTGTTTGTCAATAGTGATGTTTTTGGGCTGAATTGAATCCTAAGGCGAATGCTGTGTTAGACTTTGGGCTAGCTTTTCAGGGTAGGCTCGGAATCAAAAATCAAGCGAGAATTCAGCTTTCCAGCCTGTGGGGAACAGGAATATGTGTTTCATTTTCATTTCTGAGGTGTTTGTCAAAAGTGATGTTTTTGGGCTGAATTGAATCCTAAGGCGAATGCTGTGTTAGACTTTGGGCTAGCTTTTCAGGGTAGGCTCGGAATCAAAAATCAAGCGAGAATTCAGCTTTCCATCGTGTGGGGAACAGGAATATGTGTTTCATTTTCATTTCTGAGGTGTTTGTCAAAAGTGATGTTTTTGGGCTGAATTGAATCCTAAGGCGAATGCTGTGTTAGACTTTGGGCTAGCTTTTCAGGGTAGGCTCGGAATCAAAAATCAAGCGAGAATTCAGCTTTCCAGCCTGTGGGGAACAGGAATATGTGTTTCATTTTCATTTCTGAGGTGTTTGTCAAAAGTGATGTTTTTGGGCTGAATTGAGAAATAAGGAGAATGCAGTGTTAGACTTTGGGCTAGCTCTTCAGCGAAGGCTTGTAATCGAAAATCAAGTGAGAATTCGGCTTTCCAGCCCATGGGGAACAGGAATATGTGTTTCTTTTTCATTTCTGAGGTGTTTGTCAAAAGTGATGTTTTTGGGCTGAATTGAATCCTAAGGCGAATGCTGTGTTAGACTTTGGGCTAGCTTTTCAGGGTAGGCTCGGAATCAAAAATCAAGCGAGAATTCAGCTTTCCAGCCTGTGGGGAACAGGAATATGTGTTTCATTTTCATTTCTGAGGTGTTTGTCAAAAGTGATGTTTTTGGGCTGAATTGAATCCTAAGGCGAATGCTGTGTTAGACTTTGGGCTAGCTTTTCAGGGTAGGCTCGGAATCAAAAATCAAGCGAGAATTCAGCTTTCCAGCCTGTGGGGAACAGGAATATGTGTTTCATTTTCATTTCTGAGGTGTTTGTCAAAAGTGATGTTTTTGGGCTGAATTGAGAAATAAGGAGAATGCAGTGTTAGACTTTGGGCTAGCTCTTCAGCGAAGGCTTGTAATCGAAAATCAAGCGAGAATTCGGCTTTCCAGCCCATGGGGAACAGGAATATGTGTTTCTTTTTCATTTCTGAGGTGTTTGTCAAAAGTGATGTTTTTGGGCTGAATTGAATCCTAAGGCAAATGCTGTGTTAGACTTTGGGCTAGCTTTTCAGGGTAGGCTCGGAATCAAAAATCAAGCGAGAATTCAGCTTTCCAGCCTGTGGGGAACAGGAATATGTGTTTCATTTTCATTTCTGAGGTGTTTGTCAAAAGTGATGTTTTTGGGCTGAATTGAATCCTAAGGCGAATGCTGTATTAGACTTTGGGCTAGCTTTTCAGGGTAGGCTCGGAATCAAAAATCAAGCGAGAATTCAGCTTTCCAGCCTGTGGGGAACAGGAATATGTGTTTCATTTTCATTTCTGAGGTGTTTGTCAAAAGTGATGTTTTTGGGCTGAATTGAGAAATAAGGCGAATGCTGTGTTAGACCTTGGGCTAGCTCTTCAGGGAAAGGTCGGAATCAAAAATTGAGCGAGAATTCAGCTTTCCAGCCCGTGGGGAACAGGAATATGTGTTTCTTTTTCATTTCTGAGGTGTTTGTCAAAAGTGATGTTTTTGGGCTGAATTGAGAAATAAGGCGAATGCTGTGTTAGACCTTGGGCTAGCTCTTCAGGGAAGGCTTGGAATCGAAAATCAAGCGAGAATTCGGCTTTCCAGCCCGTGGAGAACAGGAATATGTGTTTCTTTTTCATTTCTGAGGTGTTTGTCAAAAGTGATGTTTTTGGGCTGAATTGAATCCTAAGGCGAATGCTGTGTTAGACTTTGGGCTAGCTTTTCAGTGTAGGCTCGGAATCAAAAATCAAGCGAGAATTCAGCTTTCCAGCCTGTGGGGAACAGAAATATGTGTTTCATTTTCATTTCTGAGGTGTTTGTCAAAAGTGATGTTTTTGGGCTGAATTGAGAAATAAGGCGAATGCTGTGTTAGACCTTGGGCTAGCTCTTCAGGGAAAGGTCGGAATCAAAAATTGAGCAAGAATTCAGCTTTCCAGCCCGTGGGGAACAGGAATATGTGTTTCTTTTTCATTTCTGAGGTGTTTGTCAAAAGTGATGTTTTTGGGCTGAATTGAGAAATAAGGCGAATGCTGTGTTAGACCTTGGGCTAGCTCTTCAGGGAAGGCTTGGAATCGAAAATCAAGCGAGAATTCGGCTTTCCAGCCCGTGGGGAACAGGAATATGTGTTTCTTTTTCATTTCTGAGGTGTTTGTCAAAAGTGATGTTTTTGGGCTGAATTGAGAAATAAGGCGAATGCTGTGTTAGACCTTGGGCTAGCTTTTCAGGGTAGGCTCGGAATCAAAAATTGAGCGAGAATTCGGCTTTCCAGCCCGTGGGGAACAGGAATATGTGTTTCTTTTTCATTTCTGAGGTGTTTGCCAAAAGTGATGTTTTTGGGCTGAATTGAGAAATAAGGCGAATGCTGTGTTAGACCTTGGGCTAGGTCTTCAGGGAAAGGTCGGAATCAAAAATCAAGCGAGAATTCGGCTTTCCAGCCTGTGGGGAACAGGAATATGTGTTTCTTTTTCATTTCTGAGGTGTTTGTCAAAAGTGATGTTTTTGGGCTGAATTGAGAAATAAGGCGAATGCTGTGTTAGACCTTGGGCTAGCTCTTCAGGGAAGGCTTGGAATCGAAAATCAAGCGAGAATTCGGCTTTCCAGCCCGTGGAGAACAGGAATATGTGTTTCTTTTTCATTTCTGAGGTGTTTGTCAAAAGTGATGTTTTTGGGCTGAATTGAATCCTAAGGCGAATGCTGTGTTAGACTTTGGGCTAGCTTTTCAGTGTAGGCTCGGAATCAAAAATCAAGCGAGAATTCAGCTTTCCAGCCTGTGGGGAACAGAAATATGTGTTTCATTTTCATTTCTGAGGTGTTTGTCAAAAGTGATGTTTTTGGGCTGAATTGAGAAATAAGGCGAATGCTGTGTTAGACCTTGGGCTAGCTCTTCAGGGAAAGGTCGGAATCAAAAATCAAGCGAGAATTCGGCTTTCCAGCCTGTGCGGAACACGAATATGTGTTTCATTTTCATTTCTGAGGTGTTTGTCAAAAGTCATGTTATTTGGCTGAATTGAGAACTGAGGCGAATGCTGTGTTAGACCTTGGGCTAGCTCTTCAGGGAAAGGTCGGAATCAAAAATTGAGCGAGAATTCGGCTTTCCAGCCCATGGGGAACAGGAATATGTGTTTCTTTTTCATTTCTGAGGTGTTTGTCAAAAGTGATGTTTTTGGGCTGAATTGAGAAATAAGGCGAATGCTGTGTTAGACCTTGCGCTAGCTCTTCAGGGAAAGGTCAGAATCAATAATCAAGCGAGAATTCGGCTTTCCAGCCCATGGGGAACAGGAATATGTGTTTCTTTTTCATTTCTGAGGTGTTTGTCAAAAGTGATGTTTTTGGGCTGAATTGAATCCTAAGGCGAATGCTGTGTTAGACTTTGGGCTAGCTTTTCAGGGTAGGCTCGGAATCAAAAATCAAGCGAGAATTCAGCTTTCCAGCCTGTGGGGAACAGGAATATGTGTTTCATTTTCATTTCTGAGGTGTTTGTCAAAAGTGATGTTTTTGGGCTGAATTGAGAAATAAGGCGAATGCTGTGTTAGACCTTGGGCTAGCTCTTCAGGGAAAGGTCGGAATCAAAAATTGAGCAAGAATTCAGCTTTCCAGCCCGTGGGGAACAGGAATATGTGTTTCTTTTTCATTTCTGAGGTGTTTGTCAAAAGTGATGTTTTTGGGCTGAATTGAGAAATAAGGCGAATGCTGTGTTAGACCTTGGGCTAGCTCTTCAGGGAAGGCTTGGAATCGAAAATCAAGCGAGAATTCGGCTTTCCAGCCCGTGGGGAACAGAAATATGTGTTTCTTTTTCATTTCTGAGGTGTTTGTCAAAAGTGATGTTTTTGGGCTGAATTGAATCCTAAGGCGAATGCTGTGTTAGACTTTGGGCTAGCTTTTCAGGGTAGGCTCGGAATCAAAAATTGAGCGAGAATTCGGCTTTCCAGCCCGTGGGGAACAGGAATATGTGTTTCTTTTTCATTTCTGAGGTGTTTGCCAAAAGTGATGTTTTTGGGCTGAATTGAGAAATAAGGTGAATGCTGTGTTAGACCTTGCGCTAGCTCTTCAGGGAAAGGTCAGAATCAATAATCAAGCGAGAATTCGGCTTTCCAGCCCATGGGGAACAGGAATATGTGTTTCTTTTTCATTTCTGAGGTGTTTGTCAATAGTGATGTTTTTGGGCTGAATTGAATCCTAAGACGAATGCTGTGTTAGACTTTGGGCTAGCTTTTCAGGGTAGGCTCGGAATCAAAAATCAAGCGAGAATTCAGCTTTCCAGCCTGTGGGGAACAGGAATATGTGTTTCATTTTCATTTCTGAGGTGTTTGTCAAAAGTGATGTTTTTGGGCTGAATTGAATCCTAAGGCGAATGCTGTGTTAGACTTTGGGCTAGCTTTTCAGGGTAGGCTCGGAATCAAAAATCAAGCGAGAATTCAGCTTTCCATCGTGTGGGGAACAGGAATATGTGTTTCATTTTCATTTCTGAGGTGTTTGTCAAAAGTGATGTTTTTGGGCTGAATTGAATCCTAAGGCGAATGCTGTGTTAGACTTTGGGCTAGCTTTTCAGGGTAGGCTCGGAATCAAAAATCAAGCGAGAATTCAGCTTTCCAGCCCGTGGGGAACAGGAATATGTGTTTCATTTTCATTTCTGAGGTGTTTGTCAAAAGTGATGTTTTTGGGCCGAATTGAGAAATAAGGCGAATGCTGTGTTAGACCTTGGGCTAGCTCTTCAGGAAAAGGTCGGAATCAAAAATTGAGCGAGAATTCGGCTTTCCAGCCCATGGGGAACAGGAATATGTGTTTCTTTTTCATTTCTGAGGTGTTTGTCAAAAGTGATGTTTTTGGGCTGAATTGAATCCTAAGGCGAATGCTGTGTTAGACTTTGGGCTAGCTTTTCAGGGTAGGCTCGGAATCAAAAATCAAGCGAGAATTCAGCTTTCCAGCCCGTGGGGAACAGGAATATGTGTTTCTTTTTCATTTCTGAGGTGTTTGCCAAAAGTGATGTTTTTGGGCTGAATTGAGAAATAAGGCGAATGCTGTGTTAGACCTTGGGCTAGGTCTTCAGGGAAAGGTCGGAATCAAAAATCAAGCGAGAATTCGGCTTTCCAGCCTGTGGGGAACAGGAATATGTGTTTCTTTTTCATTTCTGAGGTGTTTGTCAAAAGTGATGTTTTTGGGCTGAATTGAGAAATAAGGCGAATGCTGTGTTAGACCTTGGGCTAGCTCTTCAGGGAAAGGTCGGAATCAAAAATCAAGCGAGAATTCCGCTTTCCAGCCTGTGCGGAACACGAATATGTGTTTCATTTTCATTTCTGAGGTGTTTGTCAAAAGTCATGTTTTTTGGCTGAATTGAGAATGCTGTGTTAGACCTTGGGCTAGCTCTTCAGGGAAAGGTCGGAATCAAAAATTGAGCGAGAATTCGGCTTTCCAGCCCGTGGGGAACAGGAATATGTGTTTCTTTTTCATTTCTGAGGTGTTTGTCAAAAGTGATGTTTTAGGGCTGAATTGAGAAATAAGGCGAATGCTGTGTTAGACCTTGCGCTAGCTCTTCAGGGAAAGGTCAGAATCAATAATCAAGCGAGAATTCGGCTTTCCAGCCCATGGGGAACAGGAATATGTGTTTCTTTTTCATTTCTGAGGTGTTTGTCAATAGTGATGTTTTTGGGCTGAATTGAATCCTAAGGCGAATGCTGTGTTAGACTTTGGGCTAGCTTTTCAGGGTAGGCTCGGAATCAAAAATCAAGCGAGAATTCAGCTTTCCAGCCTGTGGGGAACAGGAATATGTGTTTCATTTTCATTTCTGAGGTGTTTGTCAAAAGTGATGTTTTTGGGCTGAATTGAATCCTAAGGCGAATGCTGTGTTAGACTTTGGGCTAGCTTTTCAGGGTAGGCTCAGAATCAAAAATCAAGCGAGAATTCAGCTTTCCAGCCTGTGGGGAACAGGAATATGTGTTTCATTTTCATTTCTGTGGTGTTTGTCAAAAGTGATGTTTTTGGGCTGAATTGAATCCTAAGGCGAATGCTGTGTTAGACTTTGGGCTAGCTTTTCAGGGTAGGCTCGGAATCAAAAATCAAGCGAGAATTCAGCTTTCCAGCCTGTGGGGAACAGGAATATATGTTTCATTTTCATTTCTGAGGTGTTTGTCAAAAGTGATGTTTTTGGGCTGAATTGAGAAATAAGGAGAATGCAGTGTTAGACTTTGGGCTAGCTCTTCAGCGAAGGCTTGTAATCGAAAATCAAGCGAGAATTCGGCTTTCCAGCCCATGGGGAACAGGAATATGTGTTTCTTTTTCATTTCTGAGGTGTTTGTCAAAAGTGATATTTTTGGGCTGAATTGAGAAATAAGGCGAATGCTGTGTTAGACCTTGGGCTAGCTCTTCAGGGAAAGGTCAGAATCAATAATCAAGCGAGAATTCGGCTTTCCAGCCCATGGGGAACAGGAATATGTGTTTCTTTTTCATTTCTGAGGTGTTTGCCAAAAGTGATGTTTTTGGGCTGAATTGAGAAATAATGCGAATGCTGTGTTAGACCTTGGGCTAGCTCTTCAGTGAAAGGTCGGAATCGAAAATCAAGCGAGAATTCGGCTTTCCAGCCCGTGGGGAACAGGAATATGTGTTTCTTTTTCCTTTCTGAGGTGTTTGTCAAAAGTGATGTTTTTGGGCTGAATTGAGAAATAAGGCGAATGCTGTGTTAGACCTTGCGCTAGCTTTTCAGGGTAGGCTCGGAATCAAAAATCAAGCGAGAATTCAGCTTTCCAGCCTGTGGGGAACAGGAATATGTGTTTCATTTTCATTTCTGAGGTGTTTGTCAAAAGTGATGTTTTTGGGCTGAATTGAGAAATAAGGCGAATGCTGTGTTAGACCTTGGGCTAGCTCTTCAGGGAAAGGTCGGAATCAAAAATTGAGCGAGAATTCGGATTTCCAGCCCGTGGGGAACAGGAATATGTGTTTCTTTTTCATTTCTGAGGTGTTTGTCAAAAGTGATGTTTTTGGGCTGAATTGAGAAATAAGGCGAATGCTGTGTTAGACCTTGCGCTAGCTCTTCAGGGAAAGGTCAGAATCAAAAATTGAGCGAGAATTCGGCTTTCCAGCCCGTGGGGAACAGGAATATGTGTTTCTTTTTCATTTCTGAGGTGTTTGTCAAAAGTGATGTTTTTGGGCTGAATTGAGAAATAAGGCGAATGCTGTGTTAGACCTTGCGCTAGCTTTTCAGGGTAGGCTCGGAATCAAAATCAAGCAAGAATTCAGCTTTCCAGCCTGTGGGGAACAGGAATATGTGTTTCATTTTCATTTCTGAGGTGTTTGTCAAAAGTGATGTTTTTGGGCTGAATTGAGAACTGAGGCGAATGCTGTGTTAGACCTTGGGCTAGCTCTTCAGGGAAAGGTCGGAATCAAAAATTGAGCGAGAATTCGGCTTTCCAGCCCGTGGGGAACAGGAATATGTGTTTCTTTTTCATTTCTGAGGTGTTTGTCAAAAGTGATGTTTTTGGGCTGAATTGAGAAATAAGGCGAATGCTGTGTTAGACCTTGCGCTAGCTTTTCAGGGTAGGCTCGGAATCAAAAATCAAGCGAGAATTCAGCTTTCCAGCCTGTGGGGAACAGGAATATGTGTTTCATTTTCATTTCTGAGGTGTTTGTCAAAAGTGATGTTTTTGGGCTGAATTGAGAAATAAGGCGAATGCTGTGTTAGACCTTGGGCTAGCTCTTCAGGGAAAGGTCGGAATCAAAAATTGAGCGAGAATTCGGATTTCCAGCCCGTGGGGAACAGGAATATGTGTTTCTTTTTCATTTCTGAGGTGTTTGCCAAAAGTGATGTTTTTGGGCTCAATTGAGAAATAAGGTGAATGCTGTGTTAGACCTTGGGCTAGGTCTTCAGGGAAAGGTCGGAATCAAAAATCAAGCGAGAATTCGGCTTTCCAGCCTGTGGGGAACAGGAATATGTGTTTCTTTTTCATTTCTGAGGTGTTTGTCAAAAGTGATGTTTTTGGGCTGAATTGAGAAATAAGGCGAATGCTGTGTTAGACCTTGGGCTAGCTCTTCAGGGAAAGGTCGGAATCAAAAATCAAGCGAGAATTCGGCTTTCCAGCCTGTGCGGAACACGAATATGTGTTTCATTTTCATTTCTGAGGTGTTTGTCAAAAGTCATGTTTTTTGGCTGAATTGAGAATGCTGTGTTAGACCTTGGGCTAGCTCTTCAGGGAAAGGTCGGAATCAAAAATTGAGCGAGAATTCGGCTTTCCAGCCCGTGGGGAACAGGAATATGTGTTTCTTTTTCATTTCTGAGGTGTTTGTCAAAAGTGATGTTTTTGGGCTGAATTGAGAAATAAGGCGAATGCTGTGTTAGACCTTGCGCTAGCTCTTCAGGGAAAGGTCAGAATCAAAAATTGAGCGAGAATTCGGCTTTCCAGCCCGTGGGGAACAGGAATATGTGTTTCTTTTTCATTTCTGAGGTGTTTGTCAAAAGTGATGTTTTTGGGCTGAATTGAGAAATAAGGCAAATGCTGTGTTAGACCTTGCGCTAGCTTTTCAGGGTAGGCTCGGAATCAAAAATCAAGCAAGAATTCAGCTTTCCAGCCTGTGGGGAACAGGAATATGTGTTTCATTTTCATTTCTGAGGTGTTTGTCAAAAGTGATGTTTTTGGGCTGAATTGAGAACTGAGGCGAATGCTGTGTTAGACCTTGGGCTAGCTCTTCAGGGAAAGGTCGGAATCAAAAATTGAGCGAGAATTCGGCTTTCCAGCCCGTGGGGAACAGGAATATGTGTTTCTTTTTCATTTCTGAGGTGTTTGTCAAAAGTGATGTTTTTGGGCTGAATTGAGAAATAAGGCGAATGCTGTGTTAGACCTTGCGCTAGCTTTTCAGGGTAGGCTCGGAATCAAAAATCAAGCGAGAATTCAGCTTTCCAGCCTGTGGGGAACAGGAATATGTGTTTCATTTTCATTTCTGAGGTGTTTGTCAAAAGTGATGTTTTTGGGCTGAATTGAGAAATAAGGCGAATGCTGTGTTAGACCTTGGGCTAGCTCTTCAGGGAAAGGTCGGAATCAAAAATTGAGCGAGAATTCGGATTTCCAGCCCGTGGGGAACAGGAATATGTGTTTCTTTTTCATTTCTGAGGTGTTTGCCAAAAGTGATGTTTTTGGGCTCAATTGAGAAATAAGGTGAATGCTGTGTTAGACCTTGGGCTAGGTCTTCAGGGAAAGGTCGGAATCAATAATCAAGCGAGAATTCGGCTTTCCAGCCCATGGGGAACAGGAATATGTGTTTCTTTTTCATTTCTGAGGTGTTTGTCAATAGTGATGTTTTTGGGCTGAATTGAATCCTAAGGCGAATGCTGTGTTAGACTTTGGGCTAGCTTTTCAGGGTAGGCTCGGAATCAAAAATCAAGCGAGAATTCAGCTTTCCAGCCTGTGGGGAACAGGAATATGTGTTTCATTTTCATTTCTGAGGTGTTTGTCAAAAGTGATGTTTTTGGGCTGAATTGAATCCTAAGGCGAATGCTGTGTTAGACTTTGGGCTAGCTTTTCAGGGTAGGCTCAGAATCAAAAATCAAGCGAGAATTCAGCTTTCCAGCCTGTGGGGAACAGGAATATGTGTTTCATTTTCATTTCTGTGGTGTTTGTCAAAAGTGATGTTTTTGGGCTGAATTGAATCCTAAGGCGAATGCTGTGTTAGACTTTGGGCTAGCTTTTCAGGGTAGGCTCGGAATCAAAAATCAAGCGAGAATTCAGCTTTCCAGCCTGTGGGGAACAGGAATATGTGTTTCATTTTCATTTCTGAGGTGTTTGTCAAAAGTGATGTTTTTGGGCTGAATTGAGAAATAAGGAGAATGCAGTGTTAGACTTTGGGCTAGCTCTTCAGCGAAGGCTTGTAATCGAAAATCAAGCGAGAATTCGGCTTTCCAGCCCATGGGGAACAGGAATATGTGTTTCTTTTTCATTTCTGAGGTGTTTGTCAAAAGTGATATTTTTGGGCTGAATTGAGAAATAAGGCGAATGCTGTGTTAGACCTTGGGCTAGCTCTTCAGGGAAAGGTCAGAATCAATAATCAAGCGAGAATTCGGCTTTCCAGCCCATGGGGAACAGGAATATGTGTTTCTTTTTCATTTCTGAGGTGTTTGCCAAAAGTGATGTTTTTGGGCTGAATTGAGAAATAATGCGAATGCTGTGTTAGACCTTGGGCTAGCTCTTCAGTGAAAGGTCGGAATCGAAAATCAAGCGAGAATTCGGCTTTCCAGCCCGTGGGGAACAGGAATATGTGTTTCTTTTTCCTTTCTGAGGTGTTTGTCAAAAGTGATGTTTTTGGGCTGAATTGAGAAATAAGGCGAATGCTGTGTTAGACCTTGCGCTAGCTTTTCAGGGTAGGCTCGGAATCAAAAATCAAGCGAGAATTCAGCTTTCCAGCCTGTGGGGAACAGGAATATGTGTTTCATTTTCATTTCTGAGGTGTTTGTCAAAAGTGATGTTTTTGGGCTGAATTGAGAAATAAGGCGAATGCTGTGTTAGACCTTGGGCTAGCTCTTCAGGGAAAGGTCGGAATCAAAAATTGAGCGAGAATTCGGATTTCCAGCCCGTGGGGAACAGGAATATGTGTTTCTTTTTCATTTCTGAGGTGTTTGCCAAAAGTGATGTTTTTGGGCTCAATTGAGAAATAAGGTGAATGCTGTGTTAGACCTTGGGCTAGGTCTTCAGGGAAAGGTCGGATTCAAAAATCAAGCGAGAATTCGGCTTTCCAGCCTGTGCGGAACACGAATATGTGTTTCATTTTCATTTCTGAGGTGTTTGTCAAAAGTCATGTTTTTTGGCTGAATTGAGAATGCTGTGTTAGACCTTGGGCTAGCTCTTCAGGGAAAGGTCGGAATCAAAAATTGAGCGAGAATTCGGCTTTCCAGCCCGTGGGGAACAGGAATATGTGTTTCTTTTTCATTTCTGAGGTGTTTGTCAAAAGTGATGTTTTTGGGCTGAATTGAGAAATAAGGCGAATGCTGTGTTAGACCTTGCGCTAGCTCTTCAGGGAAAGGTCAGAATCAAAAATTGAGCGAGAATTCGGCTTTCCAGCCCGTGGGGAACAGGAATATGTGTTTCTTTTTCATTTCTGAGGTGTTTGTCAAAAGTGATGTTTTTGGGCTGAATTGAGAAATAAGGCGAATGCTGTGTTAGACCTTGCGCTAGCTTTTCAGGGTAGGCTCGGAATCAAAAATCAAGCAAGAATTCAGCTTTCCAGCCTGTGGGGAACAGGAATATGTGTTTCATTTTCATTTCTGAGGTGTTTGTCAAAAGTGATGTTTTTGGGCTGAATTGAGAACTGAGGCGAATGCTGTGTTAGACCTTGGGCTAGCTCTTCAGGGAAAGGTCGGAATCAAAAATTGAGCGAGAATTCGGCTTTCCAGCCCATGGGGAACAGGAATATGTGTTTCATTTTCATTTCTGAGGTGTTTGTCAAAAGTGATGTTTTTGGGCTGAATTGAGAAATAAGGCGAATGCTGTGTTAGACCTTGGGCTAGCTCTTCAGGGAAAGGTCGGAATCAAAAATTGAGCGAGAATTCGGATTTCCAGCCCGTGGGGAACAGGAATATGTGTTTCTTTTTCATTTCTGAGGTGTTTGCCAAAAGTGATGTTTTTGGGCTCAATTGAGAAATAAGGTGAATGCTGTGTTAGACCTTGGGCTAGGTCTTCAGGGAAAGGTCGGAATCAAAAATCAAGCGAGAATTCGGCTTTCCAGCCTGTGGGGAACAGGAATATGTGTTTCTTTTTCATTTCTGAGGTGTTTGTCAAAAGTGATGTTTTTGGGCTGAATTGAGAAATAAGGCGAATGCTGTGTTAGACCTTGGGCTAGCTCTTCAGGGAAAGGTCGGAATCAAAAATCAAGCGAGAATTCGGCTTTCCAGCCTGTGCGGAACACAAATATGTGTTTCATTTTCATTTCTGAGGTGTTTGTCAAAAGTCATGTTTTTTGGCTGAATTGAGAATGCTGTGTTAGACCTTGGGCTAGCTCTTCAAGGGAAAGGTCGGAATCAAAAATTGAGCGAGAATTCGGCTTTCCAGCCCGTGGGGAACAGGAATATGTGTTTCTTTTTCATTTCTGAGGTGTTTGTCAAAAGTGATGTTTTTGGGCTGAATTGAGAAATAAGGCGAATGCTGTGTTAGACCTTGCGCTAGCTCTTCAGGGAAAGGTCAGAATCAAAAATTGAGCGAGAATTCGGCTTTCCAGCCCGTGGCGGAACAGGAATATGTGTTTCTTTTTCATTTCTGAGGTGTTTGTCAAAAGTGATGTTTTTGGGCTGAATTGAGAAATAAGGCAAATGCTGTGTTAGACCTTGCGCTAGCTTTTCAGGGTAGGCTCGGAATCAAAAATCAAGCAAGAATTCAGCTTTCCAGCCTGTGGGGAACAGGAATATGTGTTTCATTTTCATTTCTGAGGTGTTTGTCAAAAGTGATGTTTTTGGGCTGAATTGAGAACTGAGGCGAATGCTGTGTTAGACCTTGGGCTAGCTCTTCAGGGAAAGGTCGGAATCAAAAATTGAGCGAGAATTCGGCTTTCCAGCCCGTGGGGAACAGGAATATGTGTTTCTTTTTCATTTCTGAGGTGTTTGTCAAAAGTGATGTTTTTGGGCTGAATTGAGAAATAAGGCGAATGCTGTGTTAGACCTTGCGCTAGCTTTTCAGGGTAGGCTCGGAATCAAAAATCAAGCGAGAATTCAGCTTTCCAGCCTGTGGGGAACAGGAATATGTGTTTCATTTTCATTTCTGAGGTGTTTGTCAAAAGTGATGTTTTTGGGCTGAATTGAGAAATAAGGCGAATGCTGTGTTAGACCTTGGGCTAGCTCTTCAGGGAAAGGTCGGAATCAAAAATTGAGCGAGAATTCGGATTTCCAGCCCGTGGGGAACAGGAATATGTGTTCTTTTTCATTTCTGAGGTGTTTGCCAAAAGTGATGTTTTTGGGCTCAATTGAGAAATAAGGTGAATGCTGTGTTAGACCTTGGGCTAGGTCTTCAGGGAAAGGTCGGAATCAAAAATCAAGCGAGAATTCGGCTTTCCAGCCTGTGGGGAACAGGAATATGTGTTTCATTTTCATTTCTGAGGTGTTTGTCAAAAGTGATGTTTTTGGGCTGAATTGAGAAATAAGGCGAATGCTGTGTTAGACCTTGGGCTAGCTCTTCAGGGAAAGGTCGGAATCAAAAATCAAGCGAGAATTCGGCTTTCCAGCCTGTGCGGAACACGAATATGTGTTTCATTTTCATTTCTGAGGTGTTTGTCAAAAGTCATGTTTTTTGGCTGAATTGAGAATGCTGTGTTAGACCTTGGGCTAGCTCTTCAGGGAAAGGTCGGAATCAAAAATTGAGCGAGAATTCGGCTTCCAGCCCGTGGGGAACAGGAATATGTGTTTCTTTTTCATTTCTGAGGTGTTTGTCAAAAGTGATGTTTTTGGGCTGAATTGAGAAATAAGGCGAATGCTGTGTTAGACCTTGCGCTAGCTCTTCAGGGAAAGGTCAGAATCAAAAATTGAGCGAGAATTCGGCTTTCCAGCCCGTGGGGAACAGGAATATGTGTTTCTTTTTCATTTCTGAGGTGTTTGTCAAAAGTGATGTTTTTGGGCTGAATTGAGAAATAAGGCGAATGCTGTGTTAGACCTTGCGCTAGCTCTTCAGGGAAAGGTCAGAATCAATAATCAAGCGAGAATTCGGCTTTCCAGCCCATGGGGAACAGGGAATATGTGTTTCTTTTTCATTTCTGAGGTGTTTGTCAAAAGTGAAGTTTTTGGGCTGAATTGAATCCTAAGGCGAATGCTGTGTTAGACTTTGGGCTAGCTTTTCAGGGTAGGCTCGGAATCAAAAATCAAGCGAGAATTCAGCTTTCCAGCCTGTGGGGAACAGGAATATGTGTTTCATTTTCATTTCTGAGGTGTTTGTCAAAAGTGATGTTTTTGGGCTGAATTGAATCCTAAGGCGAATGCTGTGTTAGACTTTGGGCTAGCTTTTCAGGGTAGGCTCGGAATCAAAAATCAAGCGAGAATTCAGCTTTCCAGCCTGTGGGGAACAGGAATATGTGTTTCATTTTCATTTCTGAGGTGTTTGTCAAAAGTGATGTTTTTGGGCTGAATTGAATCCTAAGGCGAATGCTGTGTTAGACTTTGGGCTAGCTTTTCAGGGTAGGCTCGGAATCAAAAATCAAGCGACAATTCAGCTTTCCAGCCTGTGGGGAACAGGAATATGTGTTTCATTTTCATTTCTGAGGTGTTTGTCAAAAGTGATGTTTTTGGGCTGAATTGAGAAATAAGGTGAATGCTGTGTTAGACCTTGGGCTAGCTCTTCAGAGAAAGGTCAGAATCAAAAATTGAGCGAGAATTCAGCTTTCCAGCCCATGGGGAACAGGAATATGTGTTTCTTTTTCATTTCTGAGGTGTTTGCCAAAAGTGATGTTTATGGGCTGAATTGAGAAATAATGCGAATGCTGTGTTAGACCTTGGGCTAGCTCTTCAGTGAAAGGTCGGAATCGAAAATCAAGCGAGAATTCGGCTTTCCAGCCCGTGGGGAACAGGAATATGTGTTTCTTTTTCCTTTCTGAGGTGTTTGTCAAAAGTGATGTTTTTGGGCTGAATTGAATCCTAAGGCGAATGCTGGTTAGACCTTGGGCTAGCTCTTCAGGGAAAGGTCGGAATCAAAAATCAAGCGAGAATTCGGCTTTCCAGCCTGTGGGGAACAGGAATATGTGTTTCTTTTCATTTCTGAGGTGTTTGTCAAAAGTGATGTTTTTGGGCTGAATTGAATCCTAAGGCAAATGCTGGGTTAGACCTTGGGCTAGCTCTTCAGGGAAAGGTCGGGAATCAAAAATCAAGCGAGAATTCGGCTTTCCAGCCTGTGGGGAACAGGAATATGTGTTTCTTTTTCATTTCTGAGGTGTTTGTCAAAAGTGATGTTTTTGGGCTGAATTGAGAAATAAGGCGAATGCTGTGTTAGACCTTGGGCTAGCTCTTCAGGGAAAGGTCGGAATCAAAAATTGAGCGAGAATTCGGCTTTCCAGCCCATGGGGAACAGGAATATGTGTTTCTTTTTCATTTCTGAGGTGTTTGTCAAAAGTGATGTTTTTGGGCTGAATTGAATCCTAAGGCGAATGCTGTGTTAGACTTTGGGCTAGCTTTTCAGGGTAGGCTCGGAATCAAAAATCAAGCGAGAATTCAGCTTTCCAGCCTGTGGGGAACAGGATTATGTGTTTCATTTTCATTTCTGAGGTGTTTGTCAAAAGTGATGTTTTTGGGCTGAATTGAGAAATAAGGCGAATGCTGTGTTAGACCTTGGGCTAGCTCTTCAGGGAAAGGTCGGAATCAAAAATCAAGCGAGAATTCGGCTTTCCAGCCTGTGGGGAACAGGAATATGTGTTTCTTTTTCATTTCTGAGGTGTTTGTCAAAAGTGATGTTTTTGGGCTGAATTGAGAAATAAGGCGAATGCTGTGTTAGACCTTGGGCTAGCTCTTCAGGGAAAGGTCGGAATCAAAATTGAGCGAGAATTCGGCTTTCCAGCCCATGGGGAACAGGAATATGTGTTTCTTTTTCATTTCTGAGGTGTTTGTCAAAAGTGATGTTTTTGGGCTGAATTGAATCCTAAGGCGAATGCTGTGTTAGACTTTGGGCTAGCTTTTCAGGGTAGGCTCGGAATCAAAAATCAAGCGAGAATTCAGCTTTCCATCGTGTGGGGAACAGGAATATGTGTTTCATTTTCATTTCTGAGGTGTTTGTCAAAAGTGATGTTTTTGGGCTGAATTGAATCCTAAGGCGAATGCTGTGTTAGGCTTTGGGCTAGCTTTTCAGGGTAGGCTCGGAATCAAAAATCAAGCGAGAATTC
>JALIGW010000375.1:7500-47500 GCA_023053685.1 Diadophis punctatus similis | reverse complement strand
ACCCGGGCGGGTGGGCGGAGCGTCCCACTGCCAGTGCTCCCAGTTCTTAGAACCGGGACCGAACCGGGAGCAACCCACCAATGTAGTTCTTGCTTAACAGCTGGCCCAGTTACAGACTCAATAAAAGTTACTTGTGACCTATCCTCAAAGTTATGACTGACACACACACACACACACACACACACACACACACACACACACACACACACACATCATGGTCATGTGATTGTATTTTGGGTGCATTTCAAGGCACTGTGGTCTAAAATGAAGCCTCTTCCTCAAAGCCCTGAAGCATTGGTCCTGTTGGCATAGCTCCACAGAATTGTCTTACAAGTTGTCGCTGTCCACCTGTGCATGATGGCTTCTTCATCTTGATATCATTTCCATCAAAATCCTAAAGGGGAAGTTGATGTGATGGAAATGTTCCAGTTATGGCATCCTTGGTGCTCTCTGATCTTGGTGTGTTTTCTTGCAGATGTTTCACTGGGAAGGAGTAAGGTCTGCTTTCTTTTTATATACTGATGGCTTGTCCTCTCTGTGGTTTATATACTAGTGGCTTGCCCTGAGCTACGAGTATTCTCTTCTATCTGATCCAGTTATAGTAATTGTAGGTGTAAAATCAAATCCTGCTTTCTTTTTCTCAAACAATAAAGTTCAATACCATGCAAAGAGGTTCATTTTTTTTTTTTACTTTTTGGAGTCTTTTCACCTGAAAACAAGAGTTTTCTTATTTGATTTGATTTGATTATTTGATTTTATTTTTATTATTTTATCATCTTATCATCTACTAGAATAAGACAACGGTCATGAAGGTGGTCTCTGCAAATGATGTGGTACTCTAAGAGCAATGCAAGACACAAAAGATGCCCTGGTCAACTACTGCACCCCAGCCCATCTCCAACTGTCTTGACTCTTGTCCTGCTATTGGAGCAAGATGGAATCTGGGAAGAGAGAGTGAGGCTGACTATGCGCACCTCTCCCTCACTTTAACCCAATTATTTTATTTTATTATTTTATTTTATTATTGTTTTAACTCCTCCCATTTCAGTTTTTTGTCAGAGACCACATGCAGCCACATTTGGTTACCCTGTGGTTAAAAGTCAGAAATCACTGTAGATTTTTTAGCTGTACTAAGTTTAAGAAAACCAGGTATTAGGTATATTTATAAACACACGTAGCCCTCATTCATTTAGGATGAATTTAGCTTCCTGAAGACTTTTGCCTTTTTCTTTAAATGTGAGGTTTAAATACATAACATGCTGAAACTTGAGTTGACATTTATTTCCTACTGAGTCATCGGGACTTCATTCATAATTCAGTATGTGAGCCTGATCTTTCGACACCTATTCTCATAATTGTAAAGCTCCCAAAAAGTTTTATTGGTGATCAGTACATGAGCACAGACATTGGTGTGTGTATATTTAGCAACTCAGAAGAAAGAAAGAAAGAAAGAAAGAAAGAAAGAAAGAGAGAGAGAGAGAGAGAGAGAGAGAGAGAGAGAGAGAGAGAGAGAGAGAGAGAAAGAGAGATGAAAGAAAGAAAGGAAGGAAGGAAGGAAGGAAGGAAGGAAGGAAGGAAGGAAGGAAGGAGGGAGAGAGAAAGAGAGAAAGAGAGAAAAAAGAAAGAAAGAAAGAACAAAGAAAGAAAGAAAGAAAGAGAAAGAAAGAGAGAGAGAGAGAAAGAAAGAAAGAAAGAAAGAAAGAAAGAAAGAAAGAAAGAAAGAAAGAAAGAAAGAAAGAAAGAAAGAAGAAAGAGGGAGGGAGGGAGGGAATGAGGGAAGAAGGAGGGAAGGAAGGATGGATGGAGGGACGGAGATAGGGAGGGAGGAAGAAAAGAAGGAAGGTCTAAGAACATTCTGTGTAGAAGTAAAACTTGCAAGTCATTGCACATAGAGCTTCTTACATAACAACAACAAATAGAATAATTGGAAATCTGTTTCTTTTTTAAATACTGATTTTTTTGGGGGGGTTGTTTGTTTTACAGAATGAGAAATATCTTTCATCTTTAACATTTTAATATTCCCTTTATCCATCCACGTAAAATCTTTTGTTAGCTAAGTTGTCGTCATTGTAGGTTTCAGGAAATAAGTCACATTGTGTTCAATAGAATTAAAGTCAACATGCCTAGGTCTGTTGTGTCCTTTCATCTTGTCAAGGTGTCACCGTGATTAATTGTGTATAAAATGAGATGAATCAATGAGCAAAGTTCCATTTTTCTTCCAAAATGTTCCAGTTTGGCCATTCCAAGGTTGATTCATCCCCCCCCCCCGAAGTAATTAATTGAAGACTGAATACATTCAGAACACTACAGCTACAGAGAATTGTACTTAAATGTAACAAATATTAAACCAGATAGATATTAAAGTAGGTAAAAGCCTTTGTTTGTCCAACTCCAATTCTTTGAAAAGCAAGGATAAGTCCTGAAATTCATTATGGATGCGTCTCGCCACATTATAGATCTGTTCCATTATTTCAATGGAATGATAAAAAAGAAAAAGAAACATTTTATGAAAATTAATTCAAAGGCTGCTACAGTTTCCAGAGAAGTGGATGCTCAGAGTTTCTGAAGAAAACTGTTGATTAATAATTCCTGATTTAACATAGTGGATACTATTTTTTTTTCCTAATGATCAATATGGTGAGGATGTAATGAAATCCCCAGCTTTGTGCAACACAATGTCGTGAGTTAATTATGTCTCGTGAAACGAGACGGAGAAAAATGCCGCCATTAAGTTCGCCTATCAGAGTGAGGTAAGAAAATAATCCGTTGAGTAGTTTACCTTTTGGTATGCTTACTGCACGGTTATTACAACAAAAGGGTGTGCAATAAGACCAGAATTTTGCTGAAGGAATCTTTGCATGGTGGAGATTTCATTTGCTGATGCTTCATTTATTGCAGCTAGAATTTTATTCCCTGCTTGGAGATGGTTTATACTAGTGGTGGGATTCAATTTTTTTTACTACTGGTTCTGTGGGCGTGGCTTGGTGGGCATGGCAGGGGAAGGATACTGTAAAATCTCCATTCCCTCCCCACTCCAGGGGAAGGATGCTGCAAAATCTCCATTCCCTCCCCACTCCAGGGGAAGGATACTGCAAAATCCCCATTCCCTCCCCACTCCAGGGGAAGGATACTGCAAAATCCCCATTCCCTCCCCACTCCAGGGGAAGGATACTGCAAAATCCCCATTCCCACCCCACTCCAGGGGAAGGATACTGCAAAATCCCCATTCCCACCCCACTCCAGGGGAAGGATACTGCAAAATCCCCATTCCCACCCCACTCCAGGGGAAGGATACTGCAAAATCCCCATTCCCACCCCACTCCAGGAGAAGGATACTGCAAAATCCCCATTTCCTCCCGATCAGCTGGGACTCGGGAGGCAGAGAATAGATGGGGGCGGGGCCAGTCAGAGGTGATATTTACCGGTTCTCTGAACTACTCAAAATTTCTGCTACCGGTTCTCCAGAACTGGTCAGAACCTGATGAATCCCACCTTTGGTTTATACCTTGTTGAAAGCAGGACTGTAGTAAAATCTCATATATGCAACCTTGGAATGGATTCAGGAAAAGAAAAAAAAAGGCCGTTGTCCTTCTTTAGCATGTGAACAGGATGGTGTAAAAGGAGGAAATATATGGACAAAATAACTGCTATTGTTTGTAGAACTGATTTTTAGCATCTCGTAGGAAAGAATCATACGGAATGAATACGGGAGGTCTTGTGAGGTCACCCCCAATGTTTTGTCAAAGCTATTCAGATTTGGAGGTCATACAGTGATTTAAAATGTTTTCTTCCTCTTTCCGATGTAACAAAAACAAACTGTAGGCATAAAACTTGTAACCTTGGTTTGTTGGAGCCTGTTTTTTTTTTTTTTTGGCAAGGAGCCCCATAACCTATTAAGAGCCGAGGTGGCGCAGCTGGTAGAGGCAGGTACTGCAGGCCACTTTAGCTGACACTGATCCGCAGGTCAGCGGTTCAAATCTCACCGGCTCAAGGTTGACTCAGCCTTCCATCCTTCCGAGGTAGGTAAAATGAGGACCCAGATTGTTGGGGGCAATGTAAATATATACATTGCTTACTGGTGTAAACCGCTTAGAGAGTGCTTGCACTGTGAGGCGGTATATAAATGTCACAAAATAAATAAATAATAAATAAAACCACTGTAGTTTGTATGGAGCAATAAAAAAAATACTTCATTGGATCTATCTCCAGTTGCTTTGGTTCCTCCTGCAAAGAGACAGATCCAAAACTGAAGAAAAAGGATTGATATTTTGACCCTCTGAATTCACGATCATTTTATGCATTGCCCTGGTATTCTGCCCCCCCCCTCTGATTATTTATTTATTTATTTATTTATTTATTTATTTATTTATTTATTTATTTATTTATTTATTTATTTATTTATTTATTTATTTATATCCTGCCGCCATTATTATTATTATTATTATTATTATTATTATTATTATTATTATTATTATTATTATTATTATTATTATTATTATTATTATTATTATTATTATTATTATTATTATTATTTATTTATTTATTTATTTATTTATTTATTTATTTATTTCAGCCCAAGATGGCGAACATATCTCGTACTCCCTTCATCCTCTTGCTTTCCACATGACAACAATCCCTATGAAATGAGCTGGGCTGAGATAAAGTGACTGACCCAAGGTCACCCAGCTGGCTTTCAGGTTAAGGTGGGACTAGAACTCACAGTCTCCCAGTTTCTAGCCTGGTACCTTAACCCCTAGACCAGGGGTGTCAAAGTCAATTTCATTGAGGCCTGCATCAGGGTTGTGTTTGACCTTGGGGGGGGGTCATGGCCAGCTTGACATCACTCGTGTCAGGGGGCCTTGTGGTGGCTCGAGCACTCTGCCAGCAAAAACGAGCTCCTGAGCAGCATTTTTGGCTGCAACGGCTTCCTGCAACCCTCTGCCAGAGAAAACAGCCCTCCTAAGCTCCGTTTTCGACTGCAAAAGCCTCCTGCAACCATCTGCCAGTGAAAATGGAGCTCGGGAGGGCCGCATGTGGCCCTCCTGATCTCCATTTTCACTGGCAGAGGCATTGTGGACTGGTCCTTTGCTGTTTCCTGGGTGGCCTCACACCCCATTGGGCTGGATCCAGGCCCCGGGCCTTGAGTTTGACACCCCTGCATTAGACCAAACTGGTTCCGTTTATGAAGTAAAGCTTTTTAGGTACAGAAATACTTATTTCTAAATGCACATTTGTAAGAGCCCATTGTTGTGAAGGCAAATGTAGTCATCATTTACAGTAATGATTTACACCTCTTGCTAATATCTTGACAAAGTACATATATGCCTAGAAAGAACTGAATCACATCAATAACCACATATAGCTCCATTTTACTATTGTTTTCTTATCTTAAGGTTCTGGATGATAATTCATGTATCTCTCAGACAAATCCTACATAAATCAGCTTATATATCTACTTCTATCAGTATATTGGAATGCCGGTTTGCACAATTTGTGGCCAGCAAACATAATATAATTTGTTAGTTGCATATAGAATGCCATGCTTCAATAGTTATATTATCTAAAACAGATGCATTTTTCATTAACTCTCTTTTGGTGACACAATATTTATGGTGTGGCTGTTCTTGCATTAGGTCTAACAGAGGTGAACATGATGTTCCTGAATAGTTGAAATATATCAATTATTTCAGGATTCTAAGAGACTGAGAAGTTACAATATATAGTAAATTAATTTATATAAATAAATGCATTGTAAATAAAATATTCCACTTTCTTACACTGACATATCTTATACAGCAGGAAGTACCATAGATATTATTTAGATTTTTTTCTGTGCTTGGTGTGTATCAGATTGATTGATTTATCATAATATTTCCTATATAAACAATATAAAACAAGTAAATTTCTTATAGCAGTTCTAGAGAGTCAATATATAAAATGAGTGAGATTTTTACCTCTGTAGACAAGGGGCCACTGAAACCCCAGCTTGTGTCTTCTTATATTGTTCCTTCTATCAGGATTCACCAACTCATTATATGACTCCTTACCTGATAAAATATCCAGGAAATTCTGATCTCTTTTACATACAGCTGTTGCTGTCAGATCAGTATGATACAATTTCTTCAAATACAGCAAAATTTTGCTACATTTTCTGTAAAAGGTTTGGTCACCCATTGATGACCTCACCACTAACTATATAATATAATATTATGCTTTGCTTTGCTTTTTCCCCCCTTAATTTTATTTTAATGTTTAAAATTGTAACTCTGATCTGTGACTGCAATAAAAGATAGAGCCAGGTAATTAAATTAAACTATCAAAATTTTAAATACAAAGTTAATTGCTCTGTAGCATGGGAATATTCTATTATGTTTTAAGTATTACCATTTTTTTAAAAAAAATTGTCATGACTGGATAATATTTTGTGACCTTTTTGGTTCATTTCCCCTCCCTAAATTTCCAAATATTTCTCTGCTAGGCTTAGAAATGAGGAGTGAAGGGCTAATTCTTAGTGCCAGGTTTGGTACCATGGACAGCTCCCAATGACAATCTGTGCTGATTATGTTACAGCAGAGGTCTTCAAACTTGGCAACTTTAAGACTTGTGGATTTCAACTCCCAGAATTCTCCAGCCTGGAGAATTCTGGGAGTTGAAGTCCACAAGTCTTAAAGTTGCCAAGTTTGGGGACCCCTGTGTTACAGCTTCTGCACCAGGCTGATCTCATCTTGGACGGCAACGTCCTTTGCCTCCCTTCATTAACTGTTGTTGGTAGAACATCAAGATTAGCCAGATAACTGTAAATACCCATCTGTGATGAATAGTGAATATGTTATAGTATGACTAGGGAAAAGAAAAAGGTTCATTTCAAAGGCTGATGTAATAGCGCAGTGGAATTTCTGCTCCTGGCCTCCTGTCAGTGTAAATCCTGGACAAGTTCCTTCACCTTTGGTAAATACTTTCAGACCTTGAGCTTATCAAAACATCAGCCGAGTATCTACCAGAGACAAAATCAAGGGTATTTTTTTTTCTTAGAGAAATCCATTTTGTCATGGAGGATTAAGCAGTTACAGATCTGCAACCTTAACCATGCGTTGTTTCTAAACTTATTGTATTTTTTAAGTTAATAGATGGTGTGGTTACAATTCTTTTCTGTGAATATCTTACCACCATCCTTCAATCTTCCTCGACTTTAACCTGATCTTGAGTTGAAAAAGCCCCATTAGAGAGTGTGTCTTAAGAGTGGTGTGGTGGCCTAGAGGTGGAGCTCTCACCTCACAATCAGGAGGGTGTGGGTTTGATCCTAGGTAGAGGCAGATATTTCTCTCTCTGGGCTCACTGAGAATATATCTGCTGGGAAAAAAACCTCCATGTTGGCGACAGGAAAAGCATCCAGCCAGTAAACACTCAGCTCCATTCAATTGCCCAGACTCCACCCTGCAAGGGATTTGGGGTCATTAAAAGGGGATGAGAGAATGAGATAATGTGTCTTAAGATATCTTCCTTTAGATTTGACTGAAGAACAGGAACCAAAGATACCTTCCACTGTGAAGAGCTATTTGCATGTTTGGAAAAATTCACAAACTCCTTATAACTAAAATAATCACAAAAATTCAATATCACCTAGGAGAACTGCAATAGAGTATTTGATGCCCTGAAAGAAATTCAGTTTTTAAATAAAATTGAAGGAGAATGAAAAAAAAGCTCAACAATTTTAATGACATATGATATATGCCTCATCATTTACAATATGAAGTTGATGACACATGAGATGCAATTTAAATATATATGTGCATATGTTTGTTTGTTTGTGTGTGCATACTCACATGCACAATGGGTGGCTATATAAATTGGGTATAAAAACGAGACTAGATACTTTCTATGAAGTGATTCGTCAGCAGATTAAGTGCTTTAGTGTCCAAAATATATTAAAGAGTGTCTGTACACTATACAATGACCTTTCCAGAATACAGATAGGAATACAAGCAGGGTAAAGTAGGAGAAGAGTAAGACTACGAGATTTTTTTTCATGCTTAACAATTCTATGCTGTTTATTTTAGGTTATACTCAGTTGGTGGCCGAGACGGAAGTTCTTGCTTGAGTTCTATGGAGTATTATGATCCTCACACCAATAAGTGGAACATGTGTGCTCCCATGTGCAAAAGAAGAGGAGGAGTTGGAGTGGCCACCTGTGATGGCTTTCTTTATGCAGTCGGAGGTCATGATGCCCCTGCCTCTAACCATTGCTCCAGACTCTTGGATTATGTTGAGAGGTATCCATCTTCTATGAGTTTACTTTCAATGGGTCTGAAGGCAAACAAAGCCATTGATTTGATATGTTCTTATCAACACAAAAAATGCATGGGTTTTGGAGATATAGAAATATATTTTCAATTCATTTTGGGAGTTCAAGATTAAATGATAAAAGTTGTGGTTCTCTTCTTCTCTCTCCTTGGCTCACATCTTTTCTGTGTCTTTGTTGCCTTATATTTTGAATTTAAAATGTTGCAATGTTCCAGTCTTCCTTGAACTGAATTGTTGATTACACCATGGGTAGGTGCTTGGGCAGGGACAACAAAAATAGCCTGCATTGTCTTCATCTGGGATATTTGTCTGACTTTCCAATCAATCCTTGAAGTTACCACCCTACCAAGTACTAAATAGATTCAACTTTAATCTGCTTTTCCAAGACTCTACATAAGTCCTATTATCTTTAAACCTGGGGAAAGATCATGGATTCAAGACAATTGTGGGCCCGTGGATGATGGATTTGTGTGGATAAATGTGTTTTATTTTACAAGCATACCTAGCAAGCATAAGCTTTATTTTACAGGCTTTAGGACAATAAACCTCAGTATAGTATTCGCTGCAGAATTGTCTTTTTTTTTTTTTCACTCAAAGAATCTGGATGAATGCCCATCACCGCACAGAAAACAAAACACAGCCATAATGAATAGAAATTGTATTTCGTTTTTCTTTGTTTTTGTTTTCTAAAAGAGTAGCAGGGGAGTAATAGAATACTTAAAACTACCCCAGACAGACCTAGAAAGAAATGAGCATGCAGACTGAAAAGCTGCCTTTATTTTATAGCTTTATTTCATCTCCTAAAAAAAAAATGACCATGTGCTTAATCTTCATAATAACGTGATGTGCCCCAAGGTGAAGCAGGAGATACCATAAAGTTTTTGCATACAAAAAGAAATCAATGTGCTGGTGCTGAGCTGAAGATAGGAAGAAAAGCTTTTCAGCTTCCCATTGCCAAAAGCCTTTTAACCTCAGCCGGAGTGAAATAATTGCTGGGAAGTGTAAGAAAAATATACATTTTGAATTGAAGTATATTGACAGTTTTGTAACAGCGCTACTGATAACACTGTTCAATATTCTCTTAAGATATAATACAGTTAAAAATGAAGGGAAGTTTTACTTGTCTTTACGTAATAAAATTAAATCCAACCCCAATCATTATATCTATCTCTATCTCTATCTCTATCTCTATCTCTAGCTCTAGCTCTAGCTCTAGCTCTAGCTCTAGCTCTATCTATCTATCTATCTATCTATCTATCTATCTATCTATCTATCTATCTATCTATCTATCTATCTATCTATCTATCTATCTATCTATCTATCTAACTAACTAACTAACTAACTAACTAACTAACTAACTAACTATCATTTATCTATCTATCTCTATCTCTGTCTCTGTCTCTAGCTCTAGCTCTAGTTCTAGCTCTAGCTAGCTCGATCTATCTATCTATCTATCTATCTATCTATCTATCTATCTATCTATCTATCTATCTATCTATCTATCTATCTATCTATCTATCTATCTATCTATCTATCTCTATCTATCTATCTATCTATCTATCTATCTATCTATCTATCTATCTAACTAACTAACTAACTAACTATCATTTATCTATCTATCTCTATCTCTATCTCTATCTCTATCTCTATCTCTATCTCTATCTCTATCTCTATCTATCTATCTATCTATCTATCTATCTATCTATCTATCTATCTATCTATCTATCTATCTATCTATGTCTGTCTGTCTGTCTATCTATCTATCTATCTATCTATCTATCTATCTATCTATCTATCTATCTATCTATCTATCTATCTAACTAACTAACTAACTAACTAACTAACTAACTAACTAACTAACTAACTAACTATCATTTATCTATCTATCTCTATCTCTATCTCTATCTCTATCTCTATCTCTATCTCTATCTCTATCTCTATCTCTATCTATCTATCTATCTATCTATCTATCTATCTATCTATCTATCTATCTATCTATCTATCTATCTATCTATCTATCTATCTATCTATCTATCTCATCTATATCTATATCTATATCTGCCCTCCCCAGGCTCCTAGAAAGACTCTGGAGCTTGGGGAGAGAGAAAAAACGGGCCTTCCCCACCCACTCTTAAATATGTTCTCATCTGGTATACTTTGTCTTTTGTTGCATAGGTATGACCCCAAAACTGATACCTGGACAATGGTGGCCCCATTGAGCATGCCTCGTGATGCTGTTGGCGTTTGCATCTTGGGCGATAAGTTATATGCGGTGGGTGGCTATGATGGACAGACATACCTAAATACAATGGAGTCCTATGATCCACAGACCAACGAATGGACACAGGTATCCCTCATTGTATACTTTGCATGCAGCTGATAGTAGTACTCTACAACAGGGGTGTCAAACTCAAAGGCCACGGACCGGATTCGGCCCATGGGGTGCTTAGATCTGGCCCACAGGGCCACCCTGGAAACAGCAAAGGACCGGCCCATGGTGCCTCTGCCAGCAAAAACAGAACTTGGGAGGGTCGAGCACATCCTGCCCGGGCTCCATTTTTGGCCATGATGGCCTCCTTCAGCGCTCTGACAGTGAAAATGGAGCCTAGAAGGAGTGTCCCTGACAGGAGTGACATCGAGCTGGTCACACCTACCCCGGCCACACCAACTTGGCCCCCGAGGTCAAACACAACCCTGATGCGGCCCTCAATGAAATCGAGTTTGACACCCCTGCTCTACAACTTCTCAAAGGTCTTATTAAAGAATATTTTGTTCCTAGATGATCAAGAAAACATTTTATGAAATGATGGGTTAGTCATTGAACTTCCCAGTCATTGAACACTACTATTATTATCAGGTCTTTTGTTGGAATACTTGTGTTGTTCTTTTTTTAGTTTGAATTTTGCTTTTGTCAGGTGCAATGGTGACTTTCCTCATCTCTCTTATTTGAAATTCCAGCTCTTGTCTAGTTTTATAGAAAAACAGTTGATGAAGCTCTATTAGAGAGCCGAGGTGATGCAGTGGTTAAAAGCAGCACTGCAACCTACTTCAGCTGCCTGCTAGTTCAGCAGTTCATCTGTTCAAATCTCACCAGGCTCAAGGTTGACTCAGCCTTCCATCCTTCTGAGGTTGGTAAAATGAGGACCCAGATTGTTGGGGGCAATATGATGAACTCTGTAAACCGCTTAGAGAGGGCTGTAAAGCACTATGAAGCGGTATATAAGTCTAAGTGCTATTGCTATTGCTATTGCTATTTTCCATTGTGTATTCTCTAGCTTAGCCCTAGACCAACATGCTATATCAGAGTTCATTCTTAATGTTGTATGGCTGCTGTGGCTTTCTTCAGATAAAATGCAAATTTCTTCATTATACTAATAATTATCACACAGGATTGTGCATAGACAGGTATGACCCACATGATCTGAAATGAAATACTATCTATGTTCTTTTTTTAAGAAGATTCCTAAACAAGGCTTTTGCTCAGATCTATATAATTAGAATAAAAACATAATTTTAATAAATATAGATCCATAATAGATTGCAAGCAACACTCATTTTAAATGCTTTGTCACTATACTGAGGTTATATTATTACAGTTTATATCTTAATTGTGAATACACAGTGGTGTACTAGAACAACAGACATCAGAAAAGAAGGGATTGAAATCAAACAGTGAGAAGGAAGGAAGGGAAAGAAGGAAAGGAAAGGAAAGGAAAGGAGGAAGAGAGGGAGGGAGGGAAGAAGGAAGGAAGGAAGGAAGGAAGGAAGGAAGGAAGGAAGGAAGGAAGGAAGGAAGGAAGGAGGAAGGAAGGAAGGAAGGAAGGAAGGAAGGAAGGAAGGAAGGAAGGAAGGAAGGAAGGAAGGAAGGTAGGTTTGAATAAGCTTGTCATGATTGAATATCCATGTGGAAATTCTGGATAGGATAAATTTGACTACTGCTTATGAATTTTGCTAATATTTTATCAACTTTACAAAGTTCATGAATTATGAATGGTCAATTTAAACTCCTCAGAAGTACATACAGTACCAGAAACTATTAGCATTTCATCTTCACTTTGGAACTTAATATTTATTTCTTTTCTGCAGATGGCATCTCTAAATATTGGAAGAGCTGGAGCCTGCGTCGTAGTCATAAAGCAACCATGACACGATCTGTAATGGATTTTATTGACTTCTAAGCAGGATTTTTCTGCCAAACAAGAAAGAAAATTTTGTCAAGCAACAAGGTCAATAGATACCCATAGTCTTCTGTTGATCACAACTCACAAACATTAAAATGAAGAGAACGAAATGAGGATTCAATGCCCTTTCCTATCAGTAGATACTGCTTTATGGTTTAACAAGGGGGAACAAAATCTGTTTTAATAGCCAATCTGTGTATGTGAAAAAGAAGAAATTCAGTTACTGATCGATTGGCTATTTAAAAGAAACCAAGCAAAAGACCAAATTTTCTTAAGAAATGGATGGTTTTCATAGCACTAGATATTTTAACCCCATCACAGCACACTGTCACTTTGTAAAACATAGCTTTTTCTTAAAAAGTTGTATTTTATTTATTTGCATTCTTTTTCGCTTAAGGCCTTATCTTCAAACATTTTAGCACTTTGCTACTGACACAGACAATAATGAGACGGGGACAAAATTCTAGTTTTGTCTCCTCCTGTAATAAAGTACAAAGGCACAGTTCTTTTTCATCATTGAAAACGATTCGACATGAAACCATGATTGTTTTCCTAATCAATGACTGGTCCTTCCCCTAAATGGCTTGGGTGGAATTGTGTTTCTGTTGAGTGTTGCGAAGCAAATGTGTTTCAGAGGAAAAAGAGTGACCCTTCAGACAATTGAGGTTCAATGCCATAAAGGAGAGCCAAAGGAATACGACCCCAAATTTACCCTACTCAAGCATGCGAAGCCTTCTTTCTTTCAAAGCTTTTGAACTTCTCCTGCATGTGAGATGTATGTAGAAGATGGGGAAATGGCAGTCTGTCCACCATTGCATCGTCTAAGAGATATCATTGAGCAATTTGCAAGGAAGAGACTCAATGGGACCTAGATGTGTAGTAAGAGAGATACGGAGGTTCTAAATGCCTTTTGTGTTTTCAGAAGGCATCTTTGATGTGCTGGGATTCAATGTAACTTGTATTACTCTCTGATTGTTGATGATGATTGAACATAAGGGCTAACCCAAGAACTAGCCCTCTTGCTTTAAAAAAAAAATGAGTGTCACTCAGCGGGATTGGCTTGTTTATTAGGAGAAAGAATGTCTAGGCACATGGTGAAGATACTCACTTCCAAATTGCCATCTCTACCAATGGCAAAATGTGGAATGGTTGAAAGCAAGAAAGAGGCTTGAAGTTGGCAAGAATTAGCACGTAAGAAAGGTTTTTAGAAGCCCATCTCTCTTCAGATTGAGTTGATAGCTTTTTTTATATATATCTGATCTTTAATTTAAAAATAAATTTTAAAAAAAACCTTTGGGGAGCTATTGCGTAAGGCTGCTGTGTGATATCTGTTTTGGCTGCGAGGAATGAAACATTCATATGCCAGAGGAGGAGAGTCCAGGTGTTTTGCCATAATGATGTGCCCCGCCAGCAGAGCATCTGCTTTGCATGTATGGAAAAAAAAATATGTCAATGAGTCATGTTGCCTTTGTAAAATTCTGCTTTGTATACGAATGAGAGGCAGAAATCATCTTTGTGGTCACTCAATGCCCTGGATCATAAATGGGTGTAACTCTTGGCTGTATTATATCCTAAGCATGGTTGAACTTTCTTATTAAGGTACCAAAATGATGTTGATTTCCACTGCTACTTGGGGGGGAGAATCTGATTTCAAGGGTATTTTCAACAGGAGCAGGAATAAAATGTTGGCTAATGTGAAGTCTTTTTTTTTTGGCTTGTCTTTCCCCATCCAGACTAATTTACTAATTAAATAAAACATTGGTGTCCAAATGACTTGGATCTTTCAGCCTTTTCATTTTGTCCTCAGTTATAATTGGTAGCTTGGTGTGAATTCTGTGATCTATCCATAATTTGAATGCCATAAATTAATGAGAAGCAAATGGGAAATAAATTTGGATTTTAGGGCTCAGGGAAGCGGACTGTGGATTGGGCCTGGGTTTCAGGACAAAAAAAAAATTGCTTTAGTCATTGTAAGAAGAACATAAACTTGGATGATAAAACCATCAATCTGATTCCACACAGATGAATAATTTCTGATTGTAGGGATTATTTACTGCTTAGAAGTTTATTTATTTTTCTTTAAAATACAAAACAAAAACAAATTAAGGAAACTAATGCAAAGAAATCATGTAGAAAAACATAGAGCAACTCGACATATAGAGTCAACATTGGTGATTTAATTCAATATACTTTCAGATCCTACTCACAAGTAAGATGTCCCCATTTTGTAGGTGTGCATAGAACAAACTTACCATTCCTACATCATCCTTTAAGGCAGTGGTTCTCAACCTTCCTAATGCCGCGACCTGTATCCCTCCCATGGCCCCGCTGCCGTGACCCCCGCCCTGCCGCCACCATTTGGGTCTTTTACCCTCTGCACATGTGCAAAGCGTTCTGTGCATGCACAAAGCATTCTGTGCATGCGCAGAGGGTAAAAGAATCCAAATGGCAGCATCCAGGCGAAGTCTCCTGACCCCTGTGAAAGGGTCGTTTGACCCCCAAAGGGGTTGTGACCCCCAGGTTGAGAACTGCTGCTTTAAGGGTTGTTCTAAGAACCAAGATTAGAAAAGGCCAAGAATTAAATTGGACTTTAAAAAAATATTTAATATTTTCTGTGAAGTAATATTCACAGAAGCAAGATATAATACAGAGATTAATATAATACAGAGATTCATTCATATGTGTGTGTGTGTATGTATATGTATTCACACAGACACAGACACACACACACACACACAGAGAGAGAGAGAGAGAGAGAGAGAGAGAGAGAGAGAGAGAGAGAGAGAGAGAGAGAGAGAGAGAGAGAGAGAGAGAGAGAGAGAGAGAGAGAGAGAGAGAGAGATCAGAGAACCTAAGCCATGCCCAGGCTCCGAGCCATCTCTTATGGCCCCATACACACAAATATTGTTTCAGTTTCCAAACAGTCCCCATTGGCTGACCTGTTGCTATGCCTCTACATTGGCTGACCTTGTTACTAAGTCTTCCCAGTCATGAACTCTCATGCACAATGACAGAACATGATTTACAATTAGGATGGCACACCTTCCTATGGTATGAGAAAAATAAAATCCATAGATACTTTCAAAATCACTATATAAGAAAGTCACTAATATCGATAAGGGAAAAAATAAAACCTAAAAGGTACTTGGACATTCCAGAATGGCTCTCCATGACAAAAGCCTTTACATACCCAAATCTGTTGAAGTTTGAAAAAAATGTGACATATTAAAATATCTTGGACACTGAAGGGAAATTAAAATCGAAGCAAGAGCTTGAAGAACAGGATATTATGCTATCATGGTGGCCTCAATTGCAAATACAATCTAGATATGATATAGCTATGAAAAAGTATGGTTTTTGTAAGGGACAAACACCTTTTGATAAGATACTATTGAATTCTGATGAAAAACTAATTAAGAAGGTATATAACTTTTTATTAAATTTAAAAATAGAGGATGGACAAATAAAAGACAAAATGGTACAATGGGGGGGGGAAGCTTTGGTTATAACATAGATCTAGAGAAATGGAAAAATTTATGGGAAAGGGGGAAAAAAACCTTCTGATCCCGGTCACTGACCCAGATAGAATCCTGCAGCATTATCCTGGGACACGTCGTTTTACCTTCGTTCCAGGGGTGGGCTGCTGGGGGTTCGCAGGGGTTTGGGAGAACCTCTACTTAAGATTATGTACAGTTCAGAGAACCCACAAATCCCACTCCTGGCTGGCCCCACCCACCCACCCGCTCCTCCCAGGAGTCCCCCACGCTGCCCATTTTAGATGCAGGTAAGTGCAGGGTGCGCATGGAGGCTCGGGAGGGTGAAAAATGGGCTCACCGGAGGTTCAGAAAGGCCAGAAACAGGCCCAGGGTGTATGAGGGTCTCTGGAGCCTGGGGAGGCCGTTTTCACCCTCTTGGAGGCTTGAGGAAAGCCTGAAGTGCTGCGCCCCTGATCTGCCTGCCAGGTAAACCTGCAAAGTCACGACCTACCTGGCTTCCCCTGCTCCCCCACCGTCCCAGCCTGCCTTCCCTACTCCATTCCCTGCAGCCCACGGCCCCAACATACTTGCCTGCCTTACTCCTGTCCCCATGGCCAGCTTGCGAAGGCAGGCAAATGGAAGGCCATGAGGAAGGCAGGCAAGTATGTCAGGCCACAGGGAAGGGAGCTAGCAGCCTACACCCTTCCCCGCAGCCCTGCCATGCTTGCCTGCCTTCCACATGGCCCTCCTGAAAAGAAATGTTCCAACTGCCAGTTGCCTTATATTAACACGCTCTGATGCTAAGGAGTTACACATTCTACATAAATTTTCAAGCTTTAAGTGTCAATTTATCAAGCCCGATCACATAGTTTTGTAGCGAAGCACAGGTATCCAGCTACTAGTACAATAATATAAGCCAAAGAGCTACTTCAGAGCTATTCAATGTACACTGAAGCCCACAACAATGAGACCAAGTAGAAATGTCTTATTTTGTTTTTCTTTTTGCAGGTACCATTAACCAAAGTGCATTTGAAAGTCAAACACTCAGATTAAAATATTATCCAGCCTTGGAATTAATTTTAAGAATGTAAAGAGAACTCCCATGTATTCTACTGTGCATTTTAAAAAAAAATACTTCAATTTCTTTTTACATGCATAGAAGAATAATTCTACTCCTGCTACTTATTATTATAATATATTTGCTTTACGCAAACAAGAGCAAATACAGAATTCAAGGTTATTGTGTGTGTGATACTGAAAAAGCGAACATTCATGTTTGCTATTTCTATCCATAAAAATATTTGTTTAAAGAAAGTCAAAGAAAAACTGTGTTCCTGGAATTAAAGTCGTTGTGAATGAGATGGGAGGCATCTAAATTTGATCAATAAAATAAAATAGAGACCAAATTTGAATGAAACTCTTTTTGCTGTCGGATTCTCTAAAGTTCTGTACTGTTATATTCATAGCAGTTAGGCTCTGCAAAGCCATTTACTGCTACAGTATATGGCTCAAAGCAATTTCCCATAGATTTGAACATCATTCATAACTGTTTTTATTGTTTTGGAGGGGGGGGAAGAGTCAGAAATCCTTGCCTATCAGTTGCAACTGATTCGGAGATTTCTTTGTAGATTTCAAAGTATTTCTCTTCCCCTCTGGCTATCCTACTTTGCTATTAGATGGGTTTTATGCAGCCACAAGCCAACTATTCTTGACCCCAAATGTTGAGTAGTGCCTGATCCTTAAGCATCATTTCTAACTCACACCAGCTATAGTGCTCAAATGATGCTATAATTGACCTGCCAGGGATTCTGGCATACTGTATGTGATCTTACAAGAAAAAGAAAGGGGGAAAAAGTGTCTAAGTTCCATTCTTGACTCTGTTTAGTTATTCTTACTGGCCTGCATCAAGTTGTTGACCTTACAGTAGGCATGAGATTACAAACTATGGTGCTTTTAGGATCAGTTCTCAGACCCACATTTTTTTCTGCACTCTTCTTCCTCTTTAATCTGACTCTTGGGCACAATAGCTATCATCATTTAGTTTTCCCTCCATCTGTTCATAGCTACCCCCTGTCTATCTATCGAGTTTCCATTTGGTAAGATTGGTTTCCTTTTCTGGGGGCAAGAAAGTCAGAAGCACACTTATGAACTAGACTTCCAATATATCCGTGATGACGAACCTATGGCACGCATGCCAGAGATAGCACGCAGGGCTCTCTCTGTGGGCATGCCAGCCATCAGCCCAGTTCAGCTCCACCGTGCATGTGCGCACACCTCCCGCCGGCCAGCTGGTTTTTGGGTCTCTGCTGTGCATGCGTGGGGGGTGGGGGCATGTAAGGGGCCCCCCATACGCATGCATTGAGAGGGCATGCAGGGGGCCGCACATGCGTGCTCAGGGGGGTCTACGCACACTTGTGTGGGGGCAGGGCACATGTGGGGAGTACACATGCGGGGGGTGGGGCGCATGCACGGGGGCTGCACACGCATTGAATTTTGGAGGTCCGCGCTTTGGGCACTCGGTCCGGAAAAGGTTAGCCATCACTACAATATATAGTTTTCAGCAACAAGCAGTCTTTCTCAAACACAGGAAGATAACAGTGATCTATATTATCCTATTAAAAACAAGGTTCTTTTTAGGTTTCTTATTATACCAATTAGGGGTGGTATTCACTTACCTTCCCTACTGGTTTGCAAATGTGAACGTGCATGAGCTCATTTCATTCGCATGCGCCTCATCCGTGTATGCACAAATCCTTCTGCGCATGCGCAGAGCATCAAAAACATGATGTGCTTACATCCGGGTGAGGGGGTGGGGCAACCCATGGTCAGTGCTACCGGTTTGCCTGATCCGGATAGAACTGGCTGAATACCACCACTGATACCAATGCAATTGAGTGGTGCGGTGGCCTATAGGTGGATCTCTTGCCTCCCAATCAGGAGGCTGTAAGTTCAATCTTAGGTAGAGGCAGATATTTCTCTCTCTGGGCACAATGAGAATATATCTGCTGAACAAAACTCCACATTGGTGACAGGAAGGGCATCCGGCCAGTAAACACTCAGCTCTATTCAGTTGCCCAGACTCCACCTGCAAGGATTATGGGGTCATTAAAAGAAGATGATGATTATACCAATGCAATGCATATTTAAATCCAGTGTGTCCTCCTTCCTTCTCAGATCTTACAATTGAAACTCTTAATCCCTTAATTAACCCATCTTTTGCCTTATTTCTTTCCAATCAAGATAAGTCTTTTCCTTTCCAAATTCTGAGGGGTCCTTAGTGCTCTCTGGGCTTGGTTGCTTTGTTGCAGACGTTTCATTCATTTCATTATGCAAGAAAACAAGCCCATAGAGCACTAAGGACCCCCTCATTTCAACACTGAGCTACAAACATTCTCCCTTATTTCCAAAGTCTCTCTTTTTTTTCATCCTGGGCAGCCAATCTTCCATGTCTACGTTTTATTAGAATCCAGAAATATCTCTAGCCAAATTATAGGATGAATCTCCTCCCTGTTCACAGTAGCACATATCATTTCTCACTTGTAACCATCAAATGATGCATAATCATGGAATGGAGTGGAGTGGAGTGGAGTGGAGTGGAGCATAGAATGGAATAGAACGGAATAGAATGGGATGGAATGGGATGGAATAGAATAGAATAGAATGGGATGGGATGGGATGGAATAGAATAGAATAGGATGGGATGGGATGGGATGAGATGGGATGGGATGGGATGGGATGGGATGGGATGGAATAGAATAGAATAGAATAGAATAGAATAGAATAGAATAGAATAGAATAGAATAGAATAGAATAGAATGGAATGGAATGGAATGGAATGGAATGGAATGGAATGGAATGGAATGGAATAGAATAGAATAGAATAGAATAGAATAGAATAGAATATTTATTGGCTAAGTGTGATTAGACACACAAGGAATTTGTCTCCGGTACATAAGCTCTTGGCGCACATCGAAAAAAATCATCATCATCATCATCACAATAACAAAGGGTAATAATAATGATCATAATGATACCAATAGAGAATGTAGTGTAACTGATGAGAAGGATAAAAGTAATATAGCCATACTAGTACACGGGTAATATACTTCGACATAAGACTGTACTGTGGAAATTAAGTGCTCAACATAACTGTGGGCAAACTCTACACAGGTATTTCAGATAGCTGGAGGACCTTGAGAAGGCTTGGATGTGGTCCTCTAAAAGCGGTAGATCAGAGCAATGGTGGGTGAAATAAATTATGGTTCAGGACTAGTATAACACACATCCTTTGGAGTTGAATGGCTCCATGTACACTATGTAGAAAAACTATGTATGCTGCTATGGAGTGATTCCCAAAATGATCCCTAGAGGATACAGTTTTGGTTCTCTGGCTCATGTAGGTTTTGTTGGGTGAGGCTGTGATCAATTTAGCAAGAGAAATGTGTCAACGGGATGGTGGAACTTGCACAGGAACATCCCCTAAAGTATCTTTGCTTAACGTAGCACTTTTCTCTCTCTTTACACTAGAAATCATTTGTTAAAATTAGGTTTCTCTGAAGTGGCATCTAAAATCAATGATGTGGCGTACATTAGCTTTGTCAGCACGATCTGCTCCACCAGATATACTCTGAAGAGTAGGTGTCTCAGCAGAAGTCAAAAAGAGACTCAGGAGCTTAAACGGTCAGAGAAGCTCAAAGCAAAGTTACTCCGCTTTAATCCTGATACAGGGAAATACAATTAGAAATATATTCAATACTCTGTCTGGTGTCTCAGTCGTCTTCAGTTATCCTCAATTTAGAAACATACAAACAAAAAAATTCCCAGGCTAATGTATGCTGATTAAATACCATTAGACAAGCTTCAGGCTACCCTAACATTTTTCTCCGATACATTTTTCAACACATCACAGCTTTTGTATGCGTTCCAAGTACCTGGACATTTCTGTAGTCTTCAGGGCTGCCTTCTCTGTCATTGGCTTCACTCTACCTGCTTCTCCTATCATGTCTTTCCAGACAACCTATATGGAGAAAGGTGCTTTTTCAAGAGGCAACTGGACTTTCTGGTTTTTCTTTGAAGATGTTTCACTTCTCATCCAATAGCAATAGCACTTAGACTTATATACCGCTTCATAGTGCTTTACAGCCCTCTCTAAGCGGTTTACAGAGTTCAGCATATTGCCCCCAACAATCTGGGTCCTCATTTTACCCACCTCGGAAGGATGGAAGGCTGAGTCAACCTTGAGCCGGTGAGATTTGAACAGCTGAACTGCTGAACTGCAGTGCTGCATTTTAACCACTGCGCCACCTCGGCTCCTAGTCCAGTTGCCTCTTGAAAAATCACCTTTGGGACAACCATGACTGATAGTTTCCATAGACATTTAGTGATGCACTATAGGGGATGTGGTGGCTCAGTGGCTAAGAGTTTGTCGATCAGAAAGGTTGGCAGTTTGACAGTTCGAATCCCTAGCGCCGCGTAACTGAGTGAGCTCCCATTACTTGCTTCTGCCAACCTAGCAGTTCGAAAGCATGTAAAAATGCAAGTAGAAAAATAGGGACCACCTTGGGAAGGTAACAGCATTCTGTGTGCCTTTGGCTTTTAGTCACGCCAGCCACATGACCACAAAATCATCTTCAGACAGCGCTGGCTCTTTGGCTTTGAAACGGAGATGAGCACTGCCCCCTAGAATCGGGAATGACTAGCACGTATGTGCGAGGGGAACCTTTACCTTTATATAGCAATAGCAATAGCACTTAGACTTATATATGCTTCACAGGACTTTAGAGCCCTCTTTAAGCAGTTTACAGAGTCAGCATATTGCCCCAAACAATCTGGGTCCTCATTTTACCCACCTCGGAAGGATGGAAGGTTGAGTCAACCTTGAGCCTGGTGAGATTTGAACTGCCAAATTGCAGGCAGCTGGCAATACTGCAGTACTGCAGTAGCCTGCAGTACTGCACTCTAACCACTGCGCCACCATGGCTCATATATGGAGAGATATATGTTCTCCTCTTCTATGAATTCCTTTCCCATGGCTGCAATGCTATTTATACTGAGGCATTTAGAAAGATGTGGGCATGGGATTATCATCAGTCTATCGACTGTTCATTTATTTAATACCTTATTTCAGAGTGGCTGACAAATTGAGCATTAGGTAACCTCAAAGGAGTTTTGATCTTTCACTAGTTTCAGCAAAAAAACTGTTGCATGACTAGGTCTTTGTGGCCTGTCTGAAATTTGCTCACAGCAACCGATGAGGGAAAGAATGCAAGATTGTATCAATATAATATTATCATATAAAATAATATTAGATGGGCATCAGCCCTTGTTTTTGAGAACTTGAGAAATGAAGATATTTTTTTGGTAGAAATAGTGTCCAGACCCACTCTTTAATATTTTTTATGAAAGTTATAAATCCAATGATTTTAAAAAAAATTAATGTAAGCTAAGAAAAATATAAAAAGAAAAAAATACAAAGAATAAAGAATATATAAAGAAATGGCTTTCCGTTTCATTAAAACAAATACAAAGAATTTCAGCAACTTATCATTCTGCAATGTGTCCACCTTTGTGTCCAATTTGACAATTCATGTTGACTCTCCAGAAAACAACCTCAGTAGAAATTTCACTAAGTCAATATAATGGCTGCATAATGGCTGTATCTGTTCTTACATCACCATCTTCAGTCCTTATGGTATGTGGATTTACCAATAAAATGTGTCTCCCTTACTTTGGCCATGTCATGAGGGGGAATTCCATGGAGAAAGCAATTAAGTTTGGAAGAGTAACCAGTAAATGGAAACCGGGCCGCCAAAGAACATGGACGCTATCAAAGCTGACACCAGCCAGAGCACAGAACAACTCAATGAAGAAGTGCAAGATTGGAAGATGTGGAGAGACCTGGCCCATAGAATCACCAAGAATTCTTGGTCTCAACTGAATGGATATCTTTTCTTCTTCTTCTTCTTCTTCTTCTTCTTCTTCTTCTTCTTCTTCTTCTTCTTCTTCTTCTTCTTCTTCTTCTTCTTCTTCTTCTTCTTCTTCTTCTTCTTCTTCTTCTTCTTCTTCTTCTTCTTCTTCTTCTTCTTCTTCTTCTTCTGCTTCTGCTTCTGCTTCTGCTTCTGCTTCTTCTTCTTCTTCTTCTTCTGAATGTCCTTGTTCTCAGGGGCTTCTTGGTCCAACATTCTCCTCCATGGTTGCTTAGTCAAGAAACATCTCTTCCATAACTTTTTGGTCTGCATTGGTTTTTTTTTTAAAAAAATTCTTAACTGATTGAATATTCAACTGTATATAAACAAGGACAAGAAGAATGATGCCTGTGCGGATTTTGGTCTATAAAAAAATCAAAGCCGAAAATTAATATCTTTGATAGAATAATTGAGGGTGGAGATTGAGGAGCAGGCATTTTATTACTGTCTCCTGATCATGTAAAGATTTATGTCCCTTGAAATCAAGATGAAAACGTCCCTTATAAAAAGTAGTTCCTGCAGAAGGGGAAAAGAATGGACAATCAACTTCTGTCCTTTGCCACGATCACTATCTATTTTAGAAGTCTGGAGGTGGACTTTTATGATGCTGTATTTTTTAATTGAAATGTGTTGCTGAACAAGCAGGTTTATTTACATTTTTATTGCACTTTTATAGAAATGCCTATGAAAGCAACCTTGAAAGTCTTAGTAATGATCTATGGTTTTAAACAAATACTCTGAATGGAAAATGCATAGTGGCATATATTATGCATAACTTACCCAAACAACTTCTAATGCAATAATCCTGCAGGATAACCTGAATGAGCTCTGTGAAATTTCCTACTTTTTTCTTTCTTTGGGATCATGATTAAAAACGGAATAGAGAAGGCCTAGGTATTTGGGATGTTAGCATTTGGTGGTGCTTTAAACTAATCAGGGCAAATCAATTTGGAAATATTTATTTTTTGGTTTTTATTTGCCATGTGCTTTCATGACTGATGTTCAACACATACCCACTCTAGGATATATTTATGGTATGTATCTTGTAACATAAGAGGTTTTTTAATTAATACCTTATTGATACTTATTTCAACAATCAATTATTTCAATAATCAATGAAAAGTTTACAAAGGTAGATGTAAAATGTCCCCTCCTTCCTTTGCATAGTCCTTTAAAAAACCATGACACAAAATTTATGGTCTCTATACAGGGGTGAAATGCTACCGGTTCTGCCTGGTATGGGCGTACCGGTAGCGGCGGCCGCTGGTGGTTTGGAGAATCGGTAGTGACGGCAGCATGAGGCTCCGCCCACCTACTCAGACATCACAATTTTCTTTTTTTTAACCCTCTATGCATGCGCAAAGACTTCTGCGCATGCGCAGATGGTGAAATAGCGAGTGCAATGGTGGTACGCGTGCGCAAAGCGCACGCTTCCGAACCAATAGGGAAGGTAAGTAGATTTCAACGCTGGTCTCTAAGCTACTCCATTGGAACATTCATTCCAACCCTCAAATGTTGTTCTCTTTCTTCCCTTTGATAGCACAGAGACAACTGAGAACGCAGTTCTGATCCAGAAAGACCAACCAGCATCTTACAATATTCAGAGATTGAAATCAATCCAGTATTTATAGTCCTCCAGTACTGAATACTGGAATCGGTGCTGAAAAGTACAGAAATCAAGTACTGAAAAGTGACAACTGGTGAGACAGATTTTAAGCTTCTTCTGTCATTTAGAAGCCAACATGTGACATCATAGAACATAGACGTATAAGGTTGGAAGGAACCTCAGAGGTCTTCTAATCCAAGCCCAGCTCAAGCCAGGAGTGTTATACCTACCACACTTGTCTTCTCCTCTCCCTTTTGTTCTCTTTCAAACAAATGATTGACAAGCAAATTCCGAACATCTGGTTTCTCAGTGTAACTCTCTGTAAATTAAATGGTTAAAGAATTACAGCTCCTAGGATTACTTCAGGACTCAGAAGCGAAGGGCAAAGAATGCCAAAAGGAAACATCTGATATGAGCTTTATAATCTGACCCATGTACTAATTCAGAAAGTAGGAAATGGTGGTTATAGCGATTGCTTTAGTTGGAGAATATGTTGCAATAAATCTTCCAGCCTGATCCTTTCTTTGAAAGCAACCCTTTATAGCTATTGAAGCATCCTGGGATCATAGCAGATGTCCAACCTTAGTGGTTGTCTAAATGGTTTCTGCAGACTTCCTTGCCCATCCCCAGCCTCTTTCTTCTTTCTCTCTCCTTCCAGTGACACCATAGATCTACCAAAGGAATTTGAGGGAAACATAGATTGCATACTAATTATGATTGTACACTCCAAAGATAACATGACATCTGGCCCTTGTGAAACTTAAGTACTGTCCTGATCGGGCTTTTCAGATAGGGAAGGTCTACTCTGAGTTTTTACTTTCTGCAAGGTGAAGACTGAATAGTTAAGGTTAGGACTCATTTAGAGTTCTTCGGAGTGTTGGAAGAAATATTCATCTGGTTCAGTTCCAAGCCGGGTGAAAGACACTAGAAACATGGAGGCTGATTGGAAAGATGGTTTAATGGTGAAGCAGACATGAGAGGCATAGAATAAGTGGGAGGCCTGCCTGGGCCGCCGGAAAAAAAATGGTGAAGCAGAACCACCAAGCACATGGTTCTGTGGAGCTGACCACATGGATTGAGAGTTAAGAGTATTTATACCTTCTCTTGGGCTTTGAACTTGAACTTTCTGTGCAAGAACATGTATTCTATTGGTTGTTGTAGGGGTCATAGTTGGCTCTGTAGGTTGTCTGAGCTGAGTTTGGTTGAAGTTTGGAGGGTGATGCAATGTCCTTGGGAGATTGCGCCATGTGGTGAGCTCTGCTGCTAGATGGTAGTGGGTTAATCCTACCTTTGTTCAGACCTTGCTACAGGGAGTAATGGATTACCAAATCTGCATTTCTAAAGCTGCCCCAGCTCAATTTTGTGCTTGTGGGGGAGGGCAGGGAACCGAGGCTCTGAGTTTCTGTCTCCCTTAAGATTTTTATTTCTTTTTTAGGGGAAATATTTTATCCTGCCTTTTTGTTAATATTTCCCAAAATATTTCATTCTTCTAGGAGTGGGGGGAGGGTAGCTTCCCACAAGAGACATCTGTTCTTTGAACTAGCTCTTACCTAAGGATCTTCCTTCATTAGAGAAAAAAGCAATGTTTTACCAATTTTATTTTTTCCTTCCTTCCTTCAACAATTGCAATGATTATTCCTCATTATTCCTCTTATCAATGGTGTTCCTAGTCTCTCCTGTCTTTTCCCCTCTTCCTTTTCTTCTTTCTTTCTTTTTTCTTTCTTTCTTTCTTTCTTCTCACTCTCTCTCTCTTTCTTTCTCTCTTTCTTTTTCTTTCTTTCCTTCTTTTTTCTTTTTTCTTTTTTTCTTTCTTTCCTCCTTCCTTCCTTCCTTCCTTCCTTCCTTCCTTCCTTCCTTCCTTTCTTTCTTTCTTCTCTCTCTCTCTTTCTTTTTCTCTTTCTTTTTCTTTTTTTCTTTCTTTCTTTTTTCCTTCCTTCCTTCCTTTTCTTCCTTCCTTCCTTCCTTCCTTCCTTCCTTTCCTCCTCCCTCCCTCCCTCCCTCCCTCCCTCCCTCCCTTCCTTCCTTCCTTCCTGTCTCCATCTCTCCATCTCTCTCTCTCTCTCTCTCTTTTTCTCTTTCTTTTTCTTTTTTTCTTTCTTTCTTTTTTCCTTCCTTCCTTCCTTCCTTTTCTTCCTTCCTTCCTTCCTTCCTTCCTTTCCTCCTTCCTCCCTCCCTCCCTCCCTCCCTCCCTCCCTCCCTTCCTTCCTTCCTTCCTGTCTCCATCTCTCCATCTATCTCTCTTCCTCTCTCTCTGAACAGTTCCATGAATGCATAATATTAACAGGATGGAAAAATATACATTGTCATCCGCAAAAGCACATTTTCCATCTTCATGATTTATCACTTATTTCTTGAAGTCAATGTTCTACTCTTTCTTTTGTTCTAAAAAAAACACGCAGAGATTCTGCCTATCATCGGATTATTCTTAGTGTGGCAGATGAATCTCAAGAATGGAAGTAAGACTTCTTCATTTTCTTAATTTGGGGCTGTCTTACTGCTAGGCTGAGTCAAGTAATTACAGTGCAACCCAATTCTATGAAGAAGCAGATAGAAAGCATTTTGGGGAGTGCCTCCAAATTTAAGAATATAGAGATGTAGAGTGTGTGTTTCTGTGTTCAGTAGAGGAGCTGAGATGGCGCAGTGGTTAAAAGCAGCACTGCAAGTTCAACTGACTGCTAGTTCAGCAGTTCAGCTGTTCAAATCTCACCAGCTCAAGGTTGACTCAGCCTTCCATCCTTCTGAGGTGGGTAAAATGAGGACCCAGATTGGGGGCAATATGCTGAACTCTGTAAACCACTTAGAGAGGGCTGTAAAGCACTATGAAGCGGTATATAAGTCTAAGTGCTATTGCTATTGCTATGAACAGAGGCATAGAATCAAAATCAAAATGACCTGAGGTGGCGCAGCGGTTAGAGGCAGGTACTGCAGGCCACTTTAGCTGACACTGATCCGCAGGTCAGCGGTTCAAATCTCACCAGCTCAAGGTTGACTCAGCCTTCCATCCTTCTGAGGTCGGTAAAATGAGGACCCAGATTGTTGGGGGCAATATGCTGAACTCTGTAAACCGCTTAGAGAGGGCTGTAAAGCACTATGAAGCGTATATAAGTCTAAGTGCTATTGCTATTGCTATTGCTATAGAGATGCATTGTTAGTTATAAGGAAGAGTCAGTTTCTTCCTGGATCATACTCCCTTCGTATTGTTAGAAATTAGCAATACTGCATGGAAAATAGCATATTATTAGAACAGAAGCAATGTATAATTTGCAAAGTATTATACGGTACTCCAGTCAGATCATTCTGTTTCTCTTTGAACTTAATCTGATTTCAGATCTTCAAGCATATATAAACTCACTACCTGACTCTGTGATTTCGTCACCAACCCCCCAAAACTTTACCCTAAGACTGTCCACTGTTGACCTCACCCGATTCCTAAGAGGTCAGTAAGGGGCATAAGTGCACCAGCACACCTACCATCCCTGTCCTAATGTTCCCTCTTATCAGTACCCATCTTATGTATATAAACAGTGTTATATCTATGTATATTACCAACACGTACTTGACAAAAATAAATAAATAAAATAAATATCTTGTTGAGAGAGAGGGGGGAGAGGGAGGGGGGAGGGGAGGGGGAGAGGGAGAGAAAGAGAGAGAGAGAGAGAGAGAGAGAGAGAGAGAGAGAGAGAGAGAGAGAGAGAGAGAGAGAGAGAGAGAGAGAGAGATCTTTAAACAAGAGGCCAGGTGTAGTACAACTATTAGTGAGTTTAAATAAATGAAAATGAAAGTCAAAGGAGATATTTTGGTACATGCAAAATATTTTGACAGAGGTTATTTTTAATAGGCTTAGTAGAATTCCTAGAGGTGGGTTGTTCTATTTAGCAATAGAAGAAGGTCTGTTAAATTGTTCTATTCAGCAATAAATTGTTCTATTTAGCAATAGAAGGTCTGTTAAATCTAAGGTTCAGGTTTATAAATGACATTGAGATTTTCTCCTCAAAAGCCCATCCATTTGCAAGATATCTGATGGTCTGGCATCAAATCAACTGCAAAGATAACAAAGATGTCAGGACCTCTCAGGTTATCATACACGGATGGTGAACTATGTTCAACTTGAAGGCACATAAGTTGGGCAGGCCTCGTTAACTTCCTTGCAGCAGGATTTTTATGACCAAAGGATTTACAGTTATCTTTACTGAAGGAATATTCTCCAACTAGAGATGGAGATACATATACACACACATGGAGATGGTAGTAGGTAGGTAGGTAGGTAGGTAGGTAGGTAGGTAGAGATAGATAGATAGATAGATAGATAGATAGATAGATAGATAGATAGATAGATAGATAGATAGATAGATAGATAGATAGATAGATAGATAGATAGACAGATAGACAGATAGACAGATATAGGTAGGTAGGTAGAGATAGATAGATAGATAGATAGATAGATAGATAGATAGATAGATAGATAGATAGATAGATAGATAGATAGATAGATAGATAGATAGATAGATAGATAGATAGATAGATAGATAGATAGATAGATAGACAGATATAGGTAGGTAGGTAGAGATAGATAGATAGATGATAGATAGATAGATAGATAGATAGATAGATAGATAGATAGATAGATAGACAGACAGACAGACAGACAGACAGACAGATAGATGTAGGTAGGTAGGTAGGTAGGTAGGTAGGTAGGTATGTATATATATATATATATATATATATAGATATATATATATATATATATATAGAGAGAGAGAGAGAGAGAGAGAGAGAGAGAGAGAGAGACAGACAGACAGACAGACAGACAGACAGACAGACAGACAGACAGACAGACAGACAGACAGACAGACAGATGTAGGTAGGTAGGTAGGTAGGTAGGTAGGTAGGTATATATATATATATATATATATATATATATATATATATATATATATATACACCGTATTTTTCGGAGTATAGGACGCACCGGAATATAGGACGCACCTAGATTTTAGAGGAGGAAAACAAGGAAAAAAGTATTCTGAACCAAATGGTGTAGTAATATATTATTTAATAAAATACCAGTGTAGCAGAATACTTTTTACAACCATGTAAACTTTTTACAACCATGTACACTTTTTACAAACTTCAAACTTGACAGCTTTAAGCCTTGTGGACTTCAACTCCCAGAATTCCTCCTCCAGTCATGCTAGCTCAGGAATGGGAGTTGAAGTCCACAAGGCTTAAAGCTGTCAAGTTTGAAGTTTGTAAAAAGTGTACATGGTTGTAAAAAGTCTTGCCAAGTTTGAAGACCCTTGCACCCCTAACCCCTAACCCAGGGGTCTTCAAATTTGACAGCTTTAAGACTTGTGGACTTCAACTCCAATTCCTAAGCTAGTATGACTGGAGGAGGAATTCTGGGAGTTGAAGTCCACAAGTTTGAAGACCCTTGCACCCCCTTGGCAAGTTTAAGACTTGTGGACTTCAACTCCCAGAATTCCTCCTCCAGTCATACTAGCTCAGGAATGGGAGTTGAAGTCCACAAGTCTTAAAGTTGCCAAGGGGGTGCAAGGGTCTTCAAACTTGTGGACTTCAACTCCCAGAATTCCTCCTCCACTTGGCAACCTTAAAAAAAAAAACCTTAAAAAAAACCCTTAAAAAAGTTCTAACCTGTCGGCTTTCTTTGGACGGCAGCACCGGCTCCTCAGGTGCCTCGGGAGCAGGCTTCAAGGGGTGGTGGGGGTTTTGGGCTGTAGCGGAGGTGGCGGCTCACTTCGGGTAGTGGCGGGGACACCGGCTGGGGCAGCGGGGACAGCGGAGACAGCGGAAACGGCGGCGGCAGGACAGCGGAGACAGCAGAAACGGCAGCGGTGGGACAGCGCCAACAAACAAATAAACATTTTGGGCTTTTCTGTTTAGCCCCTAACTCCAATTAGCTATCCTCGGAGCTTTACATAATTTAAGTTACATTTTTTACCATAATAAACAACTATATCCGTATTATCTATCTATCTATCTATCTATCTATCTATCTATATATATACATATATACATATATACATATATACATATATACATATATATATACATACATATATATATATATATACATATATATATATATATATATATATATATATATATATATATATATATATATATATATATATACACATACATACATACATACATACATACATACATACATACATACATACATACATACATACATACATACATACATACATATATATATATATATATATATATATATATATATATATATATATATATAGTGTTACATTTAATGAATTTTTGCCCACTAATATCTTATATTATTCAGAGTTGACAGATATACATCATATTTTATGCATTCCTTCTTTTTCTTAGCCAATCATAAAATTTGTTCCATATAAAAGTCTGATTCTTGTTTATCCTTTAATTCCTTTGTTAATTTGTCCATCTCAGCACAACCCATTATCTTTCTAATTATGTCCTGCTCTGTAGGTGTTTCACTGGCCATTCATTCCCTTTGAACAAGAGTAAGTTTTGCATGCAGAATCCGGATGTGGCTCACTATGAAAAGGCAGAGCCCACTGAAGGTAGTCATTAAATGTGTTTCCAGATGGACAAGACTACATGGACCCATCAAAGACCATCTGGGAAAAAGGAAAGCAGGAACGGGGAAGGAGAGACTCTCCTTATGGACAGGAGCAGATTGTTTATCTTGTAATGGCAAAATTATTCTAAGTTAAAAGAAGGTCTGCTCAGGAACAATGTTGTACTTCTTACATCTTATCACCTTGTTATGATGCAAATGTTATACATATGATTATGCCTATGATTGATTATTAAGCAAGGGGATGTGGAACTGCATCTGGGTATGTTGTGTCTATGTGAGTCCTTGTGGACTCCCATATTCACAACAGCGGTGTGGTGGTCTAGTGGTGAAGATGCTCGCCTCTCGCTAGGAAGGTTGAGAGTTCAATTCTAGGTAGCCATAGATTTTCCTTTCCTAAGGCACAAAAAAAATCTGCTGTGAACTCCATTATGGTGTCAGGAAGGGCATCGGGCCAGTAAATGCTCACCTCCATCCAGTCGCCCAGACTCTACCTCAAATTAAGGGATTACTGGGTCATAAAAAGGAAGTTTATATGAGTTCTTGTGCTTTGGTGCTTTTAAAGTCCCACTCTTTCCAAACAGTCACTTTGGAAACACTTTGGACATACTGTAAGTGTCCTTCCATGCTGCAAAGAAAAGAAAGGGATAAGTAATGTCCTCTCTTGTTTTGAAAACATCAAGGGGGGGGGGGGAAGAAATGAACTACCAAGCAAACAAATATTACTTTTCTCATTTGATCTTCCGCTAGCAACCATCTCATTTAACAGATTAACAGAGTTAGAAGGGACCTTGTAGGTCATCTAGTCCAATCCCCTGTTCAAGCAAGAGACCCTACATCATTCCTGACAAATGGCAGTCCAATCTCTTCTTGAAAGTCTCAAGTGATGAAGCTCCCACAACTTCCGAAGGCAAACTGTTCCATTGGTTGATTGTTCTCACTGTCAGAAAGTTTCTCCTTATTTCTAGGTTGAATCTCTCCTTGATCAATTTCCATCCATTATTCCTTGTCTGGCCATCAGGTGCTTTGCAAAAATAGCTTGACCCTCTCCTTTCTGTGGCAGCCCCTCAAATATTGGAACACTGCTATCATGTCTTCCCTGGTCCTTCTCTTCACTAGACTAGCCATGCCCAGTTCCTGTAACCGTTCTTCATATCTTTTAGTCTCCAGTCCCCTAATCATCTTGATTGCTCTTCTCCATAGGGGGCGGAGCTAGCCTCCAAGATTGGGATGATACAATCCAACAGCCAATCAGGACTGAGTCAGACTTATAAAAACTGTCCTCCTAAGGTGCACCCCCTCTTTCGACTCAGTCCTTGGCTACAGGATTGTGTTCCCAACCTTGAGGTTATACCTATTGCTTATTGAGTATATTACACTGGATTTCAAAGTGAGTGTGTTCCCCCCCCCCATTTGACACCTGCTGACCATCGCTAACTGGGGGGGAGAGCGTGGGGGCCGACTTCGGCCTCCCTGGGCTGGATTAGCCACCTTGTGTGACTGCCCTTACAGCGATTCCCTTGAGGCCTGGTGTGCCTTCCCGTCCAAGGAGGGTCACAAAAGCCTTGCGCTTCGTGGCCGGCACCCAGGGTGGCCTGTGCCACTTGCCTATCCATAATTGCCTTCTGCCCTCGAAATACCGCTAAAAGTCGTGCGCTTGAGCGGCCTGGGCATTGAAAGACTACGCAGACGAGGTGACTGGTGGAGGAGGGAATCGCGCAGGCCGGGGCTGCCGTCGGCGTCAGGGACCGGCAAACCGGGTTGCCGGTGAACGGACCTGTCAGGAGTGAGCCCCTCAGCGAGATTTTCGCACCCGTGGCCATTTTGGCTCCAACCGCCGACCGCCGGAGCAACTTGTGCTCTCTTCACTGCTTGCCGCTCTTCTGATCTGCGCAGGCGCGCCTCATCGCCCCCGCCCAGCAGCTGCCGGCTCCGTCACCGGCTTCGTCGGGGGAAGCCCTTGCAAGCCTGCCACGCTCGTGCAAGCGCTCTGAGGGGCTCCTCCAGGCTGACGTTAGCAGCCAGCCCACAGAGCGCAGCGTTGTCTTCAGGGAAGCCCTGCAAGCCGACGGGACTAGCACAGCCGCGCGGAAGGGTTCCCTCACGTCGGCATCGGCTCACCGACTGCCAGCTGAGCTTCGCCCCCCGACTTGTGGCCCACACCTTCTGGCCTTGCGTCCCACTGCCCTCTAACCGCGGTTATGGCAGATAAGCAGGCCAAGTCAGGGAAGAGCCGGTCCAAATCTGGGAAGGACAGCTCTGAGAAGGGGGAACGGGGCAAGACTTCTAAAGCCCCCTCCCCAAACCGCAGGGACCGCTCACCGGTGCGTTCATCTGCAGAGCGGTCCAGGGGCTCCTCACGCTCCAGGGGGTCAGAGGAGCGCCACCGGGCCGCAGCACCGCCCAAACAAGGGTCATCTCAGCCACCTCCTGCTGCAGCCACCCCAGTGCCTCGCCCTTCCAAGGAGACAGAGATTCCCCCCCCACCCTGATCTAGACAATCGTCTGGGGCATTCTCCCTAGACAATCCTAATCTGCGTCTAGGGGAGGGGGACATCTGGGAGGACCCTGGGCCTCAGTGTGACCCTCCGGTTCGGCAGACCGCTTCGGCAGCCGCGCAGTTCAACAGTCCAGAGGTCCAGGCAATGATTGAGGCAACTATTGAGAGGGGCATAGCGGCGGGGTTGAAGAGGGTGACACCCTCCACGTCCACCCCTAGGAGCAGTCTGCAGGCCTCCGCGACCCGGCTGGACTCGGCGGCCGAGGACTTGTCCCCTTTGGGGTCACCCGCCTCAGTCAAAGATAAGGACAACCAGGGCCCAGACCTTGACCTGTCTTCAGATGAGGACACTGCCCCCGAAGCCCCAGTTACAACGGGGCTCTTTAATCCGAGCTTGTTTAAGTCCTTACTCCACAAGGCCAAGGCGGCGGCCAAGGTCGCCGAACCCAAACAGGCGGAGGACGAGGAGGTGGATCCCCTCTTCGAGGAAGCTACCTCGCAGGCGGAGGTGATCCCCGCCCCTAAGCTGTTTGTGGACTCGGTCCTCAAACAGTGGCTCTCACCCCAGGGCGGGGCTCTCCCTTCTACCCTCGATAAGAGATATTTCAACGTGGCGCAAGCACTCGCGCAACATCTCCCCGTCCCGCCGGTTGATCCTCCCATCAAGGCTTTATATACCACAGCGCAGATGCCCGGAGATTCGGAGGAACTGCTCCGACCAGAGGATAGGAGAACAGAGCAGGCCCTTCAGCGTGCTCATCAAGCGGCGGCTTGGGCGCTTAAGGCCGCGTCGACGGCCTCGTTCTTTTGACGCACTTCTATCCGTTGGCTGAATTTACTGCAAGACCATCTTTCGCCAACGGATGTCCGGGCAAGACAAGATATTAATAAGTTGATGGCGGCCAGTCAATTCACATCAGACGCCACTTTACAAGCGACCCGCTTTGCGGCCAGGGCCATGGGGTCCACAGTTGTAGCTCGCCGCATGCACTGGTTGCTCAACTGGCCAGCGAATACCCGCCACAAGTGGCGCCTTGCCATCGCGCCAATCAAGGGTCAGTCGCTCTTCGGGGATGCGTTGGAGCCATACCTAGTGGAAGATAAGGATAAGAGAAAGATCCTGCCCAACTGCACACGCAAAGGGCAAAATAAGCCTGCCACTTCCGCAGCAACCACCACCACCCCTGCATTCCCCCAGCGCCCTTACCGTGCGCCCTCTTACAATCGGGGGAGGAACCAGTATGGCGGGAGACAGAACCAGGGCCAAGACAGGCGCAGGGATAACAGCAAGCGGCCTTTTCGGGGGGCAGGTGGTCGCCCCTACCGCCGCTACAAATAAGTGAACCCGGTCCTCCCATTGGGGGTCGCCTGCGCTTCTTTGCCGGGCGATGGGAGGACACTACCACCGATGCTTGGGTTCGCGAGACCGTAACATCTGGTCTCGCCCTGGATTTCATCTCCACCCCCCCGGGATTTTTTGCCTCCAGTCTCCAGTCCTCAAACCCCCGGCAACGGTCACTCATGTTGACCGCCATCCAGCACCTTCTAGACATTGATGCCATCAAGCGGGTGCCGAAGGACCAGTGGGGTCAGGGCTTCTATTCCATTTTGTTTCTCATGGAAAAGTCCTCAGGAGGGTGGAGAGCTGTCCTTAACCTTAAGCGTCTCGATAAACACCTGAAATACAGGAAGTTTAAGATGCACACGTTGCAGTCTATTCTTGGGGGAATTCGGGAGGGGGATCTCATGGCGTCTATAGACCTCACCGAGGCCTACCTCCATATCCCTATCCGTCCCATACATCAGCAGTTTCTCCGTTTCTGCTATCAGAATGATCATTACCAGTACACTGCACTTCCATTCGGCTTGTCATCCGCCCCCAGGGTCTTCACCAAGGTCCTGGCGGCTTTAGCGGCCAGCCTGCGGGTTCAACCGATTAGACTCCAATGCTATTTGGATGATATTCTCCTCCAATCAGCCTCGGAGACACAGGCGGAGGTTGACATCCAGGTTACACTGGAAGCGCTCAGGGCACATGGCTTCTCGGTCAACTTTGAGAAGAGCCAACTGTGTCCCTCGACCAGAATTACACATTTGGGGGCGGTCATCGACTCCCGGGAGTGCAGGGTGTATCTTTCCCAGGAGCGTCAGGATGGCTTGGTGGGACTGGTCCAACAGGTCCTGGACGTCCGTCGAGTCCCGTTGAACTTGCTGTCCTCTCTTCTGGGGAAGATGGTCTCTGCCATCCACATAACACCATGGGCACAACTGCACTCCAGGGAGTTACAATGGTTTATGTTGCCTTTTCAGCGCAAGCACCTGAGCAACTCCTTGGTCAAGGTAACCCTGCCAGACTCCGTTCGCCGATCGCTCCTCTGGTGGCATTCCCCGGCGATTTCCAAGGGCGGGCCGTTCCTGGAACCGTTCCGAGTGACGGTAACCACGGACGCCAGTCTCCAGGGCTGGGGAGCGCACGTGCTCTCCCACGTGACCCAGGGCACATGGTCGCAAGCAGAGGCGGCCCTGTCCATCAATCACCTCGAACTGAGGGCGATCTTCCTGGCTCTTCAACACTTCCATCACATCGTGTCGAGACAGAATGTGCTGGTGCTGACGGACAACATCACGGCGAAAGCCCACGTCAACCGGCAGGGTGGCACGGTCTCGCGCCAGTTAATGGCGGAGGCGGAGGCCTTGGGCCTATGGGCAGAGAGGCACCTTCTGTCCGTGCGGGCCGAGCATATTTTGGGGGTCTCGAACCACACGGCGGATTGGCTCAGTCGCCACGAGGTGGATCCGGCGGAATGGAGCCTCCATCGGGACCTGTTTCAGGAGCTCGTGGACCGCTTCGGACGACCAGCCGTCGACCTCTTTGCCACCCCTCAGAATGCGAGACTCCCGCATTACTACACCCGTTACCGGTCCTACGGGGCCGAAGGGGTGGATGCTCTGCGCTGTCCGTGGCCGAGGGGCCTTCTCTATGCTTTTCCTCCGCTCCCCCTGATTCCTCGGGTCATCCGCAAGCTGTTGGAGGAAGAGGCAGAGATGATCTTACTGGCACCCCATTGGCCGAGGTGCCCTTGGTTTGCGGATCTCAGGTTGTTGTCCATCAGCCCACCCTGGCGCATCCCTCCGACAGAGTGGTCGCTTTCCCAGGGGTCAGTGCGTCATCCGGATCCGTCATGGTTCCAACTGACCGCCTGGCACTTGAGCGGCGTACCCTGCAACAACGGGGGGTCCCGGAAAACATAATTCAGACATTGTTATCTTCACGCAGGGTGTCTACCATGCGCATCTACGCATCGACGTGGAGAACCTTTTGTGTTTGGAGTGCATCGGTGGCCGTGTGTCCCCTCGATCTCTCCATTATCAATGTCCTGCAGTTTTTGCAAGCCGGGCTGGACAAGGGTTTGGCACCTAACACCTTACGGCGCCAGATGGCGGCATTGTCGACGGTGCTCTCCTGCCCGGGGATCGATCAACTTTCCGCACACCCGTTGGTCCGGCGGTTTCTTACGGCGGCGTCCCACATTTCACCGCCGGTGGTTCACCGTTTTCCGACGTGGGATTTGCAGACCGTGCTTCGGTCGCTGAACTGTACGAGCCGTTGGTGACAGTGCCGTTGCGCCTACTCACTTGGAAAGTGGCTTTTCTTATCGCCATTACGTCGGCGCGACGCATTTCCGAACTGGCGGCCCTATCGGTGAGATCGGACTTATGTATTTTTTATCTGGACAGGGTGGTCTTGCGTCTGGATCCGGCGTTCTCTCCTAAGGTCAATACCTATTTCCATAGGGCTCAGGAGCTGGTCTTACCGGCGTTTCTGGAATCTCAGGCGGGAGATCCTTTGTGCGAGTCGCTGGATGTCCGTCGCGCCGTCGAGGTTTATAGGGATCGTACGGCTGCGTTTCGACGCTCGGAAGCATTGTTTGTGCAGTTTTCATCGTCGTCAATGGGCAAGAAAGCCTCCTCCGCAATGGTTGGTCGCTGGATACGCGCGGTGATTGCTTTTGCATATGACCAGAAGGGTCTTTCAAGTCCGGTGGGCGTTACGGCACATTCTACGCATAGCACTGCCACTACGACGGCTTGGGCGACAAGCGCATCAATCGAGGAGGTGTGTCGGGCTGCGACGTGGTCGTCTCCATTGCCGTTTGTGCGACATTATAAAGTGGACGCCTTTGCGGTCAGAGACACGGCCTTCGGGCGCCGAGTGTTGCAGACGGTGCTTTCATCGTCTAGTTTGGAGGAGTTACCATGATTCCCTCCCAAGGGGATTACTGCTTTGGCATGTCCCAATCTTGGAGGCTAGCTCCGCCCCCTATGGAGAAAGGGCGTTGTTCTTACCTGAACGCCTCTTCTCGTAGGGCGGAGCTAGCCTCCAAGTCCCGCCCTGTCTGTTAAGGGTGAGGTTGGTTTGTTGTCTGTTGAATAAAGTTCGGTTGGGTTAACACATTGGGTCTGACTTCGTCCTTTGTCTCAAGAGGGGGTGCACCTTAGGAGGACAGTTTTTATAAGTCTGACTCAGTCCTGATTGGCTGTTGGATTGTATCATCCCAATCTTGGAGGCTAGCTCCGCCCTACAAGAAGAGGCGTTCAGGTAAGAACAACGCCCTTTCTCTGCACTCTTTCTACAGTCTCAACATCTTTTTTATAGTGTGGTGATCAAAACTGGATGCAGTATTCTAGGTGTGGTCTTACTAAGGCTTTATAGAGTTGTATTAGTACCTCATTTGATTTTGATTGTATCCCTCTGTTAATGCAACTTAGGATTGCATTGGCTTTTTTGGCTGTCACTGCAAACTGCTGGCTTCAGTTCCTGTGAACTATGAGGTTGTCCTCCTCATTTAGTCTTCCTATCTGCTAAAAGATTGTATAATTTCCTAAAGGGAGCTTCGCTCATAAAAACTCAGTGGGTTTCTTTCCTCCTTGTGGGAAGTTCTATTTGTTTTCTGTGAATACAGTTATAAAATCAGCAAGAGACCACTCTCAACAGGACGTAGGAGAAAGCAGAGATCCAGGACTTTATCTTTTATCATAGCTTATTACTTCTCAGCTCTCATAATGTAGCAATGGAGCTAAATTAAGTCACGGACATTTATAATAATGCACACTGTGAAAGCAACTTAGGGTGATTAATTAACTAACTAATTAATTTTTGCCAATGGATGTGGCCACCCATCTCACGTAGCCTGACTCTGGGTGGTGCACAAGCATAGCAACATGACCAATTTTGAAACATTAAAAATGAAATCAAAAGAAAAACACCAGAAAGTCAAGATAATAACAGCCACCTAACATCATACCACTAATTTAACTAGGAGAATTAAACGTATATTTTGGATCTTAAGTATACCCTGCATGGTTGAATATGTGTCAGGAGCAAAAGACAAGGCTCACATGTGAAAGTTCAATTAAGCTGATTTATTGCTAAAAGCCTACGCACAAGAACCTTCTCAAGTAAGGGTAAGCTTATGGTTCAAATTAAATAAAGGTCAACAGCACTCAAGAATAGTTGGTCTTATTTCATTTGTGGCTACACAGGGATTCTAGGCTGATCCCCCTTTTTACTCCACCACCAGGGTTTGACATTCCTTCTTGCCATACAATATCTTCCTTGCATTATGGTATCTCAAGAGGTTCCATCATCATGTATGACCATACTTCATGAAATCAGGACCTCCATTATTAAGTGTCTTTTTTTTTTGGCCTTAATAGCAATAGCACTTAGACGTATATACCACTTCACAATGCTTTACACCCCCCCTCTAAGTGGTTTACAGAGTCAGCATATTTCCCCCAACAATCTGGGTCCTGATTTTACCCACCTTGGAAGGATGGAAGGCTGAGTCAACCTTGAGGCTGGTGAGATTTGAACTGCCAAATCGCAGGCAGCCGGCAGAAGTAGCCTGCAGTACTGCATTCTAACCACTGCGCCACCATGGCTCTTAAACTGTTTGGATGGAGACATGGGTGGTCTACAGAGAAGAGACAAAAAATGTCAACATGGCCATTTCGGTTGCATGGTTCTGGGCCACCATTTTGAAATTTTAATCCTCTCGTTTCCTCCCCCTCCCCAGCAGATGTTGCTGTAGGCAGATTCCAGCCCAAACCTCCTCATCTGCCCTGTATTTAGCATCCAATTATGCTTCATTACCAATTTTATTATGTTGGTAAAAGATTAGAAACCCTTTTTCTTACTCGGAATGGTCATAATATTCTCATTTGGAATGCACTGCTGAATTCTGCCAGCAAGTGAAAAGCATAATATTTTCTAAAGCATTTCTGCTATCCTTGTTTTAATGAGAGCTGGCAGATCCTGTTGTCTTTCTTTGCCTGCTGATTCTATAATGTTATGGCTATTCCCCCC
>JALIGW010000375.1:0-5000 GCA_023053685.1 Diadophis punctatus similis | reverse complement strand
CTCTCAGGGTGATGGCAATGAATCCTGGAAAGGAAGTTTCAGAACATTTCTGGAACAGCTTCATGCTGGGGTTGGGTGGTGTTATTTTTGTTTTGTTTTTGTTTTAAATCAAAGCTAGTAGAATTAGAAGGTTGGTTGGTTGGTTGGTTAGTTGGTTGGTTGGGAAGTAGCTAGCTGGGTAAGGTAGATTTTTCTTCTTCTTCTTCTTTGAGCACACGGAGAACATAACTATAGTATTTCGTTGTTCCTTTCCCAGTTTATCTTTCTTAATTTCTTAGCAGAGAACTCATGAACACTTTTACATTTCAACAAGTTTTTTCCCCCTTGAGGCAAGGTAGGAAGTGGTGATTCCTGAAGTACTTTGTTGCTTGTATCCTTACGATTTATATTCAGATTGATTGTTTCCTGATTGCTTACTTGAACCCTATGACAACCATTCTTGACAAATGTATTTTTTCTTTTATGTACACTGAGAGCATATGCACCAAAGACAAATTCCTTGTGTGTCCAATCACACTTGGCCAATAAAGAATTCCATTCTATTCTATTCTATTCTATAGTCCATACACCTTCCTTAATAAGCATGTGCTCCTAAAGGATATTTCCCTCTCCCTCTTTCATGAGTAGAATTCTTGATGACTAATGCCATGAAGTCAATGGCTATTAAATAACTCATCAAACAGGATTTTAACTACCTTCTTGTTATCCTGATTATTCATGTCTGCTTTTTTCCTGGTAGTAAATCTGTCTTTTGACAACAGATTTACTCAATTTTCTTCCCATTCATATTCACTCAGCTGAAACTTGCTTAATTAAAATGATAACAAGAGTAGATAAATCTATGATTTTCACTAAATGTCAGTTCAGCATCGCCGTGCCTGCTTAGCTACTAAGATATGCTTGCATCATGCTCCAACAACTCAGATGCTTGCATTGTGATTCTATTAAGTATGGTACAATCAAATACGAGGGTGAATCAAAACGTAATGCCATTCTCTTTAGAACAGGTAAATTACCAACACAGGAACATGTAGCATACATCAAAATGAAGCTGGTCCTCTGTGGATCACATCCCTACTTCTCAACATAGTCACCGTTTCTCTCAATAGTAATGTTCCACCTTCGAATGAGAGCATGCATCCCTGCCTCCGAAAATTCTGTTGACTGTTCTTTGAGCCACTTCTTCAATGCAGTTTTTACTTCCTAGTCACTGGAATTAATGTTTGCCTCTCAAACCCTCTTTCATGGGGCCGAAGAGATGATAGTCTGAAGGTGCTAAATCTGGTGAGTAGGGAGGATTATTATTCCAGTGACGAGGAAATGAAAACTGCAGTGAAGAAGTGGCTCAAAGAACAGTCAACAGAATTTTACGAGGCAGGGATACGTGCTCTCATTCGAAGGTGGAGCATTGCTATTGAAAGAAATGGTGACTATGTTGAGAAGTAGAGATGTGATCCACAGAGGACCAGCTTCATTTTGATGTATGCGACATGTTCCTGTGTTGGTAATTATACCTGTCCTAAAGAAAATGGCATTACGTTTTGACTCACCCTCGTACAATCAAATATTACTCTTGGAAAAGAAAAGAATGCCATCAGCTCGGTGCTATTCAATTCAAATATGGTTCACTTTTGCTCTTCTGCCCTCTGTTCCCATCATCATCATCATCATCATCATCATCATCATCATCATCATCATCCACCTGAAGAAGAAGAAAAACAAGTAGCAACTATAGCTTTGGACAGTTTTCCTCTCCTCCTACCAAGGCCATCAGGACTTCCATAGTGAAGAAAAAGACCTCCTTTCTTCATTGCTTTAACAACTGACCTTGTCAGGATGAGAATTTATTATTAGAGATGAGAGGATCTTTTCCCTTTGAGTCTAATCCTTTGTCAAAATAAAGCACGAAAATAATTCTAGGTAACAAAATATTTATTTCAGTAGAAAAGAATATAAAAAAACACAATAAATCTTAACTACATCTCTGCAATCTAAGGCGTCCTTCTTCTACTTGCTAAGAAGTCTGGGTACCATATATCTTAGTGTATGAGCACAGCTGACAATCAAAATTCACATCGTGACAGACCTGAAGGCCATACTCACAGAGAATATTTGGAGTTTGTCAGAAAAACAGAAAACAGAATAAGAGAGTTGGAAGGGACCTTGGAGGTCTTCTAGTCCAACCCCATGCTTAGGCAGGAAACCCTACACCACTTCAGACAACATCTTCTTAAAAACTTCCAGTGTTGGAGCAATCAAAACTTCTGGAGGCAAGCTGTTCCACTGATTAATTGTTCTAACAGTCAGGAAATTTCTCCTAAATTCTAGGATTAGTTTGATTAGTTTCCACCCATTGCTTCTTGTCCTGTGCTCAGGTGCTTTGGAGAATAGCTTGACTCCTTCTTCTTTGTGGCAGCCCCTGAAATATTGGAACACTGCTATCATGTCACGGTTGTCACCCCTAGTCCTTCTTTTCACTAGACTAGCCATACCCAATTCCTGCAACCGTACTTCATAGATTTGGTCTCCAGCCCCCTAATCATCTTTGTTTTCTCTTCTCTGCACTCTTTCCAAGGTCTCAGCATCCTCTATTGTGGTGACAAAAAACTGGATGCAGTATTCCAAATGTGGTCTTACCAAGGCCTTATAAAGCAGTTCTAACACTTCATGTGATCTTGATTCTATCCTTCTATTAATGCAGCCTAGGATTGCATTGACTTTCTTAGGCTGTCGATAGGGTTGTCTTGCTGATCCATGTCCAATACAGATGTTCTTTATAACACCCCTGAAACACTAGGCTTTGATGCAAGTTATTTTTGCATGTCTTTTTTGCCTCTCCATCTATTTTTTCCTTCGGTACTGGGCCTTTTTTAGATTGCATTTGGAAAGCAGAGACATTTTTTCCCTATTCCCTCAATTGTTTAGTATGAAATTAAAATAGTAAATTAAAACAGAATTTATCTTTAAGCATGACCATTTGTTTTATTTAGTTTCCTAGTATGATTTTGATTGCTTATTTAGTATCCTATGACTAAGTGTTGTATCTTATGATTCTTGATGAATGTATTTTTTAATGTACACTGAGAGCTTTATGCACCAAAGACACATTCCTTGTGTGTCCAATCACACTTAGCCAATAAAGAAGTCAAGTCAAGTCAAGTCAAGTCAAGTCAAGTCAAGTCAAGTCAAGTCAAGTCTATCCTATCCTATCCTATCCTATCCTATCCTATCCTATCCTATCCTATCCTATCCTTTTTTTTAATATTTAAAAAAATATCCTATCCTATCCTAACCACATTTCAGCTGGAGAAACTGTTAGAAGTTGAATTGATTGAAATTCTAACTATGGAACTCTACTTCTGAAGTGCCCCAAAGTTAAATAACACAGTTTTTTTAATCTTTTTGATGAAATGAAAGCATTCCACAGAGACTTTGCTGCATAACCAGACAAATGATGCTGGATTTCTTCTGAAGAGTTATCAAACAACAAGAAGAGAATGCTATAGAAATAGCAAAAAGAATGCCAAGTTGTAATGTTTGCCTCAGGCAAATCAGTTGTTCACGTCAGGTTTGCTCTTGATGCACTTCTGCAAGGAATGTTAAAAGTTTGGGTGAGGGGGAATCTTTGATTGTATTCTAACCCTTTGGGACTGGATTCTATTTGGGGAAATACACCTCAGAAGTATCATATTCAATAGAAAATAAATGAACAGGATTCTCTGATGCTTTGGAGCAGAATATCTAATCTTTTAATCTTTCTATTTAAAAAAATAAATGAATTTTAGACAGTCTGAACTTGTGGAAAGAATCCTTAATCTTTTAATCTTTCTTTTATTGGGTAGTCTCTGTAGATTTTGTGCTATTAAAGGAAAAAAGAAGAAGATTGCGGTCTTAAATTCTCTGAATCATTGAACCAGCAACAGAATTGTGACGGTAGCAAACAATTCAGCATCCCTAATTCAATTTATCAATTTCTGGAGACATGCAGACATCACATGAAATAGGTTGAGTAACTGCTAGGGTGTGAAAGAGAAAACAATGGGATTGTTTTAAGTAAATCATGTCATCCATAGTTAGAACCCCAAATAGCCAAGAAAAGACCAGGATGTGATTGCTTCTTTCCTATTGTCTCTCTTCGTTAAGAGAGTTATTGTTGGAAGAAGCTTCAGTAGCTATACCTAGCAAGTAGTCTGAAATTTATGTTATTGTTGCTTTAAAAGTATTTATCAAGGGCTTCTCAAACCTCTCTTGAGGATAGATAGATAGATAGATAGATAGATAGATAGATAGATAGATAGAGAGAGAGAGAGAGAGAGAGAGAGAGAGAGAGAGAGAGAGAGAGGAGAGAGAGAGAGAGAGGAGAGGAGAGAGAGATGATAGATAGATAGATGATAGATGATAGATGATAGATAGATAGATCCTCAAATGAGGTTTGATACACACACACACACACACGTATTGGGTGATCATATATAGGGATGAAATTCAAAAATTTTCTCTACCGGTTCTGTGGGCGTGGCTTGGTGGGCGTGGCTTGGTGAGCGTGGCAGGAGAAGGATACTGCCAAAATCTCCATTCCCACCTGAGAGAAATGGTCAATTATTCCTGTAATAAGTGAGCAGGGGTGCAGCCCTATTGTATGACACATTATATTGTATAATCAATAAGACATCTGTAAGTCAGCTATGTACAAAATATAAAGGAAATAACAAAGTACTTAACATTTCATCTAGGTCAGGCTGACATTGGAAAGGAACATGCAATTGTTATGAGAAAAGTATCAGGGGATTTCCATGTTGGGAAACCACCCGTTATGATGCCAATAACGTTATGTAACATGGACTGTCCATTGAGTAGGAGGGGTGAGAAAGTTGTTTGTCTGCAATGTAAGAAATGTATTTAAATCCTGTATTCAGATGTACAAGCTGCTTATCTTGGGTGTCTTGTGCCCAGGCTAAGTCCTTTTGCAAAAAGTTAATACTTCATTAAATGCTCTGTAT
>JALIGW010000374.1:0-51465 GCA_023053685.1 Diadophis punctatus similis | reverse complement strand
GTAGGCTCGGAATCAAAAATCAAGCGAGAATTCAGCTTTCCAGCCTGTGGGGAACAGGAATATGTGTTTCATTTTCATTTCTGAGGTGTTTGTCAAAAGTGATGTTTTTGGGCTGAATTGAGAAATAAGGCGAATGCTGTGTTAGACCTTGGGCTAGCTCTTCAGGGAAGGCTTGGAATCGAAAATCAAGCGAGAATTCGGCTTTCCAGCCCATGGGGAACAGGAATATGTGTTTCTTTTTCATTTCTGAGGTGTTTGTCAAAAGTGATGTTTTTGGGCTGAATTGAATCCTAAGGCGAATGCTGTGTTAGACTTTGGGCTAGCTTTTCAGGGTAGGCTCGGAATCAAAAATCAAGCGAGAATTCAGCTTTCCAGCCTGTGGGGAACAGGAATATGTGTTTCATTTTCATTTCTGAGGTGTTTGTCAAAAGTGATGTTTTTGGGCTGAATTGAGAAATAAGGCGAATGCTGTGTTAGACCTTGGGCTAGCTCTTCAGGGAAAGGTCGGAATCAAAAATTGAGCGAGAATTCGGCTTTCCAGCCCGTGGGGAACAGGAATATGTGTTTCTTTTTCATTTCTGAGGTGTTTGCCAAAAGTGATGTTTTTGGGCTGAATTGAGAAATAAGGCGAATGCTGTGTTAGACCTTGGGCTAGGTCTTCAGGGAAAGGTCGGAATCAAAAATCAAGCGAGAATTCGGCTTTCCAGCCTTTGGGGAACAGGAATATGTGTTTCTTTTTCATTTCTGAGGTGTTTGTCAAAAGTGATGTTTTTGGGCTGAATTGAGAAATAAGGCTAATGCTGTGTTAGACCTTGGGCTAGCTCTTCAGTGAAAGGTCGGAATCGAAAATCAAGCGAGAATTCGGCTTTCCAGCCCGTGGGGAACAGGAATATGTGTTTCTTTTTCCTTTCTGAGGTGTTTGTCAAAAGTGATGTTTTTGGGCTGAATTGAATCCTAAGGCGAATGCTGGGTTAGATCTTGGGCTAGCTCTTCAGGGAAAGGTCGGAATCAAAAATCAAGCGAGAATTCGGCTTTCCAGCCTGTGGGGAACAGGAATATGTGTTTCTTTTTCATTTCTGAGGTGTTTGTCAAAAGTGATGTTTTTGGGCTGAATTGAGAAATAAGGCGAATGCTGTGTTAGACCTTGGGCTAGCTCTTCAGGGAAAGGTCGGAATCAAAAATTGAGCGAGAATTCGGCTTTCCAGCCCGTGGGGAACAGGAATATGTGTTTCTTTTTCATTTCTGAGGTGTTTGTCAAAAGTGATGTTTTTGGGCTGAATTGAATCCTAAGGCGAATGCTGTGTTAGACTTTGGGCTAGCTTTTCAGGGTAGGCTCGGAATCAAAAATCAAGCGAGAATTCAGCTTTCCAGCCTGTGGGGAACAGGAATATGTGTTTCATTTTCATTTCTGAGGTGTTTGTCAAAAGTGATGTTTTTGGGCTGAATTGAGAAATAAGGCGAATGCTGTGTTAGACCTTGGGCTAGCTCTTCAGTGAAAGGTCAGAATCAATAATCAAGCAAGAATTCGGCTTTCCAGCACATGGGGAACAGGAATATGTGTTTCTTTTTCATTTCTGAGGTGTTTGTCAAAAGTGATGTTTTTGGGCTGAATTGAATCCTAAGGCGAATGCTGTGTTAGACTTTGGGCTAGCTTTTCAGGGTAGGCTCGGAATCAAAAATCAAGCGAGAATTCAGCTTTCCAGCCTGTGGGGAACAGGAATATGTGTTTCATTTTCATTTCTGAGGTGTTTGTCAAAAGTGATGTTTTTGGGCTGAATTGAATCCTAAGGCGAATGCTGTGTTAGACTTTGGGCTAGCTTTTCAGGGTAGGCTCGGAATCAAAAATCAAGCGAGAATTCAGCTTTCCAGCCTGTGGGGAACAGGAATATGTGTTTCATTTTCATTTCTGAGGTGTTTGTCAAAAGTGATGTTTTTGGGCTGAATTGAATCCTAAGGCGAATGCCGTGTTAGACTTTGGGCGAGCTTTTCAGGGTAGGCTCGGAATCAAAAATCAAGCGAGAATTCAGCTTTCCAGCCTGTGGGGAACAGGAATATGTGTTTCATTTTCATTTCTGAGGTGTTTGTCAAAAGTGATGTTTTTGGGCTGAATTGAGAAATAAGGAGAATGCAGTGTTAGACTTTGGGCTAGCTCTTCAGCGAAGGCTTGTAATCGAAAATCAAGCGAGAATTCGGCTTTCCAGCCCATGGGGAACAGGAATATGTGTTTCTTTTTCATTTCTGAGGTGTTTGTCAAAAGTGATATTTTTGGGCTGAATTGAGAAATAAGGCGAATGCTGTGTTAGACCTTGGGCTAGCTCTTCAGGGAAAGGTCAGAATCAATAATCAAGCGAGAATTCGGCTTTCCAGCCTGTGCGGAACACGAATATGTGTTTCATTTTCATTTCTGAGGTGTTTGTCAAAAGTCATGTTTTTTGGCTGAATTGAGAATGCTGTGTTAGACCTTGGGCTAGCTCTTCAGGGAAAGGTCGGAATCAAAAATTGAGCGAGAATTCGGCTTTCCAGCCCGTGGGGAACAGGAATATGTGTTTCTTTTTCATTTCTGAGGTGTTTGTCAAAAGTGATGTTTTTGGGCTGAATTGAGAAATAAGACGAATGCTGTGTTAGACCTTGCGCTAGCTCTTCAGGGAAAGGTCAGATTCAATAATCAAGCGAGAATTCGGCTTTCCAGCCCATGGGGAACAGGAATATGTGTTTCTTTTTCATTTCTGAGGTGTTTGTCAATAGTGATGTTTTTGGGCTGAATTGAATCCTAAGGCGAATGCTGTGTTAGACTTTGGGCTAGCTTTTCAGGGTAGGCTCGGAATCAAAAATCAAGCGAGAATTCAGCTTTCCAGCCTGTGGGGAACAGGAATATGTGTTTCATTTTCATTTCTGAGGTGTTTGTCAAAAGTGATGTTTTTGGGCTGAATTGAGAAATAAGGCGAATGCTGTGTTAGACCTTGGGCTAGCTCTTCAGGGAAGGCTTGGAATCGAAAATCAAGCGAGAATTCGGCTTTCCAGCCCATGGGGAACAGGAATATGTGTTTCTTTTTCATTTCTGAGGTGTTTGTCAAAAGTGATGTTTTTGGGCTGAATTGAATCCTAAGGCGAATGCTGTGTTAGACTTTGGGCTAGCTTTTCAGGGTAGGCTCGGAATCAAAAATCAAGCGAGAATTCAGCTTTCCAGCCTGTGGGGAACAGGAATATGTGTTTCATTTTCATTTCTGAGGTGTTTGTCAAAAGTGATGTTTTTGGGCTGAATTGAGAAATAAGGCGAATGCTGTGTTAGACCTTGGGCTAGCTCTTCAGGGAAAGGTCGGAATCAAAAATTGAGCGAGAATTCGGCTTTCCAGCCCGTGGGGAACAGGAATATGTGTTTCTTTTTCATTTCTGAGGTGTTTGCCAAAAGTGATGTTTTTGGGCTGAATTGAGAAATAAGGCGAATGCTGTGTTAGACCTTGGGCTAGGTCTTCAGGGAAAGGTCGGAATCAAAAATCAAGCGAGAATTCGGCTTTCCAGCCTTTGGGGAACAGGAATATGTGTTTCTTTTTCATTTCTGAGGTGTTTGTCAAAAGTGATGTTTTTGGGCTGAATTGAGAAATAAGGCTAATGCTGTGTTAGACCTTGGGCTAGCTCTTCAGTGAAAGGTCGGAATCGAAAATCAAGCGAGAATTCGGCTTTCCAGCCCGTGGGGAACAGGAATATGTGTTTCTTTTTCCTTTCTGAGGTGTTTGTCAAAAGTGATGTTTTTGGGCTGAATTGAATCCTAAGGCGAATGCTGGGTTAGATCTTGGGCTAGCTCTTCAGGGAAAGGTCGGAATCAAAAATCAAGCGAGAATTCGGCTTTCCAGCCTGTGGGGAACAGGAATATGTGTTTCTTTTTCATTTCTGAGGTGTTTGTCAAAAGTGATGTTTTTGGGCTGAATTGAGAAATAAGGCGAATGCTGTGTTAGACCTTGGGCTAGCTCTTCAGGGAAAGGTCGGAATCAAAAATTGAGCGAGAATTCGGCTTTCCAGCCCGTGGGGAACAGGAATATGTGTTTCTTTTTCATTTCTGAGGTGTTTGTCAAAAGTGATGTTTTTGGGCTGAATTGAATCCTAAGGCGAATGCTGTGTTAGACTTTGGGCTAGCTTTTCAGGGTAGGCTCGGAATCAAAAATCAAGCGAGAATTCAGCTTTCCAGCCTGTGGGGAACAGGAATATGTGTTTCATTTTCATTTCTGAGGTGTTTGTCAAAAGTGATGTTTTTGGGCTGAATTGAGAAATAAGGCGAATGCTGTGTTAGACCTTGGGCTAGCTCTTCAGTGAAAGGTCAGAATCAATAATCAAGCAAGAATTCGGCTTTCCAGCACATGGGGAACAGGAATATGTGTTTCTTTTTCATTTCTGAGGTGTTTGTCAAAAGTGATGTTTTTGGGCTGAATTGAATCCTAAGGCGAATGCTGTGTTAGACTTTGGGCTAGCTTTTCAGGGTAGGCTCGGAATCAAAAATCAAGCGAGAATTCAGCTTTCCAGCCTGTGGGGAACAGGAATATGTGTTTCATTTTCATTTCTGAGGTGTTTGTCAAAAGTGATGTTTTTGGGCTGAATTGAATCCTAAGGCGAATGCTGTGTTAGACTTTGGGCTAGCTTTTCAGGGTAGGCTCGGAATCAAAAATCAAGCGAGAATTCAGCTTTCCAGCCTGTGGGGAACAGGAATATGTGTTTCATTTTCATTTCTGAGGTGTTTGTCAAAAGTGATGTTTTTGGGCTGAATTGAATCCTAAGGCGAATGCCGTGTTAGACTTTGGGCGAGCTTTTCAGGGTAGGCTCGGAATCAAAAATCAAGCGAGAATTCAGCTTTCCAGCCTGTGGGGAACAGGAATATGTGTTTCATTTTCATTTCTGAGGTGTTTGTCAAAAGTGATGTTTTTGGGCTGAATTGAGAAATAAGGAGAATGCAGTGTTAGACTTTGGGCTAGCTCTTCAGCGAAGGCTTGTAATCGAAAATCAAGCGAGAATTCGGCTTTCCAGCCCATGGGGAACAGGAATATGTGTTTCTTTTTCATTTCTGAGGTGTTTGTCAAAAGTGATATTTTTGGGCTGAATTGAGAAATAAGGCGAATGCTGTGTTAGACCTTGGGCTAGCTCTTCAGGGAAAGGTCAGAATCAATAATCAAGCGAGAATTCGGCTTTCCAGCCCATGGGGAACAGGAATATGTGTTTCTTTTTCATTTCTGAGGTGTTTGTCAAAAGTGATGTTTTTGGGCTGAATTGAATCCTAAGGCGAATGCTGTGTTAGACTTTGGGCTAGCTTTTCAGGGTAGGCTCGGAATCAAAAATCAAGCGAGAATTCAGCTTTCCAGCCTGTGGGGAACAGGAATATGTGTTTCATTTTCATTTCTGAGGTGTTTGTCAAAAGTGATGTTTTTGGGCTGAATTGAGAATGCTGTGTTAGACCTTGGGCTAGCTCTTCAGGGAAAGGTCGGAATCAAAAATTGAGCGAGAATTCGGCTTTCCAGCCCGTGGGGAACAGGAATATGTGTTTCTTTTTCATTTCTGAGGTGTTTGTCAAAAGTGATGTTTTTGGGCTGAATTGAGAAATAAGACGAATGCTGTGTTAGACCTTGCGCTAGCTCTTCAGGGAAAGGTCAGAATCAATAATCAAGCGAGAATTCGGCTTTCCAGCCCATGGGGAACAGGAATATGTGTTTCTTTTTCATTTCTGAGGTGTTTGTCAATAGTGATGTTTTTGGGCTGAATTGAATCCTAAGGCGAATGCTGTGTTAGACTTTGGGCTAGCTTTTCAGGGTAGGCTCGGAATCAAAAATCAAGCGAGAATTCAGCTTTCCAGCCTGTGGGGAACAGGAATATGTGTTTCATTTTCATTTCTGAGGTGTTTGTCAAAAGTGATGTTTTTGGGCTGAATTGAGAAATAAGGCGAATGCTGTGTTAGACCTTGGGCTAGCTCTTCAGGGAAAGGTCGGAATCAAAAATTGAGCGAGAATTCGGCTTTCCAGCCCGTGGGGAACAGGAATATGTGTTTCTTTTTCATTTCTGAGGTGTTTGTCAAAAGTGATGTTTTTGAGCTGAATTGAGAAATAAGGCGAATGCTGTGTTAGACCTTGGGCTAGCTCTTCAGGGAAGGCTTGGAATCGAAAATCAAGCGAGAATTCGGCTTTCCAGCCCATGGGGAACAGGAATATGTGTTTCTTTTTCATTTCTGAGGTGTTTGTCAAAAGTGATGTTTTTGGGCTGAATTGAATCCTAAGGCGAATGCTGTGTTAGACTTTGGGCTAGCTTTTCAGGGTAGGCTCGGAATCAAAAATCAAGCGAGAATTCAGCTTTCCAGCCTGTGGGGAACAGGAATATGTGTTTCATTTTCATTTCTGAGGTGTTTGTCAAAAGTGATGTTTTTGGGCTGAATTGAGAAATAAGGCGAATGCTGTGCTAGACCTTGGGCTAGCTCTTCAGGGAAAGGTCAGAATCAAAAATTGAGCGAGAATTCGGCTTTCCAGCCTGTGGGGAACAGGAATATGTGTTTCTTTTTCATTTCTGAGGTGTTTGTCAAAAGTGATGTTTTTGGGCTGAATTGAGAAATAAGGCGAATGCTGTGTTAGACCTTGGGCTAGCTCTTCAGGGAAAGGTCGGAATCAAAAATTGAGCGAGAATTCGGCTTTCCAGCCCGTGGGGAACAGGAATATGTGTTTCTTTTTCATTTCTGAGGTGTTTGTCAAAAGTGATGTTTTTGGGCTGAATTGAATCCTAAGGCGAATGCTGTGTTAGACTTTGGGCTAGCTTTTCAGGGTAGGCTCGGAATCAAAAATCAAGCGAGAATTCAGCTTTCCAGCCTGTGGGGAACAGGAATATGTGTTTCATTTTCATTTCTGAGGTGTTTGTCAAAAGTGATGTTTTTGGGCTGAATTGAGAAATAAGGCGAATGCTGTGTTAGACCTTGGGCTAGCTCTTCAGGGAAAGGTCAGAATCAAAAATTGAGCGAGAATTCAGCTTTCCAGCCCGTGGGGAACAGGAATATGTGTTTCTTTTTCATTTCTGAGGTGTTTGCCAAAAGTGATGTTTTTGGGCTGAATTGAGAAATAAGGCGAATGCTGTGTTAGACCTTGGGCTAGGTCTTCAGGGAAAGGTCGGAATCAAAAATCAAGCGAGAATTCGGCTTTCCAGCCTGTGGGGAACAGGAATATGTGTTTCTTTTTCATTTCTGAGGTGTTTGTCAAAAGTGATGTTTTTGGGCTGAATTGAGAAATAAGGCGAATGCTGTGTTAGACCTTGGGCTAGCTCTTCAGGGAAAGGTCGGAATCAAAAATCAAGCGAGAATTCGGCTTTCCAGCCTGTGCGGAACACGAATATGTGTTTCATTTTCATTTCTGAGGTGTTTGTCAAAAGTGATGTTTTTGGGCTGAATTGAGAAATAAGGAGAATGCAGTGTTAGACTTTGGGCTAGCTCTTCAGGGAAAGGTCGGAATCAAAAATTGAGCGAGAATTCGGCTTTCCAGCCCGTGGGGAACAGGAATATGTGTTTCTTTTTCATTTCTGAGGTGTTTGTCAAAAGTGATGTTTTTGGGCTGAATTGAGAAATAAGGCGAATGCTGTGTTAGACCTTGCGCTAGCTCTTCAGGGAAAGGTCAGAATCAATAACCAAGCGAGAATTCGGTTTTCCAGCCCATGGGGAACAGGAATATGTGTTTCTTTTTCATTTCTGAGGTGTTTGTCAATAGTGAGGTTTTTGGGCTGAATTGAATCCTAAGGCGAATGCTGTGTTAGACTTTGGGCTAGCTTTTCAGGGTAGGCTCGGAATCAAAAATCAAGCGAGAATTCAGCTTTCCAGCCTGTGGGGAACAGGAATATGTGTTTCATTTTCATTTCTGAGGTGTTTGTCAAAAGTGATGTTTTTGGGCTGAATTGAATCCTAAGGCGAATGCTGTGTTAGACTTTGGGCTAGCTTTTCAGGGTAGGCTCGGAATCAAAAATCAAGCGAGAATTCAGCTTTCCATCCTGTGGGGAACAGGAATATGTGTTTCATTTTCATTTCTGAGGTGTTTGTCAAAAGTGATGTTTTTGGGCTGAATTGTATCCTAAGGCGAATGCTGTGTTAGACTTTGGGCTAGCTTTTCAGGGTAGGCTCGGAATCAATAATCAAGCGAGAATTCAGCTTTCCAGCCCATGGGGAACAGGAATATGTGTTTCTTTTTCATTTCTGAGGTGTTTGTCAAAAGTGATGTTTTTGGGCTGAATTGAATCCTAAGGCGAATGCTGTGTTAGACTTTGGGCTAGCTTTTCAGGGTAGGCTCGGAATCAAAAATCAAGCGAGAATTCAGCTTTCCAGCCTGTGGGGAACAGGAATATGTGTTTCATTTTCATTTCTGAGGTGTTTGTCAAAAGTGATGTTTTTGGGCTGAATTGAGAAATAAGGCGAATGCTGTGCTAGACCTTGGGCTAGCTCTTCAGGGAAAGGTCAGAATCAAAAATTGAGCGAGAATTCAGCTTTCCAGCCTGTGGGGAACAGGAATATGTGTTTCTTTTTCATTTCTGAGGTGTTTGTCAAAAGTGATGTTTTTGGGCTGAATTGAGAAATAAGGCGAATGCTGTGTTAGACCTTGGGCTAGCTCTTCAGGGAAAGGTCGGAATCAAAAATTGAGCGAGAATTCGGCTTTCCAGCCCGTGGGGAACAGGAATATGTGTTTCTTTTTCATTTCTGAGGTGTTTGTCAAAAGTGATGTTTTTGGGCTGAATTGAATCCTAAGGCGAATGCTGTGTTAGACTTTGGGCTAGCTTTTCAGGGTAGGCTCGGAATCAAAAATCAAGCGAGAATTCAGCTTTCCAGCCTGTGGGGAACAGGAATATGTGTTTCATTTTCATTTCTGAGGTGTTTGTCAAAAGTGATGTTTTTGGGCTGAATTGAGAAATAAGGCGAATGCTGTGTTAGACCTTGGGCTAGCTCTTCAGGGAAAGGTCAGAATCAAAAATTGAGCGAGAATTCAGCTTTCCAGCCCGTGGGGAACAGGAATATGTGTTTCTTTTTCATTTCTGAGGTGTTTGTCAAAAGTGATGTTTTTGGGCTGAATTGAGAAATAAGGCAAATGCTGTGTTAGACCTTGGGCTAGCTCTTCAGGGAAGGCTTGGAATCGAAAATCAAGCGAGAATTTGGCTTTCCAGCCCGTGGGGAACAGGAATATGTGTTTCTTTTTCATTTCTGAGGTGTTTGTCAAGAGTGATGTTTTTGGGCTGAATTGAATCCTAAGGCGAATGCTGTGTTAGACTTTGGGCTAGCTTTTCAGGGTAGGCTCGGAATCAAAAATTGAGCGAGAATTCGGCTTTCCAGCCCGTGGGGAACAGGAATATGTGTTTCTTTTTCATTTCTGAGGTGTTTGCCAAAAGTGATGTTTTTGGGCTGAATTGAGAAATAAGGCGAATGCTGTGTTAGACCTTGGGCTAGCTCTTCAGGGAAAGGTCAGAATCAAAAATTGAGCGAGAATTCAGCTTTCCAGCCCATGGGGAACAGGAATATGTGTTTCTTTTTCATTTCTGAGGTGTTTGTCAAAAGTGATGTTTTTGGGCTGAATTGAGAAATAAGGCAAATGCTGTGTTAGACCTTGGGCTAGCTCTTCAGGGAAGGCTTGGAATCGAAAATCAAGCGAGAATTCGGCTTTCCAGCCCGTGGGGAACAGGAATATGTGTTTCTTTTTCATGTCTGAGGTGTTTGTCAAGAGTGATGTTTTTGGGCTGAATTGAATCCTAAGGCGAATGCTGTGTTAGACTTTGGGCTAGCTTTTCAGGGTAGGCTCGGAATCAAAAATTGAGCGAGAATTCGGCTTTCCAGCCCGTGGGGAACAGGAATATGTGTTTCTTTTTCATTTCTGAGGTGTTTGCCAAAAGTGATGTTTTTGGGCTGAATTGAGAAATAAGGCGAATGCTGTGTTAGACCTTGGGCTAGGTCTTCAGGGAAAGGTCGGAATCAAAAATCAAGCGAGAATTCGGCTTTCCAGCCTGTGGGGAACAGGAATATGTGTTTCTTTTTCATTTCTGAGGTGTTTGTCAAAAGTGATGTTTTTGGGCTGAATTGAGAAATAAGGCGAATGCTGTGTTAGACCTTGGGCTAGCTCTTCAGGGAAAGGTCGGAATCAAAAATCAAGCGAGAATTCGGCTTTCCAGCCTGTGCGGAACACGAATATGTGTTTCATTTTCATTTCTGAGGTGTTTGTCAAAAGTCATGTTTTTTGGCTGAATTGAGAACTGAGGCGAATGCTGTGTTAGACCTTGGGCTAGCTCTTCAGGGAAAGGTCGGAATCAAAAATTGAGCGAGAATTCGGCTTTCCAGCCCGTGGGGAACAGGAATATGTGTTTCTTTTTCATTTCTGAGGTGTTTGTCAAAAGTGATGTTTTTGGGCTGAATTGAGAAATAAGGCGAATGCTGTGTTAGACCTTGCGCTAGCTCTTCAGGGAAAGGTCAGAATCAATAATCAAGCGAGAATTCGGCTTTCCAGCCCATGGGGAACAGGAATATGTGTTTCTTTTTCATTTCTGAGGTGTTTGTCAATAGTGATGTTTTTGGGCTGAATTGAATCCTAAGGCGAATGCTGTGTTAGACTTTGGGCTAGCTTTTCAGGGTAGGCTCGGAATCAAAAATCAAGCGAGAATTCAGCTTTCCAGCCTGTGGGGAACAGGAATATGTGTTTCATTTTCATTTCTGAGGTGTTTGTCAAAAGTGATGTTTTTGGGCTGAATTGAATCCTAAGTCGAATGCTGTGTTAGACTTTGGGCTAGCTTTTCAGGGTAGGCTCGGAATCAAAAATCAAGCGAGAATTCAGCTTTCCATCCTGTGGGGAACAGGAATATGTGTTTCATTTTCATTTCTGAGGTGTTTGTCAAAAGTGATGTTTTTGGGCTGAATTGAATCCTAAGGCGAATGCTGTGTTAGACTTTGGGCTAGCTTTTCAGGGTAGGCTCGGAATCAAAAATCAAGCGAGAATTCAGCTTTCCACCCCGTGGGGAACAGGAATATGTGTTTCATTTTCATTTCTGAGGTGTTTGTCAAAAGTGATGTTTTTGGGCCGAATTGAGAAATAAGGCGAATGCTGTGTTAGACCTTGGGCTAGCTCTTCAGGGAAAGGTCAGAATCAAAAATTGAGTGAGAATTCGGCTTTCCAGCCCATGGGGAACAGGAATATGTGTTTCTTTTTCATTTCTGAGGTGTTTGTCAAAAGTGATGTTTTTGGGCTGAATTGAATCCTAAGGCGAATGCTGTGTTAGACTTTGGGCTAGCTTTTCAGGGTAGGCTCGGAATCAAAAATCAAGCGAGAATTCAGCTTTCCAGCCTGTGGGGAACAGGAATATGTGTTTCATTTTCATTTCTGAGGTGTTTGTCAAAAGTGATGTTTTTGGGCTGAATTGAATCCTAAGTCGAATGCTGTGTTAGACTTTGGGCTAGCTTTTCAGGGTAGGCTCGGAATCAAAAATCAAGCGAGAATTCAGCTTTCCATCCTGTGGGGAACAGGAATATGTGTTTCATTTTCATTTCTGAGGTGTTTGTCAAAAGTGATGTTTTTGGGCTGAATTGAATCCTAAGGCGAATGCTGTGTTAGACTTTGGGCTAGCTTTTCAGGGTAGGCTCGGAATCAAAAATTGAGCGAGAATTCGGCTTTCCAGCCCGTGGGGAACAGGAATATGTGTTTCTTTTTCATTTCTGAGGTGTTTGTCAAAAGTGATGTTTTTGGGCTGAATTGAGAAATAAGGCGAATGCTGTGTTAGACCTTGGGCTAGCTCTTCAGGGAAGGCTTGGAATCGAAAATCAAGCGAGAATTCGGCTTTCCAGCCCGTGGGGAACAGGAATATGTGTTTCTTTTTCATTTCTGAGGTGTTTGTCAAAAGTGATGTTTTTGGGCTGAATTGAATCCTAAGGCAAATGCTGTGTTAGACTTTGGGCTAGCTTTTCAGGGTAGGCTCGGAATCAAAAATCAAGCGAGAATTCAGCTTTCCAGCCTGTGGGGAACAGGAATATGTGTTTCATTTTCATTTCTGAGGTGTTTGTCAAAAGTGATGTTTTTGGGCTGAATTGAGAAATAAGGCGAATGCTGTGTTAGACCTTGGGCTAGCTCTTCAGGGAAAGGTCGGAATCAAAAATTGAGTGAGAATTCGGCTTTCCAGCCCGTGGGGAACAGGAATATGTGTTTCTTTTTCATTTCTGAGGTGTTTGCCAAAAGTGATGTTTTTGGGCTGAATTGAGAAATAAGGCGAATGCTGTGTTAGACCTTGGGCTAGGTCTTCAGGGAAAGGTCGGAATCAAAAATCAAGCGAGAATTCGGCTTTCCAGCCTGTGGGGAACAGGAATATGTGTTTCTTTTTCATTTCTGAGGTGTTTGTCAAAAGTGATGTTTTTGGGCTGAATTGAGAAATAAGGCGAATGCTGTGTTAGACCTTGGGCTAGCTCTTCAGGGAAAGGTCGGAATCAAAAATCAAGCGAGAATTCGGCTTTCCAGCCTGTGCGGAACACGAATATGTGTTTCATTTTCATTTCTGAGGTGTTTGTCAAAAGTCATGTTTTTTGGCTGAATTGAGAATGCTGTGTTAGACCTTGGGCTAGCTCTTCAGGGAAAGGTCGGAATCAAAAATTGAGCGAGAATTCGGCTTTCCAGCCCGTGGGGAACAGGAATATGTGTTTCTTTTTCATTTCTGAGGTGTTTGTCAAAAGTGATGTTTTTGGGCTGAATTGAGAAATAAGGCGAATGCTGTGTTAGACCTTGCGCTAGCTCTTCAGGGAAAGGTCAGAATCAAAAATTGAGCGAGAATTCGGCTTTCCAGCCCGTGGGGAACAGGAATATGTGTTTCTTTTTCATTTCTGAGGTGTTTGTCAAAAGTGATGTTTTTGGGCTGAATTGAGAAATAAGGCGAATGCTGTGTTAGACCTTGCGCTAGCTCTTCAGGGAAAGGTCAGAATCAATAATCAAGCAAGAATTCAGCTTTCCAGCCCATGGGGAACAGGAATATGTGTTTCTTTTTCATTTCTGAGGTGTTTGTCAAAAGTGATGTTTTTGGGCTGAATTGAATCCTAAGGCGAATGCTGTGTTAGACTTTGGGCTAGCTTTTCAGGGTAGGCTCGGAATCAAAAATCAAGCGAGAATTCAGCTTTCCAGCCTGTGGGGAACAGGAATATGTGTTTCATTTTCATTTCTGAGGTGTTTGTCAAAAGTGATGTTTTTGGGCTGAATTGAATCCTAAGGCGAATGCTGTGTTAGACTTTGGGCTAGCTTTTCAGGGTAGGCTCGGAATCAAAAATCAAGCGAGAATTCAGCTTTCCAGCCTGTGGGGAACAGGAATATGTGTTTCATTTTCATTTCTGAGGTGTTTGTCAAAAGTGATGTTTTTGGGCTGAATTGAATCCTAAGGCGAATGCTGTGTTAGACTTTGGGCTAGCTTTTCAGGGTAGGCTCGGAATCAAAAATCAAGCGAGAATTCAGCTTTCCAGCCTGTGGGGAACAGGAATATGTGTTTCTTTTTCATTTCTGAGGTGTTTGTCAAAAGTGATGTTTTTGGGCTGAATTGAGAAATAAGGAGAATGCAGTGTTAGACTTTGGGCTAGCTCTTCAGGGAAAGGTCGGAATCAAAAATTGAGCGAGAATTCGGCTTTCCAGCCCGTGGGGAACAGGAATATGTGTTTCATTTTCATTTCTGAGGTGTTTGTCAAAAGTGATGTTTTTGGGCTGAATTGAGAAATAAGGAGAATGCAGTGTTAGACTTTGGGCTAGCTCTTCAGCGAAGGCTTGTAATCGAAAATCAAGCGAGAATTCGGCTTTCCAGCCCATGGGGAACAGGAATATGTGTTTCTTTTTCATTTCTGAGGTGTTTGTCAAAAGTGATGTTTTTGGGCTGAATTGAGAAATAAGGCGAATGCTGTGTTAGACCTTGGGCTAGCTCTTCAGGGAAAGGTCGGAATCAAAAATTGAGCGAGAATTCGGCTTTCCAGCCCGTGGGGAACAGGAATATGTGTTTCTTTTTCATTTCTGAGGTGTTTGCCAAAAGTGATGTTTTTGGGCTGAATTGAGAAATAAGGCGAATGCTGTGTTAGACCTTGGGCTAGGTCTTCAGGGAAAGGTCGGAATCAAAAATTGAGCGAGAATTCGGCTTTCCAGCCCGTGGGGAACAGGAATATGTGTTTCATTTTCATTTCTGAGGTGTTTGTCAAAAGTGATGTTTTTGGGCTGAATTGAATCCTAAGGCGAATGCTGTGTTAGACTTTGGGCTAGCTTTTCAGGATAGGCTCGGAATCAAAAATCAAGCGAGAATTCAGCTTTCCATCCTGTGGGGAACAGGAATATGTGTTTCATTTTCATTTCTGAGGTGTTTGTCAAAAGTGATGTTTTTGGGCTGAATTGTATCCTAAGGCGAATGCTGTGTTAGACTTTGGGCTAGCTTTTCAGGGTAGGCTTGGAATCAATAATCAAGCGAGAATTCAGCTTTCCAGCCCATGGGGAACAGGAATATGTGTTTCTTTTTCATTTCTGAGGTGTTTGTCAAAAGTGATGTTTTTGGGCTGAATTGAATCCTAAGGCGAATGCTGTGTTAGACTTTGGGCTAGCTTTTCAGGGTAGGCTCGGAATCAAAAATCAAGCGAGAATTCAGCTTTCCATCCTGTGGGGAACAGGAATATGTGTTTCATTTTCATTTCTGATGTGTTTGTCAAAAGTGATGTTTTTGGGCTGAATTGAATCCTAAGGCGAATGCTGTGTTAGACCTTGGGCTATCTCTTCAGGGAAAGGTCAGAATCAAAAATTGAGCGAGAATTCAGCTTTCCAGCCCATGGGGAACAGGAATATGTGTTTCTTTTTCATTTCTGAGGTGTTTGCCAAAAGTGATGTTTTTGGGCTGAATTGAGAAATAAGGCGAATGCTGTGTTAGACCTTGGGCTAGCTCTTCAGTGAAAGGTAGGAATCGAAAATCAAGCGAGAATTCGGCTTTCCAGCCCGTGGGGAACAGGAATATGTGTTTCTTTTTCCTTTCTGAGGTGTTTGTCAAAAGTGATGTTTTTGGGCTGAATTGAATCCTAAGGCGAATGCTGGGTTAGACCTTGGGCTAGCTCTTCAGGGAAAGGTCGGAATCAAAAATCAAGCGAGAATTCGGCTTTCCAGCCTGTGGGGAACAGGAATATGTGTTTCTTTTTCATTTCTGAGGTGTTTGTCAAAAGTGATGTTTTTGGGCTGAATTGAGAAATAAGGCGAATGCTGTGTTAGACCTTGGGCTAGCTCTTCAGGGAAAGGTCGGAATCAAATATTGAGCGAGAATTCAGCTTTCCAGCCCATGGGGAACAGGAATATGTGTTTCTTTTTCATTTCTGAGGTGTTTGTCAAAAGTGATGTTTTTGGGCTGAATTGAATCCTAAGGCGAATGCTGTGTTAGACTTTGGGCTAGCTTTTCAGGGTAGGCTCGGAATCAAAAATCAAGCGAGAATTCAGCTTTCCAGCCTGTGGGGAACAGGAATATGTGTTTCATTTTCATTTCTGAGGTGTTTGTCAAAAGTGATGTTTTTGGGCTGAATTGAGAAATAAGGCGAATGCTGTGTTAGACCTTGGGCTAGCTCTTCAGGGAAAGGTCGGAATCAAAAATTGAGCGAGAATTCAGCTTTCCAGCCCGTGGGGAACAGGAATATGTGTTTCTTTTTCATTTCTGAGGTGTTTGTCAAAAGTGATGTTTTTGGGCTGAATTGAATCCTAAGGGAATGCTGTGTTAGACTTTGGGCTAGCTTTTCAGGGTAGGCTCGGAATCAAAAATTGAGCGAGAATTCGGCTTTCCAGCCCATGGGGAACAGGAATATGTGTTTCTTTTTCATTTCTGAGGTGTTTGCCAAAAGTGATGTTTTTGGGCTGAATTGAGAAATAAGGCGAATGCTGTGTTAGACCTTGGGCTAGGTCTTCAGGGAAAGGTCGGAATCAAAAATCAAGCGAGAATTCGGCTTTCCAGCCTGTGGGGAACAGGAATATGTGTTTCTTTTTCATTTCTGAGGTGTTTGTCAAAAGTGATGTTTTTGGGCTGAATTGAGAAATAAGGCGAATGCTGTGTTAGACCTTGGGCTAGCTCTTCAGGGAAAGGTCGGAATCAAAAATCAAGCGAGAATTCGGCTTTCCAGCCTGTGCGGAACACGAATATGTGTTTCATTTTCATTTCTGAGGTGTTTGTCAAAAGTCATGTTTTTTGGCTGAATTGAGAATGCTGTGTTAGACCTTGGGCTAGCTCTTCAGGGAAAGGTCGGAATCAAAAATTGAGCGAGAATTCGGCTTTCCAGCCCGTGGGGAACAGGAATATGTGTTTCTTTTTCATTTCTGAGGTGTTTGTCAAAAGTGATGTTTTTGGGCTGAATTGAGAAATAAGGCGAATGCTGTGTTGGACCTTGCGCTAGCTCTTCAGGGAAAGGTCAGAATCAAAAATTGAGCGAGAATTCGGCTTTCCAGCCCGTGGGGAACAGGAATATGTGTTTCTTTTTCATTTCTGAGGTGTTTGTCAAAAGTGATGTTTTTGGGCTGAATTGAGAAATAAGGCGAATGCTGTGTTAGACCTTGCGCTAGCTCTTCAGGGAAAGGTCAGAATCAATAATCAAGCGAGAATTCGGCTTTCCAGCCCATGGGGAACAGGAATATGTGTTTCTTTTTCATTTCTGAGGTGTTTGTCAAAAGTGATGTTTTTGGGCTGAATTGAATCCTAAGGCGAATGCTGTGTTAGACTTTGGGCTAGCTTTTCAGGGTAGGCTCGGAATCAAAAATCAAGCGAGAATTCAGCTTTCCAGCCTGTGGGGAACAGGAATATGTGTTTCATTTTCATTTCTGAGGTGTTTGTCAAAAGTGATGTTTTTGGGCTGAATTGAATCCTAAGGCGAATGCTGTGTTAGACCTTGGGCTAGCTCTTCAGGGAAAGGTCAGAATCAAAAATTGAGCGAGAATTCAGCTTTCCAGCCCATGGGGAACAGGAATATGTGTTTCTTTTTCATTTCTGAGGTGTTTGCCAAAAGTGATGTTTTTGGGCTGAATTGAGAAATAAGGCGAATGCTGTGTTAGACCTTGGGCTAGCTCTTCAGTGAAAGGTAGGAATCGAAAATCAAGCGAGAATTCGGCTTTCCAGCCCGTGGGGAACAGGAATATGTGTTTCTTTTTCCTTTCTGAGGTGTTTGTCAAAAGTGATGTTTTTGGGCTGAATTGAATCCTAAGGCGAATGCTGGGTTAGACCTTGGGCTAGCTCTTCAGGGAAAGGTCGGAATCAAAAATCAAGCGAGAATTCGGCTTTCCAGCCTGTGGGGAACAGGAATATGTGTTTCTTTTTCATTTCTGAGGTGTTTGTCAAAAGTGATGTTTTTGGGCTGAATTGAGAAATAAGGCGAATGCTGTGTTAGACCTTGGGCTAGCTCTTCAGGGAAAGGTCGGAATCAAAAATTGAGCGAGAATTCAGCTTTCCAGCCCATGGGGAACAGGAATATGTGTTTCTTTTTCATTTCTGAGGTGTTTGTCAAAAGTGATGTTTTTGGGCTGAATTGAATCCTAAGGCGAATGCTGTGTTAGACTTTGGGCTAGCTTTTCAGGGTAGGCTCGGAATCAAAAATCAAGCGAGAATTCAGCTTTCCAGCCTGTGGGGAACAGGAATATGTGTTTCATTTTCATTTCTGAGGTGTTTGTCAAAAGTGATGTTTTTGGGCTGAATTGAGAAATAAGGCGAATGCTGTGTTAGACCTTGGGCTAGCTCTTCAGGGAAAGGTCGGAATCAAAAATTGAGCGAGAATTCAGCTTTCCAGCCCGTGGGGAACAGGAATATGTGTTTCTTTTTCATTTCTGAGGTGTTTGTCAAAAGTGATGTTTTTGGGCTGAATTGAATCCTAAGGGAATGCTGTGTTAGACTTTGGGCTAGCTTTTCAGGGTAGGCTCGGAATCAAAAATTGAGCGAGAATTCGGCTTTCCAGCCCATGGGGAACAGGAATATGTGTTTCTTTTTCATTTCTGAGGTGTTTGCCAAAAGTGATGTTTTTGGGCTGAATTGAGAAATAAGGCGAATGCTGTGTTAGACCTTGGGCTAGGTCTTCAGGGAAAGGTCGGAATCAAAAATCAAGCGAGAATTCGGCTTTCCAGCCTGTGGGGAACAGGAATATGTGTTTCTTTTTCATTTCTGAGGTGTTTGTCAAAAGTGATGTTTTTGGGCTGAATTGAGAAATAAGGCGAATGCTGTGTTAGACCTTGGGCTAGCTCTTCAGGGAAAGGTCGGAATCAAAAATCAAGCGAGAATTCGGCTTTCCAGCCTGTGCGGAACACGAATATGTGTTTCATTTTCATTTCTGAGGTGTTTGTCAAAAGTCATGTTTTTTGGCTGAATTGAGAATGCTGTGTTAGACCTTGGGCTAGCTCTTCAGGGAAAGGTCGGAATCAAAAATTGAGCGAGAATTCGGCTTTCCAGCCCGTGGGGAACAGGAATATGTGTTTCATTTTCATTTCTGAGGTGTTTGTCAAAAGTGATGTTTTTGGGCTGAATTGAGAAATAAGGCGAATGCTGTGTTAGACCTTGGGCTAGCTCTTCAGGGAAAGGTCGGAATCAAAAATTGAGCGAGAATTCGGCTTTCCAGCCCGTGGGGAACAGGAATATGTGTTTCTTTTTCATTTCTGAGGTGTTTGTCAAAAGTGATGTTTTTGGGCTGAATTGAGAAATAAGGCGAATGCTGTGTTGGACCTTGCGCTAGCTCTTCAGGGAAAGGTCAGAATCAAAAATTGAGCGAGAATTCGGCTTTCCAGCCCGTGGGGAACAGGAATATGTGTTTCTTTTTCATTTCTGAGGTGTTTGTCAAAAGTGATGTTTTTGGGCTGAATTGAGAAATAAGGCGAATGCTGTGTTAGACCTTGCGCTAGCTCTTCAGGGAAAGGTCAGAATCAATAATCAAGCGAGAATTCGGCTTTCCAGCCCATGGGGAACAGGAATATGTGTTTCTTTTTCATTTCTGAGGTGTTTGTCAAAAGTGATGTTTTTGGGCTGAATTGAATCCTAAGGCGAATGCTGTGTTAGACTTTGGGCTAGCTTTTCAGGGTAGGCTCGGAATCAAAAATCAAGCGAGAATTCAGCTTTCCAGCCTGTGGGGAACAGGAATATGTGTTTCATTTTCATTTCTGAGGTGTTTGTCAAAAGTGATGTTTTTGGGCTGAATTGAATCCTAAGGCGAATGCTGTGTTAGACTTTGGGCTAGCTTTTCAGGGTAGGCTCGGAATCAAAAATCAAGCGAGAATTCAGCTTTCCAGCCTGTGGGGAACAGGAATATGTGTTTCATTTTCATTTCTGAGGTGTTTGTCAAAAGTGATGTTTTTGGGCTGAATTGAGAAATAAGGAGAATGCAGTGTTAGACTTTGGGCTAGCTCTTCAGCGAAGGCTTGTAATCGAAAATCAAGCGAGAATTCGGCTTTCCAGCCCATGGGGAACAGGAATATGTGTTCTTTTTCATTTCTGAGGTGTTTGTCAAAAGTGATATTTTTGGGCTGAATTGAGAAATAAGGCGAATGCTGTGTTAGACCTTGGGCTAGCTCTTCAGGGAAAGGTCAGAATCAATAATCAAGCGAGAATTCGGCTTTCCAGCCCATGGGGAACAGGAATATGTGTTTCTTTTTCATTTCTGAGGTGTTTGTCAAAAGTGATGTTTTTGGGCTGAATTGAATCCTAAGGCGAATGCTGTGTTAGACCTTGGGCTAGCTCTTCAGGGAAAGGTCGGAATCAAAAATCAAGCGAGAATTCGGCTTTCCAGCCTGTGCGGAACACGAATATGTGTTTCATTTTCATTTCTGAGGTGTTTGTCAAAAGTCATGTTTTTTGGCTGAATTGAGAATGCTGTGTTAGACCTTGGGCTAGCTCTTCAGGGAAAGGTCGGAATCAAAAATTGAGCGAAAATTCGGCTTTCCAGCCCGTGGGGAACAGGAATATGTGTTTCTTTTTCATTTCTGAGGTGTTTGTCAAAAGTGATGTTTTTGGGCTGAATTGAGAAATAAGGCGAATGCTGTGTTAGACCTTGCGCTAGCTCTTCAGGGAAAGGTCAGAATCAAAAATTGAGCGAGAATTCGGCTTTCCAGCCCGTGGGGAACAGGAATATGTGTTTCTTTTTCATTTCTGAGGTGTTTGTCAAAAGTGATGTTTTTGGGCTGAATTGAGAAATAAGGCGAATGCTGTGTTAGACCTTGCGCTAGCTCTTCAGGCAAAGGTCAGAATCAATAATCAAGCAAGAATTCAGCTTTCCAGCCCATGGGGAACAGGAATATGTGTTTCTTTTTCATTTCTGAGGTGTTTGTCAAAAGTGATGTTTTTGGGCTGAATTGAATCCTAAGGCGAATGCTGTGTTAGACTTTGGGCTGGCTTTTCAGGGTAGGCTCGGAATCAAAAATCAAGCGAGAATTCAGCTTTCCAGCCTGTGGGGAACAGGAATATGTGTTTCATTTTCATTTCTGAGGTGTTTGTCAAAAGTGATGTTTTTGGGCTGAATTGAATCCTAAGGCGAATGCTGTGTTAGACTTTGGGCTAGCTTTTCAGGGTAGGCTCGGAATCAAAAATCAAGCGAGAATTCAGCTTTCCAGCCTGTGGGGAACAGGAATATGTGTTTCTTTTTCATTTCTGAGGTGTTTGTCAAAAGTGATGTTTTTGGGCTGAATTGAATCCTAAGGCGAATGCTGTGTTAGACTTTGGGCTAGCTTTTCAGGGTAGGCTCGGAATCAAAAATCAAGCGAGAATTCAGCTTTCCAGCCTGTGGGGAACAGGAATATGTGTTTCTTTTTCATTTCTGAGGTGTTTGTCAAAAGTGATGTTTTTGGGCTGAATTGAGAAATAAGGAGAATGCAGTGTTAGACTTTGGGCTAGCTCTTCAGGGAAAGGTCGGAATCAAAAATTGAGCGAGAATTCGGCTTTCCAGCCCGTGGGGAACAGGAATATGTGTTTCATTTTCATTTCTGAGGTGTTTGTCAAAAGTGATGTTTTTGGGCTGAATTGAGAAATAAGGAGAATGCAGTGTTAGACTTTGGGCTAGCTCTTCAGCGAAGGCTTGTAATCAAAAATCAAGCGAGAATTCGGCTTTCCAGCCCATGGGGAACAGGAATATGTGTTCTTTTTCATTTCTGAGGTGTTTGTCAAAAGTGATATTTTTGGGCTGAATTGAGAAATAAGGCGAATGCTGTGTTAGACCTTGGGCTAGCTCTTCAGGGAAAGGTCGGAATCAAAAATCAAGCGAGAATTCGGCTTTCCAGCCTGTGCGGAACACGAATATGTGTTTCATTTTCATTTCTGAGGTGTTTGTCAAAAGTCATGTTTTTTGGCTGAATTGAGAATGCTGTGTTAGACCTTGGGCTAGCTCTTCAGGGAAAGGTCGGAATCAAAAATTGAGCGAGAATTCGGCTTTCCAGCCCGTGGGGAACAGGAATATGTGTTTCTTTTTCATTTCTGAGGTGTTTGTCAAAAGTGATGTTTTTGGGCTGAATTGAGAAATAAGGCGAATGCTGTGTTAGACCTTGCGCTAGCTCTTCAGGGAAAGGTCAGAATCAAAAATTGAGCGAGAATTCGGCTTTCCAGCCCGTGGGGAACAGGAATATGTGTTTCTTTTTCATTTCTGAGGTGTTTGTCAAAAGTGATGTTTTTGGGCTGAATTGAGAAATAAGGCGAATGCTGTGTTAGACCTTGCGCTAGCTCTTCAGGGAAAGGTCAGAATCAATAATCAAGCGAGAATTCGGCTTTCCAGCCCATGGGGAACAGGAATATGTGTTTCTTTTTCATTTCTGAGGTGTTTGTCAAAAGTGATGTTTTTGGGCTGAATTGAATCCTAAGGCGAATGCTGTGTTAGACTTTGGGCTAGCTTTTCAGGGTAGGCTCGGAATCAAAAATCAAGCGAGAATTCAGCTTTCCAGCCTGTGGGGAACAGGAATATGTGTTTCATTTTCATTTCTGAGGTGTTTGTCAAAAGTGATGTTTTTGGGCTGAATTGAATCCTAAGGCGAATGCTGTGTTAGACTTTGGGCTAGCTTTTCAGGGTAGGCTCGGAATCAAAAATCAAGCGAGAATTCAGCTTTCCAGCCTGTGGGGAACAGGAATATGTGTTTCATTTTCATTTCTGAGGTGTTTGTCAAAAGTGATGTTTTTGGGCTGAATTGAGAAATAAGGAGAATGCAGTGTTAGACTTTGGGCTAGCTCTTCAGCGAAGGCTTGTAATCGAAAATCAAGCGAGAATTCGGCTTTCCAGCCCATGGGGAACAGGAATATGTGTTCTTTTTCATTTCTGAGGTGTTTGTCAAAAGTGATATTTTTGGGCTGAATTGAGAAATAAGGCGAATGCTGTGTTAGACCTTGGGCTAGCTCTTCAGGGAAAGGTCAGAATCAATAATCAAGCGAGAATTCGGCTTTCCAGCCCATGGGGAACAGGAATATGTGTTTCTTTTTCATTTCTGAGGTGTTTGTCAAAAGTGATGTTTTTGGGCTGAATTGAATCCTAAGGCGAATGCTGTGTTAGACCTTGGGCTAGCTCTTCAGGGAAAGGTCGGAATCAAAAATCAAGCGAGAATTCGGCTTTCCAGCCTGTGCGGAACACGAATATGTGTTTCATTTTCATTTCTGAGGTGTTTGTCAAAAGTCATGTTTTTTGGCTGAATTGAGAATGCTGTGTTAGACCTTGGGCTAGCTCTTCAGGGAAAGGTCGGAATCAAAAATTGAGCGAGAATTCGGCTTTCCAGCCCGTGGGGAACAGGAATATGTGTTTCTTTTTCATTTCTGAGGTGTTTGTCAAAAGTGATGTTTTTGGGCTGAATTGAGAAATAAGGCGAATGCTGTGTTAGACCTTGCGCTAGCTCTTCAGGGAAAGGTCAGAATCAAAAATTGAGCGAGAATTCGGCTTTCCAGCCCGTGGGGAACAGGAATATGTGTTTCTTTTTCATTTCTGAGGTGTTTGTCAAAAGTGATGTTTTTGGGCTGAATTGAGAAATAAGGCGAATGCTGTGTTAGACCTTGCGCTAGCTCTTCAGGGAAAGGTCAGAATCAATAATCAAGCAAGAATTCAGCTTTCCAGCCCATGGGGAACAGGAATATGTGTTTCTTTTTCATTTCTGAGGTGTTTGTCAAAAGTGATGTTTTTGGGCTGAATTGAATCCTAAGGCGAATGCTGTGTTAGACTTTGGGCTAGCTTTTCAGGGTAGGCTCGGAATCAAAAATCAAGCGAGAATTCAGCTTTCCAGCCTGTGGGGAACAGGAATATGTGTTTCATTTTCATTTCTGAGGTGTTTGTCAAAAGTGATGTTTTTGGGCTGAATTGAATCCTAAGGCGAATGCTGTGTTAGACTTTGGGCTAGCTTTTCAGGGTAGGCTCGGAATCAAAAATCAAGCGAGAATTCAGCTTTCCAGCCTGTGGGGAGCAGGAATATGTGTTTCTTTTTCATTTCTGAGGTGTTTGTCAAAAGTGATGTTTTTGGGCTGAATTGAATCCTAAGGCGAATGCTGTGTTAGACTTTGGGCTAGCTTTTCAGGGTAGGCTCGGAATCAAAAATCAAGCGAGAATTCAGCTTTCCAGCCTGTGGGGAACAGGAATATGTGTTTCTTTTTCATTTCTGAGGTGTTTGTCAAAAGTGATGTTTTTGGGCTGAATTGAGAAATAAGGAGAATGCAGTGTTAGACTTTGGGCTAGCTCTTCAGGGAAAGGTCGGAATCAAAAATTGAGCGAGAATTCGGCTTTCCAGCCCGTGGGGAACAGGAATATGTGTTTCTTTTTCATTTCTGATGTGTTTGTCAAAAGTGATGTTTTTGGGCTGAATTGAATCCTAAGGCGAATGCTGTGTTAGACCTTGGGCTAGCTCTTCAGGGAAAGGTCAGAATCAAAAATTGAGCGAGAATTCAGCTTTCCAGCCCATGGGGAACAGGAATATGTGTTTCTTTTTCATTTCTGAGGTGTTTGCCAAAAGTGATGTTTTTGGGCTGAATTGAGAAATAAGGCGAATGCTGTGTTAGACCTTGGGCTAGCTCTTCAGTGAAAGGTAGGAATCGAAAATCAAGCGAGAATTCGGCTTTCCAGCCCGTGGGGAACAGGAATATGTGTTTCTTTTTCCTTTCTGAGGTGTTTGTCAAAAGTGATGTTTTTGGGCTGAATTGAATCCTAAGGCGAATGCTGGGTTAGACCTTGGGCTAGCTCTTCAGGGAAAGGTCGGAATCAAAAATCAAGCGAGAATTCGGCTTTCCAGCCTGTGGGGAACAGGAATATGTGTTTCTTTTTCATTTCTGAGGTGTTTGTCAAAAGTGATGTTTTTGGGCTGAATTGAGAAATAAGGCGAATGCTGTGTTAGACCTTGGGCTAGCTCTTCAGGGAAAGGTCGGAATCAAAAATTGAGCGAGAATTCAGCTTTCCAGCCCATGGGGAACAGGAATATGTGTTTCTTTTTCATTTCTGAGGTGTTTGTCAAAAGTGATGTTTTTGGGCTGAATTGAATCCTAAGGCGAATGCTGTGTTAGACTTTGGGCTAGCTTTTCAGGGTAGGCTCGGAATCAAAAATCAAGCGAGAATTCAGCTTTCCAGCCTGTGGGGAACAGGAATATGTGTTTCATTTTCATTTCTGAGGTGTTTGTCAAAAGTGATGTTTTTGGGCTGAATTGAGAAATAAGGCGAATGCTGTGTTAGACCTTGGGCTAGCTCTTCAGGGAAAGGTCGGAATCAAAAATTGAGCGAGAATTCAGCTTTCCAGCCCGTGGGGAACAGGAATATGTGTTTCTTTTTCATTTCTGAGGTGTTTGTCAAAAGTGATGTTTTTGGGCTGAATTGAATCCTAAGGGAATGCTGTGTTAGACTTTGGGCTAGCTTTTCAGGGTAGGCTCGGAATCAAAAATTGAGCGAGAATTCGGCTTTCCAGCCCATGGGGAACAGGAATATGTGTTTCTTTTTCATTTCTGAGGTGTTTGCCAAAAGTGATGTTTTTGGGCTGAATTGAGAAATAAGGCGAATGCTGTGTTAGACCTTGGGCTAGGTCTTCAGGGAAAGGTCGGAATCAAAAATCAAGCGAGAATTCGGCTTTCCAGCCTGTGGGGAACAGGAATATGTGTTACTTTTTCATTTCTGAGGTGTTTGTCAAAAGTGATGTTTTTGGGCTGAATTGAGAAATAAGGCGAATGCTGTGTTAGACCTTGGGCTAGCTCTTCAGGGAAAGGTCGGAATCAAAAATCAAGCGAGAATTCGGCTTTCCAGCCTGTGCGGAACACGAATATGTGTTTCATTTTCATTTCTGAGGTGTTTGTCAAAAGTCATGTTTTTTGGCTGAATTGAGAATGCTGTGTTAGACCTTGGGCTAGCTCTTCAGGGAAAGGTCGGAATCAAAAATTGAGCGAGAATTCGGCTTTCCAGCCCGTGGGGAACAGGAATATGTGTTTCTTTTTCATTTCTGAGGTGTTTGTCAAAAGTGATGTTTTTGGGCTGAATTGAGAAATAAGGCGAATGCTGTGTTGGACCTTGCGCTAGCTCTTCAGGGAAAGGTCAGAATCAAAAATTGAGCGAGAATTCGGCTTTCCAGCCCGTGGGGAACAGGAATATGTGTTTCTTTTTCATTTCTGAGGTGTTTGTCAAAAGTGATGTTTTTGGGCTGAATTGAGAAATAAGGCGAATGCTGTGTTAGACCTTGCGCTAGCTCTTCAGGGAAAGGTCAGAATCAATAATCAAGCGAGAATTCGGCTTTCCAGCCCATGGGGAACAGGAATATGTGTTTCTTTTTCATTTCTGAGGTGTTTGTCAAAAGTGATGTTTTTGGGCTGAATTGAATCCTAAGGCGAATGCTGTGTTAGACTTTGGGCTAGCTTTTCAGGGTAGGCTCGGAATCAAAAATCAAGCGAGAATTCAGCTTTCCAGCCTGTGGGGAACAGGAATATGTGTTTCATTTTCATTTCTGAGGTGTTTGTCAAAAGTGATGTTTTTGGGCTGAATTGAATCCTAAGGCGAATGCTGTGTTAGACTTTGGGCTAGCTTTTCAGGGTAGGCTCGGAATCAAAAATCAAGCGAGAATTCAGCTTTCCAGCCTGTGGGGAACAGGAATATGTGTTTCATTTTCATTTCTGAGGTGTTTGTCAAAAGTGATGTTTTTGGGCTGAATTGAGAAATAAGGAGAATGCAGTGTTAGACTTTGGGCTAGCTCTTCAGCGAAGGCTTGTAATCGAAAATCAAGCGAGAATTCGGCTTTCCAGCCCATGGGGAACAGGAATATGTGTTCTTTTTCATTTCTGAGGTGTTTGTCAAAAGTGATATTTTTGGGCTGAATTGAGAAATAAGGCGAATGCTGTGTTAGACCTTGGGCTAGCTCTTCAGGGAAAGGTCAGAATCAATAATCAAGCGAGAATTCGGCTTTCCAGCCCATGGGGAACAGGAATATGTGTTTCTTTTTCATTTCTGAGGTGTTTGTCAAAAGTGATGTTTTTGGGCTGAATTGAATCCTAAGGCGAATGCTGTGTTAGACCTTGGGCTAGCTCTTCAGGGAAAGGTCGGAATCAAAAATCAAGCGAGAATTCGGCTTTCCAGCCTGTGCGGAACACGAATATGTGTTTCATTTTCATTTCTGAGGTGTTTGTCAAAAGTCATGTTTTTTGGCTGAATTGAGAATGCTGTGTTAGACCTTGGGCTAGCTCTTCAGGGAAAGGTCGGAATCAAAAATTGAGCGAGAATTCGGCTTTCCAGCCCGTGGGGAACAGGAATATGTGTTTCTTTTTCATTTCTGAGGTGTTTGTCAAAAGTGATGTTTTTGGGCTGAATTGAGAAATAAGGCGAATGCTGTGTTAGACCTTGCGCTAGCTCTTCAGGGAAAGGTCAGAATCAAAAATTGAGCGAGAATTCGGCTTTCCAGCCCGTGGGGAACAGGAATATGTGTTTCTTTTTCATTTCTGAGGTGTTTGTCAAAAGTGATGTTTTTGGGCTGAATTGAGAAATAAGGCGAATGCTGTGTTAGACCTTGCGCTAGCTCTTCAGGGAAAGGTCAGAATCAATAATCAAGCAAGAATTCAGCTTTCCAGCCCATGGGGAACAGGAATATGTGTTTCTTTTTCATTTCTGAGGTGTTTGTCAAAAGTGATGTTTTTGGGCTGAATTGAATCCTAAGGCGAATGCTGTGTTAGACTTTGGGCTGGCTTTTCAGGGTAGGCTCGGAATCAAAAATCAAGCGAGAATTCAGCTTTCCAGCCTGTGGGGAACAGGAATATGTGTTTCATTTTCATTTCTGAGGTGTTTGTCAAAAGTGATGTTTTTGGGCTGAATTAAATCCTAAGGCGAATGCTGTGTTAGACTTTGGGCTAGCTTTTCAGGGTAGGCTCGGAATCAAAAATCAAGCGAGAATTCAGCTTTCCAGCCTGTGGGGAACAGGAATATGTGTTTCTTTTTCATTTCTGAGGTGTTTGTCAAAAGTGATGTTTTTGGGCTGAATTGAGAAATAAGGAGAATGCAGTGTTAGACTTTGGGCTAGCTCTTCAGGGAAAGGTCGGAATCAAAAATTGAGCGAGAATTCGGCTTTCCAGCCCGTGGGGAACAGGAATATGTGTTTCATTTTCATTTCTGAGGTGTTTGTCAAAAGTGATGTTTTTGGGCTGAATTGAGAAATAAGGAGAATGCAGTGTTAGACTTTGGGCTAGCTCTTCAGCGAAGGCTTGTAATCGAAAATCAAGCGAGAATTCGGCTTTCCAGCCCATGGGGAACAGGAATATGTGTTCTTTTTCATTTCTGAGGTGTTTGTCAAAAGTGATATTTTTGGGCTGAATTGAGAAATAAGGCGAATGCTGTGTTAGACCTTGGGCTAGCTCTTCAGGGAAAGGTCGGAATCAAAAATCAAGCGAGAATTCGGCTTTCCAGCCTGTGCGGAACACGAATATGTGTTTCATTTTCATTTCTGAGGTGTTTGTCAAAAGTCATGTTTTTTGGCTGAATTGAGAATGCTGTGTTAGACCTTGGGCTAGCTCTTCAGGGAAAGGTCGGAATCAAAAATTGAGCGAGAATTCGGCTTTCCAGCCCGTGGGGAACAGGAATATGTGTTTCTTTTTCATTTCTGAGGTGTTTGTCAAAAGTGATGTTTTTGGGCTGAATTGAGAAATAAGGCGAATGCTGTGTTAGACCTTGCGCTAGCTCTTCAGGGAAAGGTCAGAATCAAAAATTGAGCGAGAATTCGGCTTTCCAGCCCGTGGGGAACAGGAATATGTGTTTCTTTTTCATTTCTGAGGTGTTTGTCAAAAGTGATGTTTTTGGGCTGAATTGAGAAATAAGGCGAATGCTGTGTTAGACCTTGCGCTAGCTCTTCAGGGAAAGGTCAGAATCAATAATCAAGCGAGAATTCGGCTTTCCAGCCCATGGGGAACAGGAATATGTGTTTCTTTTTCATTTCTGAGGTGTTTGTCAAAAGTGATGTTTTTGGGCTGAATTGAATCCTAAGGCGAATGCTGTGTTAGACTTTGGGCTAGCTTTTCAGGGTAGGCTCGGAATCAAAAATCAAGCGAGAATTCAGCTTTCCAGCCTGTGGGGAACAGGAATATGTGTTTCATTTTCATTTCTGAGGTGTTTGTCAAAAGTGATGTTTTTGGGCTGAATTGAATCCTAAGGCGAATGCTGTGTTAGACTTTGGGCTAGCTTTTCAGGGTAGGCTCGGAATCAAAAATCAAGCGAGAATTCAGCTTTCCAGCCTGTGGGGAACAGGAATATGTGTTTCATTTTCATTTCTGAGGTGTTTGTCAAAAGTGATGTTTTTGGGCTGAATTGAGAAATAAGGAGAATGCAGTGTTAGACTTTGGGCTAGCTCTTCAGCGAAGGCTTGTAATCGAAAATCAAGCGAGAATTCGGCTTTCCAGCCCATGGGGAACAGGAATATGTGTTCTTTTTCATTTCTGAGGTGTTTGTCAAAAGTGATATTTTTGGGCTGAATTGAGAAATAAGGCGAATGCTGTGTTAGACCTTGGGCTAGCTCTTCAGGGAAAGGTCAGAATCAATAATCAAGCGAGAATTCGGCTTTCCAGCCCATGGGGAACAGGAATATGTGTTTCTTTTTCATTTCTGAGGTGTTTGTCAAAAGTGATGTTTTTGGGCTGAATTGAATCCTAAGGCGAATGCTGTGTTAGACCTTGGGCTAGCTCTTCAGGGAAAGGTCGGAATCAAAAATCAAGCGAGAATTCGGCTTTCCAGCCTGTGCGGAACACGAATATGTGTTTCATTTTCATTTCTGAGGTGTTTGTCAAAAGTCATGTTTTTTGGCTGAATTGAGAATGCTGTGTTAGACCTTGGGCTAGCTCTTCAGGGAAAGGTCGGAATCAAAAATTGAGCGAGAATTCGGCTTTCCAGCCCGTGGGGAACAGGAATATGTGTTTCTTTTTCATTTCTGAGGTGTTTGTCAAAAGTGATGTTTTTGGGCTGAATTGAGAAATAAGGCGAATGCTGTGTTAGACCTTGCGCTAGCTCTTCAGGGAAAGGTCAGAATCAAAAATTGAGCGAGAATTCGGCTTTCCAGCCCGTGGGGAACAGGAATATCTGTTTCTTTTTCATTTCTGAGGTGTTTGTCAAAAGTGATGTTTTTGGGCTGAATTGAGAAATAAGGCGAATGCTGTGTTAGACCTTGCGCTAGCTCTTCAGGGAAAGGTCAGAATCAATAATCAAGCAAGAATTCAGCTTTCCAGCCCATGGGGAACAGGAATATGTGTTTCTTTTTCATTTCTGAGGTGTTTGTCAAAAGTGATGTTTTTGGGCTGAATTGAATCCTAAGGCGAATGCTGTGTTAGACTTTGGGCTAGCTTTTCAGGGTAGGCTCGGAATCAAAAATCAAGCGAGAATTCAGCTTTCCAGCCTGTGGGGAACAGGAATATGTGTTTCATTTTCATTTCTGAGGTGTTTGTCAAAAGTGATGTTTTTGGGCTGAATTGAATCCTAAGGCGAATGCTGTGTTAGACTTTGGGCTAGCTTTTCAGGGTAGGCTCGGAATCAAAAATCAAGCGAGAATTCAGCTTTCCAGCCTGTGGGGAACAGGAATATGTGTTTCTTTTTCATTTCTGAGGTGTTTGTCAAAAGTGATGTTTTTGGGCTGAATTGAATCCTAAGGCGAATGCTGTGTTAGACTTTGGGCTAGCTTTTCAGGGTAGGCTCGGAATCAAAAATCAAGCGAGAATTCAGCTTTCCAGCCTGTGGGGAACAGGAATATGTGTTTCTTTTTCATTTCTGAGGTGTTTGTCAAAAGTGATGTTTTTGGGCTGAATTGAGAAATAAGGAGAATGCAGTGTTAGACTTTGGGCTAGCTCTTCAGGGAAAGGTCGGAATCAAAAATTGAGCGAGAATTCGGCTTTCCAGCCCGTGGGGAACAGGAATATGTGTTTCATTTTCATTTCTGAGGTGTTTGTCAAAAGTGATGTTTTTGGGCTGAATTGAGAAATAAGGAGAATGCAGTGTTAGACTTTGGGCTAGCTCTTCAGCGAAGGCTTGTAATCGAAAATCAAGCGAGAATTCGGCTTTCCAGCCCATGGGGAACAGGAATATGTGTTTCTTTTTCATTTCTGAGGTGTTTGTCAAAAGTGATGTTTTTGGGCTGAATTGAGAAATAAGGCGAATGCTGTGTTAGACCTTGGGCTAGCTCTTCAGGGAAAGGTCGGAATCAAAAATTGAGTGAGAATTCGGCTTTCCAGCCCGTGGGGAACAGGAATATGTGTTTCTTTTTCATTTCTGAGGTGTTTGCCAAAAGTGATGTTTTTGGGCTGAATTGAGAAATAAGGCGAATGCTGTGTTAGACCTTGGGCTAGGTCTTCAGGGAAAGGTCGGAATCAAAAATTGAGCGAGAATTCGGCTTTCCAGCCCGTGGGGAACAGGAATATGTGTTTCATTTTCATTTCTGAGGTGTTTGTCAAAAGTGATGTTTTTGGGCTGAATTGAATCCTAAGGCGAATGCTGTGTTAGACTTTGGGCTAGCTTTTCAGGGTAGGCTCGGAATCAAAAATCAAGCGAGAATTCAGCTTTCCATCCTGTGGGGAACAGGAATATGAGTTTCATTTTCATTTCTGAGGTGTTTGTCAAAAGTGATGTTTTTGGGCTGAATTGTATCCTAAGGCGAATGCTGTGTTAGACTTTGGGCTAGCTTTTCAGGGTAGGCTCGGAATCAATAATCAAGCGAGAATTCAGCTTTCCAGCCCATGGGGAACAGGAATATGTGTTTCTTTTTCATTTCTGAGGTGTTTGTCAAAAGTGATGTTTTTGGGCTGAATTGAATCCTAAGGCGAATGCTGTGTTAGACTTTGGGCTAGCTTTTCAGGGTAGGCTCGGAATCAAAAATCAAGCGAGAATTCAGCTTTCCATCCTGTGGGGAACAGGAATATGTGTTTCATTTTCATTTCTGATGTGTTTGTCAAAAGTGATGTTTTTGGGCTGAATTGAATCCTAAGGCGAATGCTGTGTTAGACCTTGGGCTAGCTCTTCAGGGAAAGGTCAGAATCAAAAATTGAGCGAGAATTCAGCTTTCCAGCCCATGGGGAACAGGAATATGTGTTTCTTTTTCATTTCTGAGGTGTTTGCCAAAAGTGATGTTTTTGGGCTGAATTGAGAAATAAGGCGAATGCTGTGTTAGACCTTGGGCTAGCTCTTCAGTGAAAGGTAGGAATCGAAAATCAAGCGAGAATTCGGCTTTCCAGCCCGTGGGGAACAGGAATATGTGTTTCTTTTTCCTTTCTGAGGTGTTTGTCAAAAGTGATGTTTTTGGGCTGAATTGAATCCTAAGGCGAATGCTGTGTTAGACCTTGGGCTAGCTCTTCAGGGAAAGGTCGGAATCAAAAATCAAGCGAGAATTCGGCTTTCCAGCCTGTGGGGAACAGGAATATGTGTTTCTTTTTCATTTCTGAGGTGTTTGTCAAAAGTGATGTTTTTGGGCTGAATTGAGAAATAAGGCGAATGCTGTGTTAGACCTTGGGCTAGCTCTTCAGGGAAAGGTCGGAATCAAAAATTGAGCGAGAATTCAGCTTTCCAGCCCATGGGGAACAGGAATATGTGTTTCTTTTTCATTTCTGAGGTGTTTGTCAAAAGTGATGTTTTTGGGCTGAATTGAATCCTAAGGCGAATGCTGTGTTAGACTTTGGGCTAGCTTTTCAGGGTAGGCTCGGAATCAAAAATCAAGCGAGAATTCAGCTTTCCAGCCTGTGGGGAACAGGAATATGTGTTTCATTTTCATTTCTGAGGTGTTTGTCAAAAGTGATGTTTTTGGGCTGAATTGAGAAATAAGGCGAATGCTGTGTTAGACCTTGGGCTAGCTCTTCAGGGAAAGGTCGGAATCAAAAATTGAGCGAGAATTCAGCTTTCCAGCCCATGGGGAACAGGAATATGTGTTTCTTTTTCATTTCTGAGGTGTTTGTCAAAAGTGATGTTTTTGGGCTGAATTGAATCCTAAGGCGAATGCTGTGTTAGACTTTGGGCTAGCTTTTCAGGGTAGGCTCGGAATCAAAAATTGAGCGAGAATTCGGCTTTCCAGCCCGTGGGGAACAGGAATATGTGTTTCTTTTTCATTTCTGAGGTGTTTGCCAAAAGTGATGTTTTTGGGCTGAATTGAGAAATAAGGCGAATGCTGTGTTAGACCTTGGGCTAGGTCTTCAGGGAAAGGTCGGAATCAAAAATCAAGCGAGAATTCGGCTTTCCAGCCTGTGGGGAACAGGAATATGTGTTTCTTTTTCATTTCTGAGGTGTTTGTCAAAAGTGATGTTTTTGGGCTGAATTGAGAAATAAGGCGAATGCTGTGTTAGACCTTGGGCTAGCTCTTCAGGGAAAGGTCGGAATCAAAAATCAAGCGAGAATTCGGCTTTCCAGCCTGTGCGGAACACGAATATGTGTTTCATTTTCATTTCTGAGGTGTTTGTCAAAAGTCATGTTTTTTGGCTGAATTGAGAATGCTGTGTTAGACCTTGGGCTAGCTCTTCAGGGAAAGGTCGGAATCAAAAATTGAGCGAGAATTCGGCTTTCCAGCCCGTGGGGAACAGGAATATGTGTTTCTTTTTCATTTCTGAGGTGTTTGTCAAAAGTGATGTTTTTGGGCTGAATTGAGAAATAAGGCGAATGCTGTGTTAGACCTTGCGCTAGCTCTTCAGGGAAAGGTCAGAATCAAAAATTGAGCGAGAATTCGGCTTTCCAGCCCGTGGGGAACAGGAATATGTGGTTCTTTTTCATTTCTGAGGTGTTTGTCAAAAGTGATGTTTTTGGGCTGAATTGAGAAATAAGGCGAATGCTGTGTTAGACCTTGCGCTAGCTCTTCAGGGAAAGGTCAGAATCAATAATCAAGCGAGAATTCGGCTTTCCAGCCCATGGGGAACAGGAATATGTGTTTCTTTTTCATTTCTGAGGTGTTTGTCAAAAGTGATGTTTTTGGGCTGAATTGAATCCTAAGGCGAATGCTGTGTTAGACTTTGGGCTAGCTTTTCAGGGTAGGCTCGGAATCAAAAATCAAGCGAGAATTCAGCTTTCCAGCCTGTGGGGAACAGGAATATGTGTTTCATTTTCATTTCTGAGGTGTTTGTCAAAAGTGATGTTTTTGGGCTGAATTGAATCCTAAGGCGAATGCTGTGTTAGACTTTGGGCTAGCTTTTCAGGGTAGGCTCGGAATCAAAAATCAAGCGAGAATTCAGCTTTCCAGCCTGTGGGGAACAGGAATATGTGTTTCATTTTCATTTCTGAGGTGTTTGTCAAAAGTGATGTTTTTGGGCTGAATTGAGAAATAAGGAGAATGCAGTGTTAGACTTTGGGCTAGCTCTTCAGCGAAGGCTTGTAATCGAAAATCAAGCGAGAATTCGGCTTTCCAGCCCATGGGGAACAGGAATATGTGTTCTTTTTCATTTCTGAGGTGTTTGTCAAAAGTGATATTTTTGGGCTGAATTGAGAAATAAGGCGAATGCTGTGTTAGACCTTGGGCTAGCTCTTCAGGGAAAGGTCAGAATCAATAACCAAGCGAGAATTCGGCTTTCCAGCCCATGGGGAACAGGAATATGTGTTTCTTTTTCATTTCTGAGGTGTTTGTCAAAAGTGATGTTTTTGGGCTGAATTGAATCCTAAGGCGAATGCTGTGTTAGACTTTGGGCTAGCTTTTCAGGGTAGGCTCGGAATCAAAAATCAAGCGAGAATTCAGCTTTCCAGCCTGTGGGGAACAGGAATATGTGTTTCATTTTCATTTCTGAGGTGTTTGTCAAAAGTGATGTTTTTGGGCTGAATTGAGAAATAAGGCGAATGCTGTGTTACACCTTGGGCTAGCTCTTCAGGGAAAGGTCAGAATCAAAAATCAAGCGAGAATTCGGCTTTCCAGCCTGTGGGGAACAGGAATATATGTTTCTTTTTCATTTCTGAGGTGTTTGTCAAAAGTGATGTTTTTGGGCTGAATTGAGAAATAAGGCGAATGCTGTGTTAGACCTTGGGCTAGCTCTTCAGGGAAAGGTTGGAATCAAAAATCAAGCGAGAATTCGGCTTTCCAGCCTGTGCGGAACACGAATATGTGTTTCATTTTCATTTCTGAGGTGTTTGTCAAAAGTCATGTTTTTTGGCTGAATTGAGAATGCTGTGTTAGACCTTGGGCTAGCTCTTCAGGGAAAGGTCGGAATCAAAAATTGAGCGAGAATTCGGCTTTCCAGCCCGTGGGGAACAGGAATATGTGTTTCTTTTTCATTTCTGAGGTGTTTGTCAAAAGTGATGTTTTTGGGCTGAATTGAGAAATAAGGCGAATGCTGTGTTAGACCTTGCGCTAGCTCTTCAGGGAAAGGTCAGAATCAATAATCAAGCGAGAATTCGGCTTTCCAGCCCATGGGGAACAGGAATATGTGTTTCTTTTTCATTTCTGAGGTGTTTGTCAATCGTGATGTTTTTGGGCTGAATTGAATCCTAAGGCGAATGCTGTGTTAGACTTTGGGCTAGCTTTTCAGGGTAGGCTCGGAATCAAAAATCAAGCGAGAATTCAGCTTTCCAGCCTGTGGGGAACAGGAATATGTGTTTCATTTTCATTTCTGAGGTGTTTGTCAAAAGTGATGTTTTTGGGCTGAATTGAGAAATAAGGCGAATGCTGTGTTAGACCTTGGGCTAGCTCTTCAGGGAAAGGTCGGAATCAAAAATTGAGCGAGAATTCAGCTTTCCAGCCCGTGGGGAACAGGAATATGTGTTTCTTTTTCATTTCTGAGGTGTTTGTGAAAAGTGATGTTTTTGGGCTGAATTGAGAAATAAGGCGAATGCTGTGTTAGACCTTGGGCTAGCTCTTCAGGGAAGGCTTGGAATCGAAAATCAAGCGAGAATTCGGCTTTCCAGCCCGTGGGGAACAGGAATATGTGTTTCTTTTTCATTTCTGAGGTGTTTGTCAAAAGTGATGTTTTTGGGCTGAATTGAATCCTAAGGCGAATGCTGTGTTAGACTTTGGGCTAGCTTTTCAGGGTAGGCTCAGAATCAAAAATCAAGCGAGAATTCAGCTTTCCAGCCTGTGGGGAACAGGAATATGTGTTTCATTTTCATTTCTGAGGTGTTTGTCAAAAGTGATGTTTTTGGGCTGAATTGAGAAATAAGGCGAATGCTGTGTTAGACCTTGGGCTAGCTCTTCAGGGAAAGGTCGGAATCAAAAATTGAGCGAGAATTCGGCTTTCCAGCCCGTGGGGAACAGGAATATGTGTTTCTTTTTCATTTCTGAGGTGTTTGTCAAAAGTGATGTTTTTGGGCTGAATTGAGAAATAAGGCGAATGCTGTGTTAGACCTTGGGCTAGCTCTTCAGGGAAAGGTCGGAATCAAAAATTGAGCGAGAATTCGGCTTTCCAGCCCGTGGGGAACAGGAATATGTGTTTCTTTTTCATTTCTGAGGTGTTTGCCAAAAGTGATGTTTTTGGGCTGAATTGAGAAATAAGGCGAATGCTGTGTTAGACCTTGGGCTAGGTCTTCAGGGAAAAGTCGGAATCAAAAATCAAGCAAGAATTTGGCTTTCCAGCCTGTGGGGAACAGGAATATGTGTTTCTTTTTCATTTCTGAGGTGTTTGTCAAAAGTGATGTTTTTGGGCTGAATTGAGAAATAAGGCCAATGCTGTGTTAGACCTTGGGCTAGCTCTTCAGGGAAAGGTCGGAATCAAAAATCAAGCGAGAATTCGGCTTTCCAGCCTGTGCGGAACACGAATATGTGTTTCATTTTCATTTCTGAGGTGTTTGTCAAAAGTCATGTTTTTTGGCTGAATTGAGAATGCTGTGTTAGACCTTGGGCTAGCTCTTCAGGGAAAGGTCGGAATCAAAAATTGAGCGAGAATTCGGCTTTCCAGCCCGTGGGGAACAGGAATATGTGTTTCTTTTTCATTTCTGAGGTGTTTGTCAAAAGTGATGTTTTGGGGCTGAATTGAGAAATAAGGCGAATGCTGTGTTAGACCTTGCGCTAGCTCTTCAGGGAAAGGTCAGAATCAAAAATTGAGCGAGAATTCGGCTTTCCAGCCCGTGGGGAACAGGAATATGTGTTTCTTTTTCATTTCTGAGGTGTTTGTGAAAAGTGATGTTTTTGGGCTGAATTGAGAAATAAGGCGAATGCTGTGTTAGACCTTGGGCTAGGTCTTCAGGGAAAGGTCGGAATCAAAAATCAAGCGAGAATTCAGCTTTCCAGCCTGTGGGGAACAGGAATATGTGTTTCTTTTTCATTTCTGAGCTGTTTGTCAAAAGTGATGTTTTTGGGCTGAATTGAGAAATAAGGCGAATGCTGTGTTAGACCTTGGGCTAGCTCTTCAGGGAAAGGTCGGAATCAAAAATTGAGCGAGAATTCGGCTTTCCAGCCCATGGGGAACAGGAATATGTGTTCTTTTTCATTTCTGAGGTGTTTGTCAAAAGTGATATTTTTGGGCTGAATTGAGAAATAAGGCGAATGCTGTGTTAGACCTTGCGCTAGCTCTTCAGGGAAAGGTCAGAATCAATAATCAAGCGAGAATTCGGCTTTCCAGCCCATGGGGAACAGGAATATGTGTTTCTTTTTCATTTCTGAGGTGTTTGTCAATCGTGATGTTTTTGGGCTGAATTGAATCCTAAGGCGAATGCTGTGTTAGACTTTGGGCTAGCTTTTCAGGGTAGGCTCGGAATCAAAAATCAAGCGAGAATTCAGCTTTCCAGCCTGTGGGGAACAGGAATATGTGTTTCATTTTCATTTCTGAGGTGTTTGTCAAAAGTGATGTTTTTGGGCTGAATTGAGAAATAAGGCGAATGCTGTGTTAGACCTTGGGCTAGCTCTTCAGGGAAAGGTCGGAATCAAAAATTGAGCGAGAATTCAGCTTTCCAGCCCGTGGGGAACAGGAATATGTGTTTCTTTTTCATTTCTGAGGTGTTTGTGAAAAGTGATGTTTTTGGGCTGAATTGAGAAATAAGGCGAATGCTGTGTTAGACCTTGGGCTAGCTCTTCAGGGAAGGCTTGGAATCGAAAATCAAGCGAGAATTCGGCTTTCCAGCCCGTGGGGAACAGGAATATGTGTTTCTTTTTCATTTCTGAGGTGTTTGTCAAAAGTGATGTTTTTGGGCTGAATTGAATCCTAAGGCGAATGCTGTGTTAGACTTTGGGCTAGCTTTTCAGGGTAGGCTCAGAATCAAAAATCAAGCGAGAATTCAGCTTTCCAGCCTGTGGGGAACAGGAATATGTGTTTCATTTTCATTTCTGAGGTGTTTGTCAAAAGTGATGTTTTTGGGCTGAATTGAGAAATAAGGCGAATGCTGTGTTAGACCTTGGGCTAGCTCTTCAGGGAAAGGTCGGAATCAAAAATTGAGCGAGAATTCGGCTTTCCAGCCCGTGGGGAACAGGAATATGTGTTTCTTTTTCATTTCTGAGGTGTTTGTCAAAAGTGATGTTTTTGGGCTGAATTGAGAAATAAGGCGAATGCTGTGTTAGACCTTGGGCTAGCTCTTCAGGGAAAGGTCGGAATCAAAAATTGAGCGAGAATTCGGCTTTCCAGCCCGTGGGGAACAGGAATATGTGTTTCTTTTTCATTTCTGAGGTGTTTGCCAAAAGTGATGTTTTTGGGCTGAATTGAGAAATAAGGCGAATGCTGTGTTAGACCTTGGGCTAGGTCTTCAGGGAAAAGTCGGAATCAAAAATCAAGCAAGAATTTGGCTTTCCAGCCTGTGGGGAACAGGAATATGTGTTTCTTTTTCATTTCTGAGGTGTTTGTCAAAAGTGATGTTTTTGGGCTGAATTGAGAAATAAGGCGAATGCTGTGTTAGACCTTGGGCTAGCTCTTCAGGGAAAGGTCGGAATCAAAAATCAAGCGAGAATTCGGCTTTCCAGCCTGTGCGGAACACGAATATGTGTTTCATTTTCATTTCTGAGGTGTTTGTCAAAAGTCATGTTTTTTGGCTGAATTGAGAATGCTGTGTTAGACCTTGGGCTAGCTCTTCAGGGAAAGGTCGGAATCAAAAATTGAGCGAGAATTCGGCTTTCCAGCCCGTGGGGAACAGGAATATGTGTTTCTTTTTCATTTCTGAGGTGTTTGTCAAAAGTGATGTTTTTGGGCTGAATTGAGAAATAAGGCGAATGCTGTGTTAGACCTTGCGCTAGCTCTTCAGGGAAAGGTCAGAATCAAAAATTGAGCGAGAATTCGGCTTTCCAGCCCGTGGGGAACAGGAATATGTGTTTCTTTTTCATTTCTGAGGTGTTTGTGAAAAGTGATGTTTTTGGGCTGAATTGAGAAATAAGGCGAATGCTGTGTTAGACCTTGGGCTAGGTCTTCAGGGAAAGGTCGGAATCAAAAATCAAGCGAGAATTCAGCTTTCCAGCCTGTGGGGAACAGGAATATGTGTTTCTTTTTCATTTCTGAGGTGTTTGTCAAAAGTGATGTTTTTGGGCTGAATTGAATCCTAAGGCGAATGCTGTGTTAGACTTTGGGCTAGCTTTTCAGGGTAGGCTCGGAATCAAAAATCAAGCGAGAATTCAGCTTTCCAGCCTGTGGGGAACAGGAATATGTGTTTCATTTTCATTTCTGAGGTGTTTGTCAAAAGTGATGTTTTTGGGCTGAATTGAGAAATAAGGCGAATGCTGTGTTACACCTTGGGCTAGCTCTTCAGGGAAAGGTCGGAATCAAAAATTGAGCGAGAATTCGGCTTTCCAGCCCGTGGGGAACAGGAATATGTGTTTCTTTTTCCTTTCTGAGGTGTTTGTCAAAAGTGATGTTTTTGGGCTGAATTGAATCCTAAGGCGAATGCTGGGTTAGACCATGGGCTAGCTCTTCAGGGAAAGGTCGGAATCAAAAATCAAGCGAGAATTCGGCTTTCCAGCCTGTGGGGAACAGGAATATGTGTTTCTTTTTCATTTCTGAGGTGTTTGTCAAAAGTGATGTTTTTGGGCTGAATTGAGAAATAAGGCGAATGCTGTGTTAGACCTTGGGCTAGCTCTTCAGGGAAAGGTCGGAATCAAAAATTGAGCGAGAATTCAGCTTTCCAGCCCATGGGGAACAGGAATATGTGTTTCTTTTTCATTTCTGAGGTGTTTGTCAAAAGTGATGTTTTTGGGCTGAATTGAATCCTAAGGCGAATGCTGTGTTAGACTTTGGGCTAGCTTTTCAGGGTAGGCTCGGAATCAAAAATCAAGCGAGAATTCAGCTTTCCAGCCTGTGGGGAACAGGAATATGTGTTTCATTTTCATTTCTGAGGTGTTTGTCAAAAGTGATGTTTTTGGGCTGAATTGAGAAATAAGGCGAATGCTGTGTTAGACCTTGGGCTAGCTCTTCAGGGAAAGGTCGGAATCAAAAATTGAGCGAGAATTCAGCTTTCCAGCCCGTGGGGAACAGGAATATGTGTTTCTTTTTCATTTCTGAGGTGTTTGTCAAAAGTGATGTTTTTGGGCTGAATTGAATCCTAAGGGAATGCTGTGTTAGACTTTGGGCTAGCTTTTCAGGGTAGGCTCGGAATCAAAAATTGAGCGAGAATTCGGCTTTCCAGCCCATGGGGAACAGGAATATGTGTTTCTTTTTCATTTCTGAGGTGTTTGCCAAAAGTGATGTTTTTGGGCTGAATTGAGAAATAAGGCGAATGCTGTGTTAGACCTTGGGCTAGGTCTTCAGGGAAAGGTCGGAATCAAAAATCAAGCGAGAATTCGGCTTTCCAGCCTGTGGGGAACAGGAATATGTGTTACTTTTTCATTTCTGAGGTGTTTGTCAAAAGTGATGTTTTTGGGCTGAATTGAGAAATAAGGCGAATGCTGTGTTAGACCTTGGGCTAGCTCTTCAGGGAAAGGTCGGAATCAAAAATCAAGCGAGAATTCGGCTTTCCAGCCTGTGCGGAACACGAATATGTGTTTCATTTTCATTTCTGAGGTGTTTGTCAAAAGTCATGTTTTTTGGCTGAATTGAGAATGCTGTGTTAGACCTTGGGCTAGCTCTTCAGGGAAAGGTCGGAATCAAAAATTGAGCGAGAATTCGGCTTTCCAGCCCGTGGGGAACAGGAATATGTGTTTCTTTTTCATTTCTGAGGTGTTTGTCAAAAGTGATGTTTTTTGGGCTGAATTGAGAAATAAGGCGAATGCTGTGTTGGACCTTGCGCTAGCTCTTCAGGGAAAGGTCAGAATCAAAAATTGAGCGAGAATTCGGCTTTCCAGCCCGTGGGGGAACAGGAATATGTGTTTCTTTTTCATTTCTGAGGTGTTTTGTCAAAAGTGATGTTTTTGGGCTGAATTGAGAAATAAGGCGAATGCTGTGTTAGACCTTGCGCTAGCTCTTCAGGGAAAGGTCAGAATCAATAATCAAGCGGAGAATTCGGCTTTCCAGCCCCATGGGGAACAGGAATATGTGTTTCTTTTTCATTTCTGAGGTGTTTGTCAAAAGTGATGTTTTTGGGGCTGAATTGAATCCTAAGGCGAATGCTGTGTTAGACTTTGGGCTAGCTTTTCAGGGTAGGCTCGGAATCAAAAATCAAGCGAGAATTCAGCTTTCCAGCCTGTGGGGAACAGGAATATGTGTTTCATTTTCATTTCTGAGGTGTTTGTCAAAAGTGATGTTTTTGGGCTGAATTGAGAAATAAGGAGAATGCAGTGTTAGACTTTGGGCTAGCTCTTCAGCGAAGGCTTGTAATCGAAAATCAAGCGAGAATTCGGCTTTCCAGCCCATGGGGAACAGGAATATGTGTTCTTTTTCATTTCTGAGGTGTTTGTCAAAAGTGATATTTTTGGGCTGAATTGAGAAATAAGGCGAATGCTGTGTTAGACCTTGGGCTAGCTCTTCAGGGAAAGGTCAGAATCAATAACCAAGCGAGAATTCGGCTTTCCAGCCCATGGGGAACAGGAATATGTGTTTCTTTTTCATTTCTGAGGTGTTTGTCAAAAGTGATGTTTTTGGGCTGAATTGAATCCTAAGGCGAATGCTGTGTTAGACTTTGGGCTAGCTTTTCAGGGTAGGCTCGGAATCAAAAATCAAGCGAGAATTCAGCTTTCCAGCCTGTGGGGAACAGGAATATGTGTTTCATTTTCATTTCTGAGGTGTTTGTCAAAAGTGATGTTTTTGGGCTGAATTGAGAAATAAGGCGAATGCTGTGTTACACCTTGGGCTAGCTCTTCAGGGAAAGGTCAGAATCAAAAATCAAGCGAGAATTCGGCTTTCCAGCCTGTGGGGAACAGGAATATATGTTTCTTTTTCATTTCTGAGGTGTTTGTCAAAAGTGATGTTTTTGGGCTGAATTGAGAAATAAGGCGAATGCTGTGTTAGACCTTGGGCTAGCTCTTCAGGGAAAGGTTGGAATCAAAAATCAAGCGAGAATTCGGCTTTCCAGCCTGTGCGGAACACGAATATGTGTTTCATTTTCATTTCTGAGGTGTTTGTCAAAAGTCATGTTTTTTGGCTGAATTGAGAATGCTGTGTTAGACCTTGGGCTAGCTCTTCAGGGAAAGGTCGGAATCAAAAATTGAGCGAGAATTCGGCTTTCCAGCCCGTGGGGAACAGGAATATGTGTTTCTTTTTCATTTCTGAGGTGTTTGTCAAAAGTGATGTTTTTGGGCTGAATTGAGAAATAAGGCGAAATGCTGTGTTAGACCTTGCGCTAGCTCTTCAGGGAAAGGTCAGAATCAATAATCAAGCGAGAATTCGGCTTTCCAGCCCATGGGGAACAGGAATATGTGTTTCTTTTTCATTTCTGAGGTGTTTGTCAATCGTGATGTTTTTGGGCTGAATTGAATCCTAAGGCGAATGCTGTGTTAGACTTTGGGCTAGCTTTTCAGGGTAGGCTCGGAATCAAAAATCAAGCGAGAATTCAGCTTTCCAGCCTGTGGGGAACAGGAATATGTGTTTCATTTTCATTTCTGAGGTTGTTTGTCAAAAGTGATGTTTTTGGGCTGAATTGAGAAATAAGGCGAATGCTGTGTTAGACCTTGGGCTAGCTCTTCAGGGAAAGGTCGGAATCAAAAATTGAGCGAGAATTCAGCTTTCCAGCCCGTGGGGAACAGGAATATGTGTTTCTTTTTCATTTCTGAGGTGTTTGTGAAAAGTGATGTTTTTGGGCTGAATTGAGAAATAAGGCGAATGCTGTGTTAGACCTTGGGCTAGCTCTTCAGGGAAGGCTTGGAATCGAAAATCAAGCGAGAATTCGGCTTTCCAGCCCGTGGGGAACAGGAATATGTGTTTCTTTTTCATTTCTGAGGTGTTTGTCAAAAGTGATGTTTTTGGGCTGAATTGAATCCTAAGGCGAATGCTGTGTTAGACTTTGGGCTAGCTTTTCAGGGTAGGCTCAGAATCAAAAATCAAGCGAGAATTCAGCTTTCCAGCCTGTGGGGAACAGGAATATGTGTTTCATTTTCATTTCTGAGGTGTTTGTCAAAAGTGATGTTTTTGGGCTGAATTGAGAAATAAGGCGAATGCTGTGTTAGACCTTGGGCTAGCTCTTCAGGGAAAGGTCGGAATCAAAAATTGAGCGAGGAATTCGGCTTTCCAGCCCGTGGGGAACAGGAATATGTGTTTCTTTTTCATTTCTGAGGTGTTTGTCAAAAGTGATGTTTTTGGGCTGAATTGAGAAATAAGGCGAATGCTGTGTTAGACCTTGGGCTAGCTCTTCAGGGAAAGGTCGGAATCAAAAATTGAGCGAGAATTCGGCTTTCCAGCCCGTGGGGAACAGGAATATGTGTTTCTTTTTCATTTCTGAGGTGTTTGCCAAAAGTGATGTTTTTGGGCTGAATTGAGAAATAAGGCGAATGCTGTGTTAGACCTTGGGCTAGGTCTTCAGGGAAAAGTCGGAATCAAAAATCAAGCAAGAATTTGGCTTTCCAGCCTGTGGGGAACAGGAATATGTGTTTCTTTTTCATTTCTGAGGTGTTTGTCAAAAGTGATGTTTTTGGGCTGAATTGAGAAATAAGGCCAATGCTGTGTTAGACCTTGGGCTAGCTCTTCAGGGAAAGGTCGGAATCAAAAATCAAGCGAGAATTCGGCTTTCCAGCCTGTGCGGAACACGAATATGTGTTTCATTTTCATTTCTGAGGTGTTTGTCAAAAGTCATGTTTTTTGGCTGAATTGAGAATGCTGTGTTAGACCTTGGGCTAGCTCTTCAGGGAAAGGTCGGAATCAAAAATTGAGCGAGAATTCGGCTTTCCAGCCCGTGGGGAACAGGAATATGTGTTTCTTTTTCATTTCTGAGGTGTTTGTCAAAAGTGATGTTTTTGGGCTGAATTGAGAAATAAGGCGAATGCTGTGTTAGACCTTGCGCTAGCTCTTCAGGGAAAGGTCAGAATCAAAAATTGAGCGAGAATTCGGCTTTCCAGCCCGTGGGGAACAGGAATATGTGTTTCTTTTTCATTTCTGAGGTGTTTGTGAAAAGTGATGTTTTTGGGCTGAATTGAGAAATAAGGCGAATGCTGTGTTAGACCTTGGGCTAGGTCTTCAGGGAAAGGTCGGAATCAAAAATCAAGCGAGAATTCAGCTTTCCAGCCTGTGGGGAACAGGAATATGTGTTTCTTTTTCATTTCTGAGGTGTTTGTCAAAAGTGATGTTTTTGGGCTGAATTGAGAAATAAGGCGAATGCTGTGTTAGACCTTGGGCTAGCTCTTCAGGGAAAGGTCGGAATCAAAAATTGAGCGAGAATTCGGCTTTCCAGCCCATGGGGAACAGGAATATGTGTTCTTTTTCATTTCTGAGGTGTTTGTCAAAAGTGATATTTTTGGGCTGAATTGAGAAATAAGGCGAATGCTGTGTTAGACCTTGCGCTAGCTCTTCAGGGAAAGGTCAGAATCAATAATCAAGCGAGAATTCGGCTTTCCAGCCCATGGGGAACAGGAATATGTGTTTCTTTTTCATTTCTGAGGTGTTTGTCAATCGTGATGTTTTTGGGCTGAATTGAATCCTAAGGCGAATGCTGTGTTAGACTTTGGGCTAGCTTTTCAGGGTAGGCTCGGAATCAAAAATCAAGCGAGAATTCAGCTTTCCAGCCTGTGGGGAACAGGAATATGTGTTTCATTTTCATTTCTGAGGTGTTTGTCAAAAGTGATGTTTTTGGGCTGAATTGAGAAATAAGGCGAATGCTGTGTTAGACCTTGGGCTAGCTCTTCAGGGAAAGGTCGGAATCAAAAATTGAGCGAGAATTCAGCTTTCCAGCCCGTGGGGAACAGGAATATGTGTTTCTTTTTCATTTCTGAGGTGTTTGTGAAAAGTGATGTTTTTGGGCTGAATTGAGAAATAAGGCGAATGCTGTGTTAGACCTTGGGCTAGCTCTTCAGGGAAGGCTTGGAATCGAAAATCAAGCGAGAATTCGGCTTTCCAGCCCGTGGGGAACAGGAATATGTGTTTCTTTTTCATTTCTGAGGTGTTTGTCAAAAGTGATGTTTTTGGGCTGAATTGAATCCTAAGGCGAATGCTGTGTTAGACTTTGGGCTAGCTTTTCAGGGTAGGCTCAGAATCAAAAATCAAGCGAGAATTCAGCGTGGGGAACAGGAATATGTGTTTCATTTTCATTTCTGAGGTGTTTGTCAAAAGTGATGTTTTTGGGCTGAATTGAGAAATAAGGCGAATGCTGTGTTAGACCTTGGGCTAGCTCTTCAGGGAAAGGTCGGAATCAAAAATTGAGCGAGAATTCGGCTTTCCAGCCCGTGGGGAACAGGAATATGTGTTTCTTTTTCATTTCTGAGGTGTTTGTCAAAAGTGATGTTTTTGGGCTGAATTGAGAAATAAGGCGAATGCTGTGTTAGACCTTGGGCTAGCTCTTCAGGGAAAGGTCGGAATCAAAAATTGAGCGAGAATTCGGCTTTCCAGCCCGTGGGGAACAGGAATATGTGTTTCTTTTTCATTTCTGAGGTGTTTGCCAAAAGTGATGTTTTTGGGCTGAATTGAGAAATAAGGCGAATGCTGTGTTAGACCTTGGGCTAGGTCTTCAGGGAAAAGTCGGAATCAAAAATCAAGCAAGAATTTGGCTTTCCAGCCTGTGGGGAACAGGAATATGTGTTTCTTTTTCATTTCTGAGGTGTTTGTCAAAAGTGATGTTTTTGGGCTGAATTGAGAAATAAGGCGAATGCTGTGTTAGACCTTGGGCTAGCTCTTCAGGGAAAGGTCGGAATCAAAAATCAAGCGAGAATTCGGCTTTCCAGCCTGTGCGGAACACGAATATGTGTTTCATTTTCATTTCTGAGGTGTTTGTCAAAAGTCATGTTTTTTGGCTGAATTGAGAATGCTGTGTTAGACCTTGGGCTAGCTCTTCAGGGAAAGGTCGGAATCAAAAATTGAGCGAGAATTCGGCTTTCCAGCCCGTGGGGAACAGGAATATGTGTTTCTTTTTCATTTCTGAGGTGTTTGTCAAAAGTGATGTTTTTGGGCTGAATTGAGAAATAAGGCGAATGCTGTGTTAGACCTTGCGCTAGCTCTTCAGGGAAAGGTCAGAATCAAAAATTGAGCGAGAATTCGGCTTTCCAGCCCGTGGGGAACAGGAATATGTGTTTCTTTTTCATTTCTGAGGTGTTTGTGAAAAGTGATGTTTTTGGGCTGAATTGAGAAATAAGGCGAATGCTGTGTTAGACCTTGGGCTAGGTCTTCAGGGAAAGGTCGGAATCAAAAATCAAGCGAGAATTCAGCTTTCCAGCCTGTGGGGAACAGGAATATGTGTTTCTTTTTCATTTCTGAGGTGTTTGTCAAAAGTGATGTTTTTGGGCTGAATTGAATCCTAAGGCGAATGCTGTGTTAGACTTTGGGCTAGCTTTTCAGGGTAGGCTCGGAATCAAAAATCAAGCGAGAATTCAGCTTTCCAGCCTGTGGGGAACAGGAATATGTGTTTCATTTTCATTTCTGAGGTGTTTGTCAAAAGTGATGTTTTTGGGCTGAATTGAGAAATAAGGCGAATGCTGTGTTACACCTTGGGCTAGCTCTTCAGGGAAAGGTCGGAATCAAAAATTGAGCGAGAATTCGGCTTTCCAGCCCGTGGGGAACAGGAATATGTGTTTCTTTTTCCTTTCTGAGGTGTTTGTCAAAAGTGATGTTTTTGGGCTGAATTGAATCCTAAGGCGAATGCTGGGTTAGACCATGGGCTAGCTCTTCAGGGAAAGGTCGGAATCAAAATCAAGCGAGAATTCGGCTTTCCAGCCTGTGGGGAACAGGAATATGTGTTTCTTTTTCATTTCTGAGGTGTTTGTCAAAAGTGATGTTTTTGGGCTGAATTGAGAAATAAGGCGAATGCTGTGTTAGACCTTGGGCTAGCTCTTCAGGGAAAGGTCGGAATCAAAAATTGAGCGAGAATTCAGCTTTCCAGCCCATGGGGAACAGGAATATGTGTTTCTTTTTCATTTCTGAGGTGTTTGTCAAAAGTGATGTTTTTGGGCTGAATTGAATCCTAAGGCGAATGCTGTGTTAGACTTTGGGCTAGCTTTTCAGGGTAGGCTCGGAATCAAAAATCAAGCGAGAATTCAGCTTTCCAGCCTGTGGGGAACAGGAATATGTGTTTCATTTTCATTTCTGAGGTGTTTGTCAAAAGTGATGTTTTTGGGCTGAATTGAGAAATAAGGCGAATGCTGTGTTAGACCTTGGGCTAGCTCTTCAGGGAAAGGTCGGAATCAAAAATTGAGCGAGAATTCAGCTTTCCAGCCCGTGGGGAACAGGAATATGTGTTTCTTTTTCATTTCTGAGGTGTTTGTCAAAAGTGATGTTTTTGGGCTGAATTGAATCCTAAGGGAATGCTGTGTTAGACTTTGGGCTAGCTTTTCAGGGTAGGCTCGGAATCAAAAATTGAGCGAGAATTCGGCTTTCCAGCCCATGGGGAACAGGAATATGTGTTTCTTTTTCATTTCTGAGGTGTTTGCCAAAAGTGATGTTTTTGGGCTGAATTGAGAAATAAGGCGAATGCTGTGTTAGACCTTGGGCTAGGTCTTCAGGGAAAGGTCGGAATCAAAAATCAAGCGAGAATTCGGCTTTCCAGCCTGTGGGGAACAGGAATATGTGTTACTTTTTCATTTCTGAGGTGTTTGTCAAAAGTGATGTTTTTGGGCTGAATTGAGAAATAAGGCGAATGCTGTGTTAGACCTTGGGCTAGCTCTTCAGGGAAAGGTCGGAATCAAAAATCAAGCGAGAATTCGGCTTTCCAGCCTGTGCGGAACACGAATATGTGTTTCATTTTCATTTCTGAGGTGTTTGTCAAAAGTCATGTTTTTTGGCTGAATTGAGAATGCTGTGTTAGACCTTGGGCTAGCTCTTCAGGGAAAGGTCGGAATCAAAAATTGAGCGAGAATTCGGCTTTCCAGCCCGTGGGGAACAGGAATATGTGTTTCTTTTTCATTTCTGAGGTGTTTGTCAAAAGTGATGTTTTTGGGCTGAATTGAGAAATAAGGCGAATGCTGTGTTGGACCTTGCGCTAGCTCTTCAGGGAAAGGTCAGAATCAAAAATTGAGCGAGAATTCGGCTTTCCAGCCCGTGGGGAACAGGAATATGTGTTTCTTTTTCATTTCTGAGGTGTTTGTCAAAAGTGATGTTTTTGGGCTGAATTGAGAAATAAGGCGAATGCTGTGTTAGACCTTGCGCTAGCTCTTCAGGGAAAGGTCAGAATCAATAATCAAGCGAGAATTCGGCTTTCCAGCCCATGGGGAACAGGAATATGTGTTTCTTTTTCATTTCTGAGGTGTTTGTCAAAAGTGATGTTTTTGGGCTGAATTGAATCCTAAGGCGAATGCTGTGTTAGACTTTGGGCTAGCTTTTCAGGGTAGGCTCGGAATCAAAAATCAAGCGAGAATTCAGCTTTCCAGCCTGTGGGGAACAGGAATATGTGTTTCATTTTCATTTCTGAGGTGTTTGTCAAAAGTGATGTTTTTGGGCTGAATTGAATCCTAAGGCGAATGCTGTGTTAGACTTTGGGCTAGCTTTTCAGGGTAGGCTCGGAATCAAAAATCAAGCGAGAATTCAGCTTTCCAGCCTGTGGGGAACAGGAATATGTGTTTCATTTTCATTTCTGAGGTGTTTGTCAAAAGTGATGTTTTTGGGCTGAATTGAGAAATAAGGAGAATGCAGTGTTAGACTTTGGGCTAGCTCTTCAGCGAAGGCTTGTAATCGAAAATCAAGCGAGAATTCGGCTTTCCAGCCCATGGGGAACAGGAATATGTGTTCTTTTTCATTTCTGAGGTGTTTGTCAAAAGTGATATTTTTGGGCTGAATTGAGAAATAAGGCGAATGCTGTGTTAGACCTTGGGCTAGCTCTTCAGGGAAAGGTCAGAATCAATAATCAAGCGAGAATTCGGCTTTCCAGCCCATGGGGAACAGGAATATGTGTTTCTTTTTCATTTCTGAGGTGTTTGTCAAAAGTGATGTTTTTGGGCTGAATTGAATCCTAAGGCGAATGCTGTGTTAGACCTTGGGCTAGCTCTTCAGGGAAAGGTCGGAATCAAAAATCAAGCGAGAATTCGGCTTTCCAGCCTGTGCGGAACACGAATATGTGTTTCATTTTCATTTCTGAGGTGTTTGTCAAAAGTCATGTTTTTTGGCTGAATTGAGAATGCTGTGTTAGACCTTGGGCTAGCTCTTCAGGGAAAGGTCGGAATCAAAAATTGAGCGAGAATTCGGCTTTCCAGCCCGTGGGGAACAGGAATATGTGTTTCTTTTTCATTTCTGAGGTGTTTGTCAAAAGTGATGTTTTTGGGCTGAATTGAGAAATAAGGCGAATGCTGTGTTAGACCTTGCGCTAGCTCTTCAGGGAAAGGTCAGAATCAAAAATTGAGCGAGAATTCGGCTTTCCAGCCCGTGGGGAACAGGAATATGTGTTTCTTTCTTTTTCATTTCTGAGGTGTTTGTCAAAAGTGATGTTTTTGGGCTGAATTGAGAAATAAGGCGAATGCTGTGTTAGACCTTGCGCTAGCTCTTCAGGGAAAGGTCAGAATCAATAATCAAGCAAGAATTCAGCTTTCCAGCCCATGGGGAACAGGAATATGTGTTTCTTTTTCATTTCTGAGGTGTTTGTCAAAAGTGATGTTTTTGGGCTGAATTGAATCCTAAGGCGAATGCTGTGTTAGACTTTGGGCTGGCTTTTCAGGGTAGGCTCGGAATCAAAAATCAAGCGAGAATTCAGCTTTCCAGCCTGTGGGGAACAGGAATATGTGTTTCATTTTCATTTCTGAGGTGTTTGTCAAAAGTGATGTTTTTGGGCTGAATTAAATCCTAAGGCGAATGCTGTGTTAGACTTTGGGCTAGCTTTTCAGGGTAGGCTCGGAATCAAAAATCAAGCGAGAATTCAGCTTTCCAGCCTGTGGGGAACAGGAATATGTGTTTCTTTTTCATTTCTGAGGTGTTTGTCAAAAGTGATGTTTTTGGGCTGAATTGAATCCTAAGGCGAATGCTGTGTTAGACTTTGGGCTAGCTTTTCAGGGTAGGCTCGGAATCAAAAATCAAGCGAGAATTCAGCTTTCCAGCCTGTGGGGAACAGGAATATGTGTTTCTTTTTCATTTCTGAGGTGTTTGTCAAAAGTGATGTTTTTGGGCTGAATTGAGAAATAAGGAGAATGCAGTGTTAGACTTTGGGCTAGCTCTTCAGGGAAAGGTCGGAATCAAAAATTGAGCGAGAATTCGGCTTTCCAGCCCGTGGGGAACAGGAATATGTGTTTCATTTTCATTTCTGAGGTGTTTGTCAAAAGTGATGTTTTTGGGCTGAATTGAGAAATAAGGAGAATGCAGTGTTAGACTTTGGGCTAGCTCTTCAGCGAAGGCTTGTAATCGAAAATCAAGCGAGAATTCGGCTTTCCAGCCCATGGGGAACAGGAATATGTGTTCTTTTTCATTTCTGAGGTGTTTGTCAAAAGTGATATTTTTGGGCTGAATTGAGAAATAAGGCGAATGCTGTGTTAGACCTTGGGCTAGCTCTTCAGGGAAAGGTCGGAATCAAAAATCAAGCGAGAATTCGGCTTTTCCAGCCTGTGCGGAACACGAATATGTGTTTCATTTTCATTTCTGAGGTGTTTGTCAAAAGTCATGTTTTTTTGGCTGAATTGAGAATGCTGTGTTAGACCTTGGGCTAGCTCTTCAGGGAAAGGTCGGAATCAAAAATTGAGCGAGAATTCGGCTTTCCAGCCCGTGGGGAACAGGAATATGTGTTTCTTTTTCATTTCTGAGGTGTTTGTCAAAAGTGATGTTTTTGGGCTGAATTGAGAAATAAGGCGAATGCTGTGTTAGACCTTGCGCTAGCTCTTCAGGGAAAGGTCAGAATCAAAAATTGAGCGAGAATTCGGCTTTCCAGCCCGTGGGGAACAGGAATATGTGTTTCTTTTTCATTTCTGAGGTGTTTGTCAAAAGTGATGTTTTTGGGCTGAATTGAGAAATAAGGCGAATGCTGTGTTAGACCTTGCGCTAGCTCTTCAGGGAAAGGTCAGAATCAATAATCAAGCGAGAATTCGGCTTTCCAGCCCATGGGGAACAGGAATATGTGTTTCTTTTTCATTTCTGAGGTGTTTGTCAAAAGTGATGTTTTTGGGCTGAATTGAATCCTAAGGCGAATGCTGTGTTAGACTTTGGGCTAGCTTTTCAGGGTAGGCTCGGAATCAAAAATCAAGCGAGAATTCAGCTTTCCAGCCTGTGGGGAACAGGAATATGTGTTTCATTTTCATTTCTGAGGTGTTTGTCAAAAGTGATGTTTTTGGGCTGAATTGAATCCTAAGGCGAATGCTGTGTTAGACTTTGGGCTAGCTTTTCAGGGTAGGCTCGGAATCAAAAATCAAGCGAGAATTCAGCTTTCCAGCCTGTGGGGAACAGGAATATGTGTTTCATTTTCATTTCTGAGGTGTTTGTCAAAAGTGATGTTTTTGGGCTGAATTGAGAAATAAGGAGAATGCAGTGTTAGACTTGGGCTAGCTCTTCAGCGAAGGCTTGTAATCGAAAATCAAGCGAGAATTCGGCTTTCCAGCCCATGGGGAACAGGAATATGTGTTCTTTTTCATTTCTGAGGTGTTTGTCAAAAGTGATATTTTTGGGCTGAATTGAGAAATAAGGCGAATGCTGTGTTAGACCTTGGGCTAGCTCTTCAGGGAAAGGTCAGAATCAATAATCAAGCGAGAATTCGGCTTTCCAGCCCATGGGGAACAGGAATATGTGTTTCTTTTTCATTTCTGA
>JALIGW010000373.1:0-51675 GCA_023053685.1 Diadophis punctatus similis | reverse complement strand
AGAGCTCAGAAATGAAAAGGAAACACATATTCATATTCCCTAGGGTCTGGAAAGCCGAATTCTCACACCATTTTCAGATCCGAGCTTTCCCTGTGGAGTTAGCCCAAGACGTATCTCAGAATCTGCCATTGACCTCAATTCAGCCAGAAAACCTCACTTTTGACATAGAGCTCAGAAATGAAAAAGAAACACACATTCATGTTCCCCAGGGTCTGGAAAGCCAAAATCTCACACCATTTTCAGATCCGAGCTTTCCTTGAGGAGTTAGACCTAGGCGTATCTCAGAATTTGCCTTAGGGCTTATTTCAGCCAGAAAACCTCACTTTTGACACAGAGCTCAGAAATGAAAAGGAAACACATATTCATGTTCCCTGGGGTCTGGAAAGCCAAAATCTCACACCATTTTCAGAACCGAGCTTTCCCTGAGGAGTTAGCCCAAGACGTATCTCAGAATTTGCCTTAGGACTCATTTCAGCCAGAAAACTTCACTTTTGACAAAGAGCTCAGAAATGAAAAGGAAACACATATTCATATTCCCTAGGGTCTGGAAAGCCGAATTCTCACACCATTTTCAGATCCGAGCTTTCCTTGTGGAGTTAGCCCAAGACGTATCTCAGAATTTACCTTAGGACTGAATTCAGCCAGAAAACCTCACTTTTGACATAGAGCTCAGAAATGAAAAGGAAACACATATTCATGTTCCCCAGGGTCTGGAAAGCCGAATTCTTACACCATTTTCAGATCCGAGCTTTCCCTGTGGAGTTAACTCAAGACGTATCTCAGAATTTACCTTAGGACTGAATTCAGCCAGAAAACCTCACTTTTGACACAGAGCTCAGAAATGAAAAGGAAACACATATTCATATTCCCTAGGGTCTGGAAAGCCGAATTCTCACCCCATTTTCAGATCCGAGCTTTCCCTGTGGAGTTAGCCCAAGACGTATCTCAGAATTTGCCTTAGGACTCATTTCAGCTAGAAAACCTCACTTTTGACACAGAGCTCAGAAATGAAAAAGAAACACATATTCATGTTTCCCAGGGTCTGGAAAGCCGAATTCTCACACCATATTCAGATCCGAGCTTTCCTTGAGGAGTTAGACCAAGGCGTATCTCAGAATTTACCTTAGGACTGAATTCAGCCCAAAAACCTCACTTTTGACACAGAGCTCAGAAATGAAAAAGAAACACATATTCATGTTCCCTAGGGTCTGGAAAGCCAGTATCTCACATTATTTTCAGATCCGAGCTTTCCCTGTGGAGTTAGCCCAAGACGTATCTCCGAATTTGCCTTAAGTCTCAATTCAGCCAGAAAACTTCACTTTTGACAAAGAGCTCAGAAATGAAAAGGAAACACATATTCATGTTTCCCAGGGTCTGGAAAGCCAAAATCACACACCATTTTCAGATCCGAGCTTTCCCTGAGGAGTTAGACCAAGGGGTATCTCAGAATTTACATTAGGACTGAATTCAGCCCGAAAACCTCACTTTTGACACAGAGCTCAGAAATGAAAAGGAAACACATATTCATGTTTCCTAGGGTCTGGAAAGCCAAAATCACACACCATTTTCAGATCCGAGCTTTCCCTGAGGAGTTAGACCAAGGGGTATCTCAGAATTTACATTAGGACTGAATTCAGCCCGAAAACCTCACTTTTGACACAGAGCAAAAAAATGAAAAAGAAACACATATTCATGTTTCCCAGGGTCTGGAAAGCCGAATTCTCACACCATTTTCAGATCCGAGCTTTCCTTGTGGAGTTAGCCCAAGACGTATCTCAGAATTTACCTTAGGACTGAAATCAGCCTGAAAACCTCACTTTTGACACAGAGCTCAGAAATGAAAAGGAAACACATATTCATGTTCCCCAGGGTCTGGAAAGCCGAATTCTCACACCATTTTCAGATCCGAGCTTTCCCTGTGGAGTTAGCTCAAGACGAATCTCAGGATTTACCTTAGGACTGAATTCAGCCCAAAAACCTCACTTTTGACACAGAGCTCAGAAATGAAAAGGAAACACATATTCAAGTTCCCTAGGGTCTGGAAAGCCAAAATCTCACACCATTTTCAGAACCGAACTTTCCCTGAGGAGTTAGCCCAAGACGTATCTCAGAATTTGCCTTAGGACTCATTTCAGCCAGAAAACTTCACTTTTGACAAAGAGCTCAGAAATGAAAAGGAAACACATATTCATATTCCCTAGGGTTGGAAAGCCGAATTCTCACCCCATTTTCAGATCCGAGCTTTCCCTGTGGAGTTAGCCCAAGACGTATCTCAGAATCTGCCATTGACCTCAATTCAAGCAGAAAACCTCACTTTGACATAGAGCTCAGAAATGAAAAAGAAACACACATTCATGTTCCCCAGGGTGTGGAAAGCCAAAATCTCACACCATTTTCAGATCCGAGCTTTCCTTGTGGAGTTAGCCCAAGACGTATCTCAGAATTTACCTTAGTACTGAATTCAGCCTGAAAACCTCACTTTTGACACAGAGCTCAGAAATGAAAATGAAACACATATTCATGTTCCCCAGGGTCTGGAAAGCCGAATTCTCACACCATTTTCAGATCCGAGCTTTCCTTGTGGAGTTAGCCCAAGACGTATCTCAGAATTTTCCTTAGGAGTGAATTCAACCCGAAAACCTCACTTTTGACACAGAGCTCACAAATGAAAAGGAAACACATATTCATGTTCCCCAGGGTCTGGAAAGCCGAATTCTCACACCATTTTCAGATCCGAGCTTTCCCTGTGGAGTTAGCTCAAGACGAATCTCAGGATTTACCTTAGGACTGAATTCAGCCCAAAAACCTCACTTTTGACACAGAGCTCAGAAATGAAAAGGAAACACATATTCAAGTTCCCTGGGGTCTGGAAAGCCAAAATCTCACACCATTTTCAGAACCGAACTTTCCCTGAGGAGTTAGCCCAAGACGTATCTCAGAATTTGCCTTAGGACTCATTTCAGCCAGAAAACTTCACTTTTGACAAAGAGCTCAGAAATGAAAAGGAAACACATATTCATATTCCCTAGGGTTGGAAAGCCGAATTCTCACCCCATTTTCAGATCCGAGCTTTCCCTGTGGAGTTAGCCCAAGACGTATCTCAGAATTTGCCTTAGGACTCATTTCAGCCAGAAAACTTCACTTTTGACAAGAGCTCAGAAATGAAAAGGAAACACATATTCATATTCCCTAGGGTTGGAAAGCCGAATTCTCACACCATTTTCAGATCCGAGCTTTCCCTGTGGAGTTAGCTCAAGACGTATCTCAGAATTTGCCTTAGGGCTTATTTCAGCCAGAAAACTTCACTTTTGACACAGAGCTCAGAAATGAAAAGGAAACACATATTCATGTTTCCCAGGGTCTGGAAAGCCGAATTCTCACACCATATTCAGATCCGAGCTTTCCTTGAGGAGTTAGACCAAGGCGTATCTCAGAATTTACCTTAGGACTGAATTCAGCCCAAAAACCTCACTTTTGACACAGAGCTCAGAAATGAAAAAGAAACACATATTCATGTTCCCTAGGGTCTGGAAAGCCAGTATCTCACATTAGTTTCAGATCCGAGCTTTCCCTGTGGAGTTAGCCCAAGATGTATCTCCGAATTTGCCTTAAGTCTCAATTCAGCCAGAAAACTTCACTTTTGACAAAGAGCTCAGAAATGAAAAGGAAACACATATTCATGTTTCCCAGGGTCTGGAAAGCCAAAATCACACACCATTTTCAGATCCGAGCTTTCCCTGAGGAGTTAGACCAAGGGGTATCTCAGAATTTACATTAGGACTGAATTCAGCCCGAAAACCTCACTTTTGACACAGAGCTCAGAAATGAAAAGGAAACACATATTCATGTTTCCTAGGGTCTGGAAAGCCAAAATCACACACCATTTTCAGATCCGAGCTTTCCCTGAGGAGTTAGACCAAGGGGTATCTCAGAATTTACATTAGGACTGAATTCAGCCCGAAAACCTCACTTTTGACACAGAGCTCAGAAATGAAAAGGAAACACATATTCATATTCCCTAGGGTCTGGAAAGCCGAATTCTCACACCATTTTCGGATCCGAGCTTTCCCTGTGGATTTAGCCCAAGACGTATTTCAGAATTTGCCTTAGGACTCATTTCAGCTAGAAAACCTCACTTTTGACACAGAGCAAAAAAATGAAAAAGAAACACATATTCATGTTTCCCAGGGTCTGGAAAGCCGAATTCTCACACCATTTTCAGATCCGAGCTCTCCTTGTGGAGTTAGCCCAAGACGTATCTCAGAATTTACCTTAGGACTGAATTCAGCCAGAAAACCTCACTTTTGACATAGAGCTCAGAAATGAAAAGGAAACACATATTCATGTTCCCCAGGGTCTGGAAAGCCGAATTCTTACACCATTTTCAGATCCGAGCTTTCCCTGTGGAGTTAACTCAAGACGTATCTCAGAATTTACCTTAGGACTGAATTCAGCCAGAAAACCTCACTTTTGACACAGAGCTCAGAAATGAAAAGGAAACACATATTCATATTCCCTAGGGTCTGGAAAGCCGAATTCTCACCCCATTTTCAGATCCGAGCTTTCCCTGTGGAGTTAGCCCAAGACGTATCTCAGAATTTGCCTTAGGACTCATTTCAGCTAGAAAACCTCACTTTTGACACAGAGCTCAGAAATGAAAAAGAAACACATATTCATGTTTCCCAGGGTCTGGAAAGCCGAATTCTCACACCATTTTCAGATCCGAGCTTTCCTTGTGGAGTTAGCCCAAGACGTATCTCAGAATTTACATTAGGACTGAATTCAGCCTGAAAACCTCACTTTTGACACAGAGCTCAGAAATGAAAAGGAAACACATATTCATGTTCCCCAGGGTCTGGAAAGCCGAATTCTCACACCATTTTCAGATCCGAGCTTTCCCTGTGGAGTTAGCTCAAGACGAATCTCAGGATTTACCTTAGGACTGAATTCAGCCCAAAAACCTCACTTTTGACACAGAGCTCAGAAATGAAAAGGAAACACATATTCAAGTTCCCTAGGGTCTGGAAAGCCAAAATCTCACACCATTTTCAGAACTGAACTTTCCCTGAGGAGTTAGCCCAAGACGTATCTCAGAATTTGCCTTAGGACTCATTTCAGCCAGAAAACTTCACTTTTGACAAAGAGCTCAGAAATGAAAAGGAAACACATATTCATATTCCCTAGGGTTGGAAAGCCGAATTCTCACCCCATTTTCAGATCCGAGCTTTCCCTGTGGAGTTAGCCCAAGACGTATCTCAGAATCTGCCATTGACCTCAATTCAAGCAGAAAACCTCACTTTTGACATAGAGCTCAGAAATGAAAAAGAAACACACATTCATGTTCCCCAGGGTCTGGAAAGCCAAAATCTCACACCATTTTCGGATCCGAGCTTTCCCTGTGGATTTAGCCCAAGACGTATTTCAGAATTTGCCTTAGGACTCATTTCAGCTAGAAAACCTCACTTTTGACACAGAGCAAAAAAATGAAAAAGAAACACATATTCATGTTTCCCAGGGTCTGGAAAGCCGAATTCTCACACCATTTTCAGATCCGAGCTCTCCTTGTGGAGTTAGCCCAAGACGTATCTCAGAATTTACCTTAGGACTGAATTCAGCCAAAAAACCTCACTTTTGACATAGAGCTCAGAAATGAAAAGGAAACACATATTCATGTTCCCCAGGGTCTGGAAAGCCGAATTCTTACACCATTTTCAGATCCGAGCTTTCCCTGTGGAGTTAACTCAAGACGTATCTCAGAATTTACCTTAGGACTGAATTCAGCCAGAAAACCTCACTTTTGACACAGAGCTCAGAAATGAAAAGGAAACACATATTCATATTCCCTAGGGTCTGGAAAGCCGAATTCTCACCCCATTTTCAGATCCGAGCTTTCCCTGTGGAGTTAGCCCAAGACGTATCTCAGAATTTGCCTTAGGACTCATTTCAGCTAGAAAACCTCACTTTTGACACAGAGCTCAGAAATGAAAAAGAAACACATATTCATGTTTCCCAGGGTCTGGAAAGCCGAATTCTCACACCATTTTCAGATCCGAGCTTTCCTTGTGGAGTTAGCCCAAGACGTATCTCAGAATTTACATTAGGACTGAATTCAGCCTGAAAACCTCACTTTTGACACAGAGCTCAGAAATGAAAAGGAAACACATATTCATGTTCCCCAGGGTCTGGAAAGCCGAATTCTCACACCATTTTCAGATCCGAGCTTTCCCTGTGGAGTTAGCTCAAGACGAATCTCAGGATTTACCTTAGGACTGAATTCAGCCCCAAAACCTCACTTTTGACACAGAGCTCAGAAATGAAAAGGAAACACATATTCAAGTTCCCTAGGGTCTGGAAAGCCAAAATCTCACACCATTTTCAGAACTGAACTTTCCCTGAGGAGTTAGCCCAAGACGTATCTCAGAATTTGCCTTAGGACTCATTTCAGCCAGAAAACTTCACTTTTGACAAAGAGCTCAGAAATGAAAAGGAAACACATATTCATATTCCCTAGGGTTGGAAAGCCGAATTCTCACCCCATTTTCAGATCCGAGCTTTCCCTGTGGAGTTAGCCCAAGACGTATCTCAGAATCTGCCATTGACCTCAATTCAAGCAGAAAACCTCACTTTTGACATAGAGCTCAGAAATGAAAAAGAAACACACATTCATGTTCCCCAGGGTCTGGAAAGCCAAAATCTCACACCATTTTCAGATCCGAGCTTTCCTTGTGGAGTTAGCCAAAGACGTATCTCAGAATTTACCTTAGGACTGAATTCAGCCTGAAAACCTCACTTTTGACACAGAGCTCAGAAATGAAAATGAAACACATATTCATGTTCCCCAGGGTCTGGAAAGCCGAATTCTCACACCATTTTCAGATCCGAGCTTTCCTTGTGGAGTTAGCCCAAGACGTATCTCAGAATTTTCCTTAGGAGTGAATTCAACCCGAAAACCTCACTTTTGACACAGAGCTCAGAAATGAAAAGGAAACACATATTCATGTTCCCCAGGGTCTGGAAAGCCGAATTCTCACACCATTTTCAGATCCGAGCTTTCCCTGTGGAGTTAGCTCAAGACGTATCTCAGAATTTGCCTTAGGGCTTATTTCAGCCAGAAAACTTCACTTTTGACACAGAGCTCAGAAATGAAAAGGAAACACATATTCATGTTTCCCAGGGTCTGGAAAGCCGAATTCTCACACCATATTCAGATCCGAGCTTTCCTTGAGGAGTTAGACCAAGGCGTATCTCAGAATTTACCTTAGGACTGAATTCAGCCCAAAAACCTCACTTTTGACACAGAGCTCAGAAATGAAAAAGAAACACATATTCATGTTCCCTAGGGTCTGGAAAGCCAGTATCTCACATTATTTTCAGATCCGAGCTTTCCCTGTGGAGTTAGCCCAAGATGTATCTCCGAATTTGCCTTAAGTCTCAATTCAGCCAGAAAACTTCACTTTTGACAAAGAGCTCAGAAATGAAAAGGAAACACATATTCATGTTTCCCAGGGTCTGGAAAGCCAAAATCACACACCATTTTCAGATCCGAGCTTTCCCTGAGGAGTTAGACCAAGGGGTATCTCAGAATTTACATTAGGACTGAATTCAGCCCGAAAACCTCACTTTTGACACAGAGCTCAGAAATGAAAAGGAAACACATATTCATGTTTCCTAGGGTCTGGAAAGCCAAAATCACACACCATTTTCAGATCCGAGCTTTCCCTGAGGAGTTAGACCAAGGGGTATCTCAGAATTTACATTAGGACTGAATTCAGCCCGAAAACCTCACTTTTGACACAGAGCTCAGAAATGAAAAGGAAAGACATATTCGTGTTTCCCAGGGTCTGGAAAGCCGAATTCTCACACCATTTTCAGATCCAAGCTTTCCTTGTGGAGTTAGCCGAAGACGTATCTCAGAATTTACCTTAGGACTGAATTCAGCCCGAAAACCTCACTTTTGACACAGAGCTCAGAAATGAAAAGGAAACACATATTCATGTTCCCCAGGGTCTGGAAAGCCGAATTCTCACACCATTTTCAGATCCGAGCTTTCCCTGTGGAGTTAGCTCAAGACGAATCTCAGAATTAACCTTAGGACTGAATTCAGCCCAAAAACCTCACTTTTGACACAGAGCTCAGAAATGAAAAGGAAACACATATTCAAGTTCCCTGGGGTCTGGAAAGCCAAAATCTCACACCATTTTCAGAACCGAGCTTTCCCTGAGGAGTTAGCCCAAGACGTATCTCAGAATTTGCCTTAGGACTCATTTCAGCCAGAAAACCACACTTTTGACACAGAGCTCAGAAATGAAAAAGAAACACATATTCATGTTCCGCAGGGTCTGGAAAGCCGAATTCTCACACCATTTTCAGATCCGAGCTTTCCTTGTGGAGTTAGCTCAAGACGAATCTCAGAATTTACCTTAGGACTGAATTCAGCCCAAAAACCTCACTTTTGACACAGAGCTCAGAAATGAAAAGGAAACACATATTCAAGTTCCCTGGGGTCTGGAAAGCCAAAATCTCACACCATTTTCAGAACCGAGCTTTCCCTGAGGAGTTAGCCCAAGACGTATCTCAGAATTTGCCTTAGGACTCATTTCAGCCAGAAAACTTCACTTTTGACACAGAGCTCAGAAATGAAAAGGAAACACATATTCATGTTCCCTAGGATCTGGAAAGCCAGTATCTCACACCATTTTCAGATCCGAGCTTTCCCTGTGCAGTTAGCCCAAGACGTATCTCAGAATCTGCCATTGACTTCAATTCAGCCAGAAAACCTCACTTTTGAGACAGACCTCAGAAATGAAAATGAAACACATATTCATGTTCCCCAGGGTCTGGAAAGCCGAATTCTCACACCATTTTCAGATCCGAGCTTTCCTTGAGGAGTTAGACCTAGGCGTATCTCAGAATTTGCCTTAGGGCTTATTTCAGCCAGAAAACCTCACTTTTGACACAGAGCAAAAAAATGAAAAAGAAACACATATTCATGTTTCCCAGGGTCTGGAAAGCCGAATTCTCACACCATTTTCAGATCCGAGCTTTCCTTGTGGAGTTAGCCCAAGACGTATCTCAGAATTTACCTTAGGACTGAATTCAGCCTGAAAACCTCACTTTTGACACAGAGCTCAGAAATGAAAAGGAAACACATATTCATGTTCCCCAGGGTCTGGAAAGCCGAATTCTCACACCATTTTCAGATCCGAGCTTTCCCTGTGGAGTTAGCTCAAGACGAATCTCAGGATTTACCTTAGGACTGAATTCAGCCCAAAAACCTCACTTTTGACACAGAGCTCAGAAATGAAAAGGAAACACATATTCAAGTTCCCTAGGGTCTGGAAAGCCAAAATCTCACACCATTTTCAGAACCGAACTTTCCCTGAGGAGTTAGCCCAAGACGTATCTCAGAATTTGCCTTAGGACTCATTTCAGCCAGAAAACTTCACTTTTGACAAAGAGCTCAGAAATGAAAAGGAAACACATATTCATATTCCCTAGGGTTGGAAAGCCGAATTCTCACCCCATTTTCAGATCCGAGCTTTCCCTGTGGAGTTAGCCCAAGACGTATCTCAGAATCTGCCATTGACCTCAATTCAAGCAGAAAACCTCACTTTTGACATAGAGCTCAGAAATGAAAAAGAAACACACATTCATGTTCCCCAGGGTCTGGAAAGCCAAAATCTCACACCATTTTCAGATCCGAGCTTTCCTTGTGGAGTTAGCCGAAGACGTATCTCAGAATTTACCTTAGGACTGAATTCAGCCTGAAAACCTCACTTTTGACACAGAGCTCAGAAATGAAAAGGAAACACATATTCAAGTTCCCCAGGGTCTGGAAAGCCGAATTCTCACACCATTTTCAGATCCGAGCTTTCCCTGTGGAGTTAGCTCAAGACGAATCTCAGAATTAACCTTAGGACTGAATTCAGCCCAAAAACCTCACTTTTGACACAGAGCTCAGAAATGAAAAAGAAACACATATTCATGTTTCCCAGGGTCTGGAAAGCCGAATTCTCACACCATTTTCAGATCCGAGCTTTCCTTGTGGAGTTAGCCCAAGACGTATCTCAGAATTTACCTTAGGACTGAATTCAGCCTGAAAACCTCACTTTTGACACAGAGCTCAGAAATGAAAAGGAAACACATATTCATGTTCCCCAGGGTCTGGAAAGCCGAATTCTCACACCATTTTCAGATCCGAGCTTTCCCTGTGGAGTTAGCTCAAGACGAATCTCAGGATTTACCTTAGGACTGAATTCAGCCCAAAAACCTCACTTTTGACACAGAGCTCAGAAATGAAAAGGAAACACATATTCAAGTTCCCTAGGGTCTGGAAAGCCAAAATCTCACACCATTTTCAGAACCGAACTTTCCCTGAGGAGTTAGCCCAAGACGTATCTCAGAATTTGCCTTAGGACTCATTTCAGCCAGAAAACTTCACTTTTGACAAAGAGCTCAGAAATGAAAAGGAAACACATATTCATATTCCCTAGGGTTGGAAAGCCGAATTCTCACCCCATTTTCAGATCCGAGCTTTCCCTGTGGAGTTAGCCCAAGACGTATCTCAGAATCTGCCATTGACCTCAATTCAAGCAGAAAACCTCACTTTTGACATAGAGCTCAGAAATGAAAAAGAAACACACATTCATGTTCCCCAGGGTCTGGAAAGCCAAAATCTCACACCATTTTCAGATCCGAGCTTTCCTTGTGGAGTTAGCCGAAGACGTATCTCAGAATTTACCTTAGGACTGAATTCAGCCCGAAAACCTCACTTTTGACACAGAGCTCAGAAATGAAAAGGAAACACATATTCATGTTCCCCAGGGTCTGGAAAGCCGAATTCTCACACCATTTTCAGATCCGAGCTTTCCCTGTGGAGTTAGCTCAAGACGAATCTCAGAATTAACCTTAGGACTGAATTCAGCCCAAAAACCTCACTTTTGACACAGAGCTCAGAAATGAAAAGGAAACACATATTCAAGTTCCCTGGGGTCTGGAAAGCCAAAATCTCACACCATTTTCAGAACCGAGCTTTCCTGAGGAGTTAGCCCAAGACGTATCTCAGAATTTGCCTTAGGACTCATTTCAGCCAGAAAACCACACTTTTGACACAGAGCTCAGAAATGAAAAAGAAACACATATTCATGTTCCGCAGGGTCTGGAAAGCCGAATTCTCACACCATTTTCAGATCCGAGCTTTCCTTGTGGAGTTAGCTCAAGACGAATCTCAGAATTTACCTTAGGACTGAATTCAGCCCAAAAACCTCACTTTTGACACAGAGCTCAGAAATGAAAAGGAAACACATATTCAAGTTCCCTGGGGTCTGGAAAGCCAAAATCTCACACCATTTTCAGAACCGAGCTTTCCCTGAGGAGTTAGCCCAAGACGTATCTCAGAATTTGCCTTAGGACTCATTTCAGCCAGAAAACTTCACTTTTGACACAGAGCTCAGAAATGAAAAGGAAACACATATTCATGTTCCCTAGGATCTGGAAAGCCAGTATCTCACACCATTTTCAGATCCGAGCTTTCCCTGTGCAGTTAGCCCAAGACGTATCTCAGAATCTGCCATTGACTTCAATTCAGCCAGAAAACCTCACTTTTGAGACAGACCTCAGAAATGAAAATGAAACACATATTCATGTTCCCCAGGGTCTGGAAAGCCGAATTCTCACACCATTTTCAGATCCGAGCTTTCCTTGAGGAGTTAGACCTAGGCGTATCTCAGAATTTGCCTTAGGGCTTATTTCAGCCAGAAAACCTCACTTTTGACACAGAGCAAAAAAATGAAAAAGAAACACATATTCATGTTTCCCAGGGTCTGGAAAGCCGAATTCTCACACCATTTTCAGATCCGAGCTTTCCTTGTGGAGTTAGCCCAAGACGTATCTCAGAATTTACCTTAGGACTGAATTCAGCCTGAAAACCTCACTTTTGACACAGAGCTCAGAAATGAAAAGGAAACACATATTCATGTTCCCCAGGGTCTGGAAAGCCGAATTCTCACACCATTTTCAGATCCGAGCTTTCCCTGTGGAGTTAGCTCAAGACGAATCTCAGGATTTACCTTAGGACTGAATTCAGCCCAAAAACCTCACTTTTGACACAGAGCTCAGAAATGAAAAGGAAACACATATTCAAGTTCCCTAGGGTCTGGAAAGCCAAAATCTCACACCATTTTCAGAACCGAACTTTCCCTGAGGAGTTAGCCCAAGACGTATCTCAGAATTTGCCTTAGGACTCATTTCAGCCAGAAAACTTCACTTTTGACAAAGAGCTCAGAAATGAAAAGGAAACACATATTCATATTCCCTAGGGTTGGAAAGCCGAATTCTCACCCCATTTTCAGATCCGAGCTTTCCCTGTGGAGTTAGCCCAAGACGTATCTCAGAATCTGCCATTGACCTCAATTCAAGCAGAAAACCTCACTTTTGACATAGAGCTCAGAAATGAAAAAGAAACACACATTCATGTTCCCCAGGGTCTGGAAAGCCAAAATCTCACACCATTTTCAGATCCGAGCTTTCCTTGTGGAGTTAGCCCAAGACGTATCTCAGAATTTACCTTAGTACTGAATTCAGCCTGAAAACCTCACTTTTGACACAGAGCTCAGAAATGAAAATGAAACACATATTCATGTTCCCCAGGGTCTGGAAAGCCGAATTCTCACACCATTTTCAGATCCGAGCTTTCCTTGTGGAGTTAGCCCAAGACGTATCTCAGAATTTTCCTTAGGAGTGAATTCAACCTGAAAACCTCACTTTTGACACAGAGCTCAGAAATGAAAAGGAAACACATATTCATGTTCCCCAGGGTCTGGAAAGCCAAATTCTCACACCATTTTCAGATCCGAGCTTTCCCTGTGGAGTTAGCTCAAGACGTATCTCAGAATTTGCCTTAGGGCTTATTTCAGCCAGAAAACTTCACTTTTGACACAGAGCTCAGAAATGAAAAGGAAACACATATTCATGTTTCCCAGGGTCTGGAAAGCCGAATTCTCACACCATATTCAGATCCGAGCTTTCCTTGATGAGTTAGACCAAGGCGTATCTCAGAATTTACCTTAGGACTGAATTCAGCCCAAAAACCTCACTTTTGACACAGAGCTCAGAAATGAAAAAGAAACACATATTCATGTTCCCTAGGGTCTGGAAAGCCAGTATCTCACATTATTTTCAGATCCGAGCTTTCCCTGTGGAGTTAGCCCAAGACGTATCTCAGAATTTGCCTTAGGGCTTATTTCAGCCAGAAAACTTCACTTTTGACACAGAGCTCAGAAATGAAAAGGAAACACATATCCATGTTCCCTAGGGTCTGGAAAGCAAGTATCTCACATTATTTTCAGATCCGAGCTTTCCCTGTGGAGTTAGCCCAAGACGTATCTCAGAATATGCCATTGACCTCAATTCAGCCAGAAAACCTCACATTTGACATAGAGCTCAGAAATGAAAAAGAAACACATATTCATGTTCCCCAGGGTCTGGAAAGTCAAAATCTCACACCATTTTCAGATCCGAGCTTTCCTTGAGGAGTTAGACCTAGGCGTATCTCAGAATTTGCCATAGGGCTTATTTCAGCCAGAAAACCTCACTTTTGACACAGAGCTCAGAAATGAAAAGGAAACACATATTCATGTTCCCTGGGGTCTGGAAAGACAAAATCTCACACCATTTTCAGAACCGAGCTTTCACTGAGGAGTTAGCCCAAGACTTATCTCAGAATTTGCCTTAGGACTCATTTCCGCCAGAAAAGTTCACTTTTGACAAAGAGCTCAGAAATGAAAAGGAAACACATATTCATATTCCCTAGGGTCTGCAAAGCCGAATTCTCACCCCATTTTCAGATCCGAGCTTTCCCTGTGGAGTTAGCCCAAGATGTATCTCAGAATTTGCCTTAGGACTCATTTCAGCTAGAAAACCTCACTTTTGACACAGAGCTCAGAAATTAAAAAGAAACACATATTCATGTTTCCCAGGGTCTGGAAAGCCGAATTCTCACACCATTTTCAGATCCGAGCTTTCCTTGTGGAGTTAGCCCAAGACGAATCTCAGAATTTACCTTAGGACTCATTTCAGCCAGAAAACTTCACTTTTGACAAAGAGCTCAGAAATGAAAAGGAAACACATATTCAAATTCCATAGGGTTGGAAAGCCGAATTCTCACCCCATTTTCAGATCCGAGCTTTCCCTGTGGAGTTAGCCCAAGACGTATCTCAGAATCTGCCATTGACCTCAATTCAAGCAGAAAACCTCACTTTTGACATAGAGCTCAGAAATGAAAAAGAAACACACATTCATGTTCCCCAGGATCTGGAAAGCCAAAATCTCACACCATTTTCAGATCCGAGCTTTCCTTGTGGAGTTAGCCCAAGACGTATCTCAGAATTTACCTTAGGACTGAATTCAGCCTGAAAACCTTACTTTTGACACAGAGCTCAGAAATGAAAATGAAACACATATTCATGTTCCCCAGGGTCTGGAAAGCCGAATTCTCACACCATTTTCAGATCCGAGCTTTCCCTGTGGAGTTAGCTCAAGACGTATCTCAGAATTTGCCTTAGGGCTTATTTCAGCCAGAAAACTTCACTTTTGACACAGAGCTCAGAAATGAAAAGGAAACACATATTCATGTTTCCCAGGGTCTGGAAAGCCGAATTCTCACACCATATTCAGATCCGATCTTTCCTTGAGGAGTTAGACCAAGGCGTATCTCAGAATTTACCTTAGGACTGAATTCAGCCCAAAAACCTCACTTTTGACACAGAGCTCAGAAATGAAAAAGAAACACATATTCATGTTCCCTTGGGTCTGGAAAGCCAGTATCTCACATTATTTTCAGATCCGAGCTTTCCCTGTGGAGTTAGCCCAAGATGTATCTCCGAATTTGCCTTAAGACTCAATTCAGCCAGAAAACTTCACTTTTGACAAAGAGCTCAGAAATGAAAAGGAAACACATATTCATGTTTCCCAGGGTCTGGAAAGCCAAAATCACACACCATTTTCAGATCCGAGCTTTCCCGGAGGAGTTAGACCAAGGGGTATCTCAGAATTTACATTAGGACTGAATTCAGCCCGAAAACCTCACTTTTGACACAGAGCTCAGAAATGAAAAGGAAACACATATTCATGTTTCCCAGGGTCTGGAAAGCCAAAATCACACACCATTTTCAGATCCGAGCTTTCCCTGAGGAGTTAGACCAAGGGGTATCTCAGAATTTACATTAGGACTGAATTCAGCCCGAAAACCTCACTTTTGACACAGAGCTCAGAAATGAAAAGGAAAGACATATTCGTGTTTCCCAGGGTCTGGAAAGCCAAATTCTCACACCATTTTCAGATCCAAGCTTTCCTTGTGGAGTTAGCCCAAGACGTATCTCAGAATTTACCTTAGGACTGAATTCAGCCCAAAAACCTCACTTTTGACACAGAGCTCAGAAATTAAAAGGAAACACATATTCAAGTTCCCTGGGGTCTGGAAAGCCAAAATCTCACACCATTTTCAGAACCGAGCTTTCCCTGAGGAGTTAGCCCAAGACGTATCTCAGAATTTGCCTTAGGACTCATTTCAGCCAGAAAACTTCACTTTTGACACAGAGCTCAGAAATGAAAAGGAAACACATATTCATGTTCCCTAGGGTCTGGAAAGCAAGTATCTCACACCATTTTCAGATCCAAGCTTTCCTTGTGGAGTTAGCCCAAGACGTATCTCAGAATTTACCTTAGGACTGAATTCAGCCCGAAAACCTCACTTTTGACACAGAGCTCAGAAATGAAAAAGAAACACATATTCATGTTTCCCAGGGTCTGGAAAGCCGAATTCTCACACCATTTTCAGATCCGAGCTTTCCTTGTGGAGTTAGCCCAAGACGTATCTCAGAATCTGCCATTGACCTCAATTCAAGCAGAAAACCTCACTTTTGACATAGAGCTCAGAAATGAAAAAGAAACACACATTCATGTTCCCCAGGATCTGGAAAGCCAAAATCTCACACCATTTTCAGATCCGAGCTTTCCTTGTGGAGTTAGCCCAGGACGTATCTCAGAATTTACCTTAGGACTGAATTCAGCCTGAAAACCTCACTTTTGACACAGAGCTCAGAAATGAAAATGAAACAGATATTCATGTTCCCCAGGGTCTGGAAAGCCGAATTCTCACACCATTTTCAGATCCGAGCTTTCCTTGTGGAGTTAGCCCAAGACGTATCTCAGAATTTTCCTTAGGAGTGAATTCAACCCGAAAACCTCACTTTTGACACAGAGCTCAGAAATGAAAAGGAAACACATATTCATGTTCCCCAGGGTCTGGAAAGCCGAATTCTCATACCATTTTCAGATCCGAGCTTTCCCTGTGGAGTTAGCTCAAGACGTATCTCAGAATTTGCCTTAGGGCTTATTTCAGCCAGAAAACTTCACTTTTGACACAGAGCTCAGAAATGAAAAGGAAACACATATTCATGTTTCCCAGGGTCTGGAAAGCCGAATTCTCACACCATATTCAGATCCGATCTTTCCTTGAGGAGTTAGACCAAGGCGTATCTCAGAATTTACCTTAGGACTGAATTCAGCCCAAAAACCTCACTTTTGACACAGAGCTCAGAAATGAAAAAGAAACACATATTCATGTTCCCTAGGGTCTGGAAAGCCAGTATCTCACATTATTTTCAGATCCGAGCTTTCCCTGTGGAGTTAGCCCAAGATGTATCTCCGAATTTGCCTTAAGACTCAATTCAGCCAGAAAACTTCACTTTTGACAAAGAGCTCAGAAATGAAAAGGAAACACATATTCATGTTTCCCAGGGTCTGGAAAGCCAAAATCACACACCATTTTCAGATCCGAGCTTTCCCGGAGGAGTTAGACCAAGGGGTATCTCAGAATTTACATTAGGACTGAATTCAGCCCGAAAACCTCACTTTTGACACAGAGCTCAGAAATGAAAAGGAAACACATATTCATGTTTCCCAGGGTCTGGAAAGCCAAAATCACACACCATTTTCAGATCCGAGCTTTCCCTGAGGAGTTAGACCAAGGGGTATCTCAGAATTTACATTAGGACTGAATTCAGCCCGAAAACCTCACTTTTGACACAGAGCTCAGAAATGAAAAGGAAAGACATATTCGTGTTTCCCAGGGTCTGGAAAGCCAAATTCTCACACCATTTTCAGATCCAAGCTTTCCTTGTGGAGTTAGCCTAAGACGTATCTCAGAATTTACCTTAGGACTCATTTCAGCCAGAAAACTTCACTTTTGACACAGAGCTCAGAAATGAAAAGGAAACACATATTCATGTTCCCTAGGGTCTGGAAAGCAAGTATCTCACACCATTTTCAGATCCAAGCTTTCCTTGTGGAGTTAGCCCAAGACTTATCTCAGAATTTACCTTAGGACTGAATTCAGCCCGAAAACCTCACTTTTGACACAGAGCTCAGAAATGAAAAAGAAACACATATGCATGTTTCCCAGGGTCTGGAAAGCCGAATTCTCACACCATTTTCAGATCCGAGCTTTCCTTGTGGAGTTAGCCCAAGACGTATCTCAGAATTTACCTTAGGACTGAATTCAGCCTGAAAACCTCACTTTTGACACAGAGCTCAGAAATGAAAAGGAAACACATATTCATGTTCCCCAGGGTCTGGAAAGCCAAAATCACACACCATTTTCAGATTCGAGCTTTCCCTGAGGAGTTAGACCAAGGGGTATCTCAGAATTTACATTAGGACTGAATTCAGCCCGAAAACCTCACTTTTGACAGAGAGCTCAGAAATCAAAAGGAAACACATATTCATGTTTCCCAGGGTCTGGAAAGCCAAAATCACACACCATTTTCAGATCCGAGCTTTCCCTGAGGAGTTAGACCAAGGGGTATCTCAGAATTTGGCTTAGGACTCAATTCAGCCAGAAAACTTCACTTTTGACACAGAGCTGAGAAATGAAAAGGAAACACATATTCATGTTCCCTAGGGTCTGGAAAGCCAGTATCTCACACCATTTTCAGATCCGAGCTCTCCCTGTGGAGTTAGCCCAAGACGTATCTCAGAATCTGCCATTGACCTCAATTCAGCCAGAAAACCTCACTTTTCACATAGAGCTCAGAAATGAAAAGGAAACACATATTCATGTTCCCCAGGGTCTGGAAAGCCAAAATCTCACACCATTTTCAGATCCGAGCTTTCCTTGAGAAGTTAGACCAAGGCGTATCTCAGAATTTACCTTAGGACTGAATTCAGCCCGAAAACCTCACTTTTGACACAGAGCTCAGAAATGAAAAAGAAACACATATTCATGTTCCCCAGGGTCTGGAAAACCAAATTCTCACACCATTTTTAGATCCGAGCTTTCCTTGAGGAGTTAGACCAAGGGGTATCTCAGAATTTACATTAGGACTGAATTCAGCCCGAAAACCTCACTTTTGACACAGAGCTCAGAAATGAAAAGGAAACACATATTCGTGTTTCCCAGGGTCTGGGAAGCCAAAATCTCACACCATTTTCAGATCCGAGCTTTCCCTGAGGAGTTAGACCAAAGGCATATCTCAGAATTTGGCTTAGGACTCAATTCAGCCAGAAAACTTCACTTTTGACACAGAGCTCAGAAATGAAAAGGAAACACATATTCATGTTCCCTAGGGTCTGGAAAGCCAAAATCTCACACCATTTTCAGATCCGAGCTTTCCTTGAGGAGTTAGACCAAGGCGTATCTCAGAATTTACCTTAGGACTGAATTCAGCCCGAAAACCTCACTTTTGACACAGAGCTCAGAAATGAAAAGGAAACACATATTCATATTCCCTGGGGTCTGGAAAGCCAAAATCTCACACCATTTTCAGAACCGAGCTTTCCCTGAGGAGTTAGCCCAAGACGTATCTCAGAATTTGCCTTAGGACTCATTTCAGCCAGAAAACTTCACTTTTGACACAGAGCTCAGAAATGAAAAGGAAACACATATTCATGTTCCCTAGGGTCTGGAAAGCAAGTATCTCATACCATTTTCAGATCCAAGCTTTCCTTGTGGAGTTAGCCCAAGACTTATCTCAGAATTTACCTTAGGACTGAATTCAGCCCGAAAACCTCACTTTTGACACAGAGCTCAGAAATGAAAAAGAAACACATATTCATGTTTCCCAGGGTCTGGAAAGCCGAATTCTCACACCATTTTCAGATCCGAGCTTTCCTTGTGGAGTTAGCCCAAGACGTATCTCAGAATTTACCTTAGGACTGAATTCAGCCTGAAAACCTCACTTTTGACACAGAGCTCAGAAATGAAAAGGAAACACATATTCATGTTCCCCAGGGTCTGGAAAGCCAAAATCACACACCATTTTCAGATTCGAGCTTTCCCTGAGGAGTTAGACCAAGGGGTATCTCAGAATTTACATTAGGACTGAATTCAGCCCGAAAACCTCACTTTTGACACAGAGCTCAGAAATGAAAAGGAAAGACATATTCGTGTTTCCCAGGGTCTGGAAAGCCAAATTCTCACACCATTTTCAGATCCAAGCTTTCCTTGTGGAGTTAGCCCAAGACGTATCTCAGAATTTACCTTAGGACTGAATTCAGCCCAAAAACCTCACTTTTGACACAGAGCTCAGAAATTAAAAGGAAACACATATTCAAGTTCCCTGGGGTCTGGAAAGCCAAAATCTCACACCATTTTCAGAACCGAGCTTTCCCTGAGGAGTTAGCCCAAGACGTATCTCAGAATTTGCCTTAGGACTCATTTCAGCCAGAAAACTTCACTTTTGACACAGAGCTCAGAAATGAAAAGGAAACACATATTCATGTTCCCTAGGGTCTGGAAAGCAAGTATCTCACACCATTTTCAGATCCAAGCTTTCCTTGTGGAGTTAGCCCAAGACGTATCTCAGAATTTACCTTAGGACTGAATTCAGCCCGAAAACCTCACTTTTGACACAGAGCTCAGAAATGAAAAAGAAACACATATTCATGTTTCCCAGGGTCTGGAAAGCCGAATTCTCACACCATTTTCAGATCCGAGCTTTCCTTGTGGAGTTAGCCCAAGACGTATCTCAGAATCTGCCATTGACCTCAATTCAAGCAGAAAACCTCACTTTTGACATAGAGCTCAGAAATGAAAAAGAAACACACATTCATGTTCCCCAGGATCTGGAAAGCCAAAATCTCACACCATTTTCAGATCCGAGCTTTCCTTGTGGAGTTAGCCCAGGACGTATCTCAGAATTTACCTTAGGACTGAATTCAGCCTGAAAACCTCACTTTTGACACAGAGCTCAGAAATGAAAATGAAACAGATATTCATGTTCCCCAGGGTCTGGAAAGCCGAATTCTCACACCATTTTCAGATCCGAGCTTTCCTTGTGGAGTTAGCCCAAGACGTATCTCAGAATTTTCCTTAGGAGTGAATTCAACCCGAAAACCTCACTTTTGACACAGAGCTCAGAAATGAAAAGGAAACACATATTCATGTTCCCCAGGGTCTGGAAAGCCGAATTCTCATACCATTTTCAGATCCGAGCTTTCCCTGTGGAGTTAGCTCAAGACGTATCTCAGAATTTGCCTTAGGGCTTATTTCAGCCAGAAAACTTCACTTTTGACACAGAGCTCAGAAATGAAAAGGAAACACATATTCATGTTTCCCAGGGTCTGGAAAGCCGAATTCTCACACCATATTCAGATCCGATCTTTCCTTGAGGAGTTAGACCAAGGCGTATCTCAGAATTTACCTTAGGACTGAATTCAGCCCAAAAACCTCACTTTTGACACAGAGCTCAGAAATGAAAAAGAAACACATATTCATGTTCCCTAGGGTCTGGAAAGCCAGTATCTCACATTATTTTCAGATCCGAGCTTTCCCTGTGGAGTTAGCCCAAGATGTATCTCCGAATTTGCCTTAAGACTCAATTCAGCCAGAAAACTTCACTTTTGACAAAGAGCTCAGAAATGAAAAGGAAACACATATTCATGTTTCCCAGGGTCTGGAAAGCCAAAATCACACACCATTTTCAGATCCGAGCTTTCCCGGAGGAGTTAGACCAAGGGGTATCTCAGAATTTACATTAGGACTGAATTCAGCCCGAAAACCTCACTTTTGACACAGAGCTCAGAAATGAAAAGGAAACACATATTCATGTTTCCCAGGGTCTGGAAAGCCAAAATCACACACCATTTTCAGATCCGAGCTTTCCCTGAGGAGTTAGACCAAGGGGTATCTCAGAATTTACATTAGGACTGAATTCAGCCCGAAAACCTCACTTTTGACACAGAGCTCAGAAATGAAAAGGAAAGACATATTCGTGTTTCCCAGGGTCTGGAAAGCCAAATTCTCACACCATTTTCAGATCCAAGCTTTCCTTGTGGAGTTAGCCTAAGACGTATCTCAGAATTTACCTTAGGACTCATTTCAGCCAGAAAACTTCACTTTTGACACAGAGCTCAGAAATGAAAAGGAAACACATATTCATGTTCCCTAGGGTCTGGAAAGCAAGTATCTCACACCATTTTCAGATCCAAGCTTTCCTTGTGGAGTTAGCCCAAGACTTATCTCAGAATTTACCTTAGGACTGAATTCAGCCCGAAAACCTCACTTTTGACACAGAGCTCAGAAATGAAAAAGAAACACATATGCATGTTTCCCAGGGTCTGGAAAGCCGAATTCTCACACCATTTTCAGATCCGAGCTTTCCTTGTGGAGTTAGCCCAAGACGTATCTCAGAATTTACCTTAGGACTGAATTCAGCCTGAAAACCTCACTTTTGACACAGAGCTCAGAAATGAAAAGGAAACACATATTCATGTTCCCCAGGGTCTGGAAAGCCAAAATCACACACCATTTTCAGATTCGAGCTTTCCCTGAGGAGTTAGACCAAGGGGTATCTCAGAATTTACATTAGGACTGAATTCAGCCCGAAAACCTCACTTTTGACAGAGAGCTCAGAAATCAAAAGGAAACACATATTCATGTTTCCCAGGGTCTGGAAAGCCAAAATCACACACCATTTTCAGATCCGAGCTTTCCCTGAGGAGTTAGACCAAGGGGTATCTCAGAATTTGGCTTAGGACTCAATTCAGCCAGAAAACTTCACTTTTGACACAGAGCTGAGAAATGAAAAGGAAACACATATTCATGTTCCCTAGGGTCTGGAAAGCCAGTATCTCACACCATTTTCAGATCCGAGCTCTCCCTGTGGAGTTAGCCCAAGACGTATCTCAGAATCTGCCATTGACCTCAATTCAGCCAGAAAACCTCACTTTTCACATAGAGCTCAGAAATGAAAAGGAAACACATATTCATGTTCCCCAGGGTCTGGAAAGCCAAAATCTCACACCATTTTCAGATCCGAGCTTTCCTTGAGAAGTTAGACCAAGGCGTATCTCAGAATTTACCTTAGGACTGAATTCAGCCCGAAAACCTCACTTTTGACACAGAGCTCAGAAATGAAAAAGAAACACATATTCATGTTCCCCAGGGTCTGGAAAACCAAATTCTCACACCATTTTTAGATCCGAGCTTTCCTTGAGGAGTTAGACCAAGGGGTATCTCAGAATTTACATTAGGACTGAATTCAGCCCGAAAACCTCACTTTTGACACAGAGCTCAGAAATGAAAAGGAAACACATATTCGTGTTTCCCAGGGTCTGGGAAGCCAAAATCTCACACCATTTTCAGATCCGAGCTTTCCCTGAGGAGTTAGACCAAAGGCATATCTCAGAATTTGGCTTAGGACTCAATTCAGCCAGAAAACTTCACTTTTGACACAGAGCTCAGAAATGAAAAGGAAACACATATTCATGTTCCCTAGGGTCTGGAAAGCCAAAATCTCACACCATTTTCAGATCCGAGCTTTCCTTGAGGAGTTAGACCAAGGCGTATCTCAGAATTTACCTTAGGACTGAATTCAGCCCGAAAACCTCACTTTTGACACAGAGCTCAGAAATGAAAAGGAAACACATATTCATATTCCCTGGGGTCTGGAAAGCCAAAATCTCACACCATTTTCAGAACCGAGCTTTCCCTGAGGAGTTAGCCCAAGACGTATCTCAGAATTTGCCTTAGGACTCAATTCAGCCAGAAAACTTCACTTTTGACACAGAGCTGAGAAATGAAAAGGAAACACATATTCATGTTCCCTAGGGTCTGGAAAGCCAGTATCTCACACCATTTTCAGATCCGAGCTCTCCCTGTGGAGTTAGCCCAAGACGTATCTCAGAATCTGCCATTGACCTCAATTCAGCCAGAAAACCTCACTTTTCACATAGAGCTCAGAAATGAAAAGGAAACACATATTCATGTTCCCCAGGGTCTGGAAAGCCAAAATCTCACACCATTTTCAGATCCGAGCTTTCCTTGAGAAGTTAGACCAAGGCGTATCTCAGAATTTACCTTAGGACTGAATTCAGCCCGAAAACCTCACTTTTGACACAGAGCTCAGAAATGAAAAAGAAACACATATTCATGTTCCCCAGGGTCTGGAAAACCAAATTCTCACACCATTTTTAGATCCGAGCTTTCCTTGAGGAGTTAGACCAAGGGGTATCTCAGAATTTACATTAGGACTGAATTCAGCCCGAAAACCTCACTTTTGACACAGAGCTCAGAAATGAAAAGGAAACACATATTCGTGTTTCCCAGGGTCTGGGAAGCCAAAATCTCACACCATTTTCAGATCCGAGCTTTCCCTGAGGAGTTAGACCAAAGGCATATCTCAGAATTTGGCTTAGGACTCAATTCAGCCAGAAAACTTCACTTTTGACACAGAGCTCAGAAATGAAAAGGAAACACATATTCATGTTCCCTAGGGTCTGGAAAGCCAAAATCTCACACCATTTTCAGATCCGAGCTTTCCTTGAGGAGTTAGACCAAGGCGTATCTCAGAATTTACCTTAGGACTGAATTCAGCCCGAAAACCTCACTTTTGACACAGAGCTCAGAAATGAAAAGGAAACACATATTCATATTCCCTGGGGTCTGGAAAGCCAAAATCTCACACCATTTTCAGAACCGAGCTTTCCCTGAGGAGTTAGCCCAAGACGTATCTCAGAATTTGCCTTAGGACTCATTTCAGCCAGAAAACTTCACTTTTGACACAGAGCTCAGAAATGAAAAGGAAACACATATTCATGTTCCCTAGGGTCTGGAAAGCAAGTATCTCATACCATTTTCAGATCCAAGCTTTCCTTGTGGAGTTAGCCCAAGACTTATCTCAGAATTTACCTTAGGACTGAATTCAGCCCGAAAACCTCACTTTTGACACAGAGCTCAGAAATGAAAAAGAAACACATATTCATGTTTCCCAGGGTCTGGAAAGCCGAATTCTCACACCATTTTCAGATCCGAGCTTTCCTTGTGGAGTTAGCCCAAGACGTATCTCAGAATTTACCTTAGGACTGAATTCAGCCTGAAAACCTCACTTTTGACACAGAGCTCAGAAATGAAAAGGAAACACATATTCATGTTCCCCAGGGTCTGGAAAGCCAAAATCACACACCATTTTCAGATTCGAGCTTTCCCTGAGGAGTTAGACCAAGGGGTATCTCAGAATTTACATTAGGACTGAATTCAGCCCGAAAACCTCACTTTTGACAGAGAGCTCAGAAATCAAAAGGAAACACATATTCATGTTTCCCAGGGTCTGGAAAGCCAAAATCACACACCATTTTCAGATCCGAGCTTTCCCTGAGGAGTTAGACCAAGGGGTATCTCAGAATTTGGCTTAGGACTCAATTCAGCCAGAAAACTTCACTTTTGACACAGAGCTGAGAAATGAAAAGGAAACACATATTCATGTTCCCTAGGGTCTGGAAAGCCAGTATCTCACACCATTTTCAGATCCGAGCTCTCCCTGTGGAGTTAGCCCAAGACGTATCTCAGAATCTGCCATTGACCTCAATTCAGCCAGAAAACCTCACTTTTCACATAGAGCTCAGAAATGAAAAGGAAACACATATTCATGTTCCCCAGGGTCTGGAAAGCCAAAATCTCACACCATTTTCAGATCCGAGCTTTCCTTGAGAAGTTAGACCAAGGCGTATCTCAGAATTTACCTTAGGACTGAATTCAGCCCGAAAACCTCACTTTTGACACAGAGCTCAGAAATGAAAAAGAAACACATATTCATGTTCCCCAGGGTCTGGAAAACCAAATTCTCACACCATTTTTAGATCCGAGCTTTCCTTGAGGAGTTAGACCAAGGGGTATCTCAGAATTTACATTAGGACTGAATTAAGCCCGAAAACCTCACTTTTGACACAGAGCTCAGAAATGAAAAGGAAACACATATTCGTGTTTCCCAGGGTCTGGAAAGCCAAAATCTCACACCATTTTCAGATCCGAGCTTTCCTTGAGGAGTTAGACCAAGGGGTATCTCAGAATTTACATTAGGACTGAATTCAGCCCGAAAACCTCACTTTTGACACAGAGCTCAGAAATGAAAAGGAAACACATATTCATGTTTCCCAGGGTCTGGAAAGCCAAAATCACACACCATTTTCAGATCCGAGCTTTCCCTGAGGAGTTAGACCAAAGGCATATCTCAGAATTTGGCTTAGGACTCAATTCAGCCAGAAAACTTCACTTTTGACACAGAGCTCAGAAATGAAAAGGAAAAACATATTCATGTTCCCTAGGGTCTGGAAAGCCAGTATCTCACACCATTTTCAGATCCGAGCTCTCCCTGTGGAGTTAGCCCAAGACGTATCTCAGAATCTGCCATTGACCTCAATTCAGCCAGAAAACCTCACTTTTGACATAGAGCTCAGAAATGAAAAAGAAACACATATTCATGTTCCCCAGGGTCTGGAAAGCCAAAATCTCACACCATTTTCAAATCCGAGCTTTCCCTGTGGAGTTAGCCCAAGTATGTATGGATGTTGAATGGTTGTTGGGTGATTTTAAATATTGTGTCTCTTTTGAAATTTTATATTGCTTTTAAGTATTATTTATAAATTGGTTATTCTGTATTTTTGTCTGTTGTACACCGCCCTGAGTCCTTCGGGAGTTGGGCGGCATATAAGAATACCAAATAAATAAATAAATAAATAAATAAATAAATGTATCTCCGAATTTGCCTTAGGACTCATTTCAGCCAGAACACTTCACTTTTGACACAGAGCTCAGAAATGAAAAGGAAACACATATTCATATTCCCTGGGGTCTGGAAAGCCGAATTCTCACCCCATTTTCAGATCCGAGCTTTCCCTGAGGAGTTAGCCCAAGACGTATCTCAGAATTTGCCTTAGGACTTAATTCAGCCAGAAAACCTCACTTTTGACACAGAGCTCAGAAATCAAAAAGAAACACATATTCATGTTTCCCAGGGTCTGGAAAGCCAGTATCTCACACCATTTTCAGATCTGAGCTTTCCCTGTGGAGTTAGCCCAAGACGTATCTCAGAATGTGCCATTGACCTCAATTCAGCCAGAAAACCTCACTTTTGACATAGAGCTCAGAAATGAAAAGGAAACACATATTCATGTTCCCCAGGGTCTGGAAAACCGAATTCTCACACCATTTTCAGATCCGAGCTTTCCTTGAGGAGTTAGACCAAGGCGTATCTCAGAATTTACCTTACGACTGAATTCAGCCCGAAAACTTCACTTTTGACACAGAGCTCAGAAATGAAAAAGAAACACATATTCATGTTCCCCAGGGTCTGGAAAGCCGAATTTTCACACCATTTTCAGATCCAAGCTTTCCTTGTGGAGTTAGCCCAAGACGTATCTCAGAATTTACCTTAGTACTGAATTCAACCCGAAAACCTCACTTTTGACACAGAGCTCAGAAATGAAAAGGAAACACATATTCATGTTCCCCAGGGTCTGGAAAGCCGAATACTCACACCATTTTCGGATCCGAGCTTTCCCTGTGGAGTTAGCCCAAGACGTATCTCAGAATTTACCTTAGGACTGAATTCACCCCGAAAACCTCACTTTTGACACAGAGCTCAGAAATGAAAAGGAAACATATATTCATGTTTCCCAGGGTCTGGAAAGCCAAAATCTCACACCATTTTCAAATACGAGCTTTCCCTGTGGAGTTAGCCCAAGACGTATCTCAGAATTTGCCTTAGGACTCATTTCAACCAGAAAACCTCACTTTTGACACAGAGCTCAGAAATGAAAAGGAAACACATATTCATGTTCCCCAGGGTCTGGAAGCCGAATTCTAACAGCATTTTCAGATCCGAGCATTCCCTTTGGAGTTAGCCCAAGACGTATCTCAGAATCTGCCACTGTCACGCAGTGATTTTATATTGCCTGTTACATGTATATGCAGGGAGATGCATGGAGATGCATCCCTATCAAATATAATGGTTCATTCCTGAGCACGTGATTAATGTTCCTAGTACGCATGTGTACATTCCTTCATTCCTTTTGTTCTACGCTTCTGACGAAGCACCATCTCTTTTATATAGCCAAAATGTAATTAACTATTTTTGATAAGAAATAAATATCTTTTACATTAGAATTATAATGCGGTTTATTTTGGCAATGTCAGAGTTCCAGGAAAAGATTCAGTTCGCCTCTGATAAGAGTAATTCTCCTTCTAACATGGTAGCAGACGGATTGGTCCTGGACCTTAATTAATTCTGACAGATTTATTGCATTTAGCCTAGTAAGAGAAAGATAAGAATGTTTCTGGCCGTTTTTGAAGTGAAACTTTGATCTAATTAAGAATGTCTTCTCCGGAGAAAGAATTTTTATCCTTCCCCGATCAGCCGGGTGAAGAAAGAAAAACATCTCAAGAGGATTTTTTTTTGCCAGCACCTTCTTCGCTTCTAATAAGTGCAACAAGAGAGACCAACATCGCGTCTATGCAAACTTCCCCGATGCCGCCTCCCACACCTCCAATTACAGCGGAAGAGGCCCTCCAACAAGAAAAAGATTTTGAAAGGTCAGTCAAAGTCAAAAACACATTTTTTCTCCCGGGGGCAAGTTCAACTCAAATGGGGGCCGTTCAAATGGGGGCCGTTCCAAAGATTACTCATTATGAGCCACTTCCGACTCAATTGCTTGAAAGTTTTTCTGAGGAAGCTCGCTCAACTAACATATCCGGCACAGAGAAATATATTGATTCACATTTTAAAGGCCTTCTTGCTAGTAAAGACAGAGAAATTGAATACTTAAGAAGGCAGTTACTAGAAAGCCACCGCCCATATGAAAAACAAGATGTCTCCCAGCCTCACATTCCAGAAGCTTTTACTGGGCCTTCTCTTCCGGTCTCTCCAACATTAGAATCCCACCCCAAAATGGGTGTTACCTTTCATATGCCGGAAAGGGAAAGGACATATGACTATACGTCAATAGGGGCTGGCTCTGATCAAAGATTTTATGAACAAAGAGACTCTCTCAAAAGTAATGTTGCAGTGCCATCTAGTGGACAAAATATAGAATTTCTATTTCAAGCAGTCCTACACAAAATAGACATTCTGATATCAGAGAAAAGACAACCTTTGTCAACTATAACCCAAGAACAATTTTTTCAGCCTGCTCAAACAATACAGGCACAAAGTGCACCAAATATTTCTATGGCCGCAAAAATTATGCTGCAAACTCAAGCTGCTTCGCAGGCTAAAATTGCTACGTCTACCCCAACTGTGGCCCAGTTAGTGCCAATTTCTCCACTACCTGCTCCTATGCAGCCAGCTCCTACTCCAGCACCAGGGGCCCAACCTGTGCCTGCTCCAGGGGCACCACCAGCTGTGGCAGCCCAATTTTTGCCTGCTCCAGCCCTACTACCTATTGCTGCTCCTCAGCAACAGCCAGTCCAGGCACCTCCACCTGCTCCAGTGCAGGCTCCTTTGCCGCCTCCTCTTCAACCCCAAGTGGGTACACAGGCAATTCCTCAAGCCTCACACTTGCAGCGCCCCCTAGCTGCAACACGTCTTCCAAATAGAAGACCCCCAAAGAGGGAATACACTCCAAGATTGCTACGTTGCCAATATTGTGATCGTGTAGGTCACACAAGCAGAAATTGTCTTAAATTGCAACGCACACAAGTTCCTGTCCAGCCCAGAGGAACAGATTTTAGAGATCAGTATCAACCCAGAGCCACAGCCTACAGGAGAAGTGCATCCCAGCCCAGAGGAACAGTCTCAAGAGGCAGCAGAAGCAGAGGTGGCAGCCAACGTCGCCCAGGTCCAAGACGCGACCCATTTGGCCCATATGCCACTCTTGCCATCACACAAGCTGTCCAACCCTGTCAGCAATTTGATAGACATTTACTGTGGACTTTGAACTCAGGTGCCTCAATTAGCATTACTTACCAAAAGCACCTTTTCAAAGAAATGCATGCACCAGAACCAGAACTTCGTGAACTTTATACATTTACTGAACGTCCTTGCAAAGTCGAAGGAAAAGGGACTGTTTACATTGAAGAGTTAGATACACTGGTTCCAGATGTTTATTATGTTCCTGCTGCAGCTTTTAATTTGCTTAGTTATACCCATTTAATCAATATTTTAGATTTTCAGATTCATCATTTTAAGAACGCAAGCTACATTGTTAAGAATAGTATGATTGTTGCAGACACAATTGTGATTGCTGGAGTCTTCTACTTAAGGCCAAAACCTGAGCCTCAAAAACAAGCAAGTATAATACCTTCCATTAATGGCAATGCAGGCCCAGAGAGAGATGTCCAAGAGAGAGATCCTGTGATTGCCTCACTGACTCCTAAAAGCAAACCTAAGGTTCCTAATTCAAATGTTAACCTTGTTAATTCTCTTACAGGAAGACCCTTACATTACAACTGTATACATAAATGGCACAGGAGAATGGGGCATGCCAGTTTTGACGTCCTTAAGCGCATGCCATTGTTTGCCCAAGGTTTGAATTTCAAAGGATGTAAGGTACATTTGGATTGTGCTGTTTGCAAAAAGGCAAAATCAAAGGCAGCAGCCATTCCAAGACATGCTATACGTAAGTCAACACGCATTTTTGATTTGGTTCATACTGATATTGTGGGTCCTTATGGCCCAACTATTGGCGGTAGAAAGTATTTCTTAACTATTGTTGATAATCATTCTAGATATGGTTATGTCTTTCCTATGAGAGAGAAATCTGAAACGTTTCAGATCTTTAAAGACTTTGCAGTTCAAATCTACAATCAGCATGGGGTGAAGATCCGCAGAATCCAGAGTGATCGTGGTTCCGAGTTCATGTCACAACGCTTCCAGGACTGGATGCGCAGAAACGGTATCATTCACCAAACATCTGCCCCATTTACGCCGGCTCACAACGGGGTGGCAGAACGACGGCAAGGGGTCCTCCAAACCATGATGCGCTGCCTTCTAGAAGATGCCAATCTGAAACATTCATTTTGGGGCGAAGCACTTAAGTATGCAAACTACCTTGTTAATCGCACTTGGAGTAGTGTGATTGACCAAACACCTTTTTACATGCTGTATGGCTACCAGCCAGATCTTTCTAATTTACACATTTTTGGTTCATATGCAATGGTGAACATTCCACTAGCGCGAAGAAGAAAAAGTGGCCAAATTGCTAAAAGACTGAGATATATGGGCATTGATGACAATTCGAAATGGGGAAAATTCATTGACTCTAACAATATGATTACAATTTCTAATTCTGCTAACTTTGAAGAAGATTCAGATTGGTCCAAAATACATTCTAATGATCCTGGAGTTTATTTTCCTAGAGATGATACATCCAACATTCCATCTTCACCTGCCGCGGACGCTCATGCTAGCGACAACGATGGAGATGAGGAAGATGAAGAAGATTGGACAACCGCTCCAAGACGTTCCAAGAGAACTACAAAAGGTATTCCTCCAAAGAAATATACATTGCAATGCACAAACAGACCACCACCATTGGTCTGTAATGTTACACTTCCACCAGAGACTTATGCTCAAATCAAATATCTTCCACAAGATGAACAAGATAAATGGCACACCGCCATGCAAGTTGAGATGGACAGTCTCCAAAACCTTAAGGTATTTACACCTGCAGCACCTCCTCAACACAAGAAAGTCATTGGCACACGATGGGTGTACAAAATCAAACAAAAACCAGATGGTGAACTATTATACAAAGCAAGGCTAGTAGCACAAGGTTTCGCACAAAGTTATCCTGATGATTACACAAACACTTACTCACCTACAGTGCGGACTGAAAGTGTGAAAATAGCCTTAACTACAGCTTCCATTCTTGGACTTGAAGTTTTCCAATTTGATGTTGAAACTGCCTATCTACATGCAGACCTAGATGAAGAAATCTACGTGAAGTGCGCCCCCGGATTCCGTGACGACCTCTGTGGCCGAGAAGGGGACACGTGGATTCTCAACAAAAGTCTTTATGGTCTGAAACAATCAGGTTTGATGTGGTATAATTGTCTCAAAGACAAACTAAATTCAATGGGCTTTATTAAGTCCGAAACTGATGAATGCGTGTTCACAAAAAGGTTTAGAGATGCATATGAAATTGTTCTTGTTTATGTAGATGATATTGTTTACATTGGTCCTAACAAACAAATGAGTGAAATTTTTGTTTCAGGTCTGAAGAGATTCTTCACATTGAAGTCACTAGGGCACATCAATGATTATTTAGGTGTACAGATTGAAAAGACACAGAAGGGGTTTAGCCTCTCACAACAAGCCAAGATAGAACAACTCCTACACTATTGCAACATGCAAGATGCTACACCGACACACACTCCTATGCAAACAGATTTTTGTAATCTGAAAGATGAACAAAGTCCTGAGTTCAAGGATCAAACACTTTATCGCTCAGTAATTGGTTCATTACTATACATTAGTGGTTGGACTAGACCAGACATAGCACTTAGTGTCAATTTGTTGTCACGACATGTAGGCAAAGCCACAGAATTCCACTGGTCATGTATTAAGAAGTTACTGAGATACCTAAAATACACTCAACACATGAAATTAAAGCTAGAACCTACACATTCTGATTTTGCTGACTTGTATTGTTATGCAGATGCTGACTGGGCAAGCGATAAGGAATCAAGAAAAAGCACATCAGGTTTCATAATGTACCTGAATGGATGTCCCGTTCATTGGAACGTGAGAAAACAGAGTTTTGTTTCCTGTTCTTCCACAGAGGCGGAATATGCGTGCATTTCCGATGCTAGTAACCAGTTAACGTGGTTCTATTCTTTAGTTACAGATATCTGGACCAAACCGAAGAAGCCAATCACCATGATGGAGGATAATCAATCAGTTGTTTACATTTCAGAAACACGTTTCACAGGTTCTAGGTCCAGACACATTGACATTCGTTATAAAAATGTTAGAGATTTAGTAAGACAAGGTTTCATTAAGTTAGAATATGTGCCAACAGAATATCAGATAGCTGACATCCTGAACAAGCCGCTACCGGCAGCAAGACATGAATCTTTAACATATCTAATGTGTGTAGAGTGATATAAGCATATCCATCCAACAGACAAAGAAGGGGTGTCACGCAGTGATTTTATATTGCCTGTTACATGTATATGCAGGGAGATGCATGGAGATGCATCCCTATCAAATATAATGGTTCATTCCTGAGCACGTGATTAATGTTCCTAGTACGCATGTGTACATTCCTTCATTCCTTTTGTTCTACGCTTCTGACGAAGCACCATCTCTTTTATATAGCCAAAATGTAATTAACTATTTTTGATAAGAAATAAATATCTTTTACATTAGAATTATAATGCGGTTTATTTTGGCAATGTCAGAGTTCCAGGAAAAGATTCAGTTCGCCTCTGATAAGAGTAATTCTCCTTCTAACAGCCACTGAAATCAATTCAGCCAGAAAACTTCACTTTTGACACAGAGCTCAGAAATGAAAAGGAAACACATATTCATGTTCCCCACGGTCTGGAAAGCCAAATTCTCACACCATTTTCAGATCCGAACTTTCCCTGTAGAGTTAGCCCAAGACGTATTTTACAATTTACCTTAGGACTCAATTCAGCCAGAAAACCTCACTTTTGACACAGAGCTCAGAAATGAAAAAGAAACACATATTCATGTTCCCTAGGGTCTGGAAAGCCAAAATCTCACCCCATTTTCAAATCCGAGCTTTCCCTGAGGAGTTGGCCCAAGACGTATCTCAGAATTTGCCTTAGGACTCATTTCAACCAGAAAACCTCACTTTTGACATAGAGCTCAGAAATGAAAAAGAAACACACATTCATGTTCCCCAGGGTCTGGAAAGCCAAAATCTCACACCATTTTCAGATCCGAGCTTTCCCTGAGGAGTTAGACCAAGGGGTATCTCAGAATTTACATTAGGACTGAATTCAGCCCGAAAACCTCACTTTTGACACAGAGCTCAGAAATGAAAAGGAAACACATATTCATGTTTCCCAGGGTCTGGAAAGCCAAAATCACACACCATTTTCAGATCCGAGCTTTCCCTGAGGAGTTAGACCAAGCGGTATCTCAGAATTTACATTAGGACTGAATTCAGCCCGAAAACCTCACTTTTGACACAGAGCTCAGAAATGAAAAGGAAAGACATATTCGTGTTTCCCAGGGTCTGGAAAGCCGAATTCTCACACCATTTTCAGATCCAAGCTTTCCTTGTGGAGTTAGCCCAAGACGTATCTCAGAATTTACCTTAGGACTGAATTCAGCCCGAAAACCTCACTTTTGACACAGAGCTCAGAAATGAAAAGGAAACACATATTCATGTTCCCCAGGGTCTGGAAAGCCGAATTCTCACACCATTTTCAGATCCGAGCTTTCCCTGTGGAGTTAGCTCAAGACGAATCTCAGAATTTACCTTAGGACTGAATTCAGCCCAAAAACCTCACTTTTGACACAGAGCTCAGAAATGAAAAGGAAACACATATTCAAGTTCCCTGGGGTCTGGAAAGCCAAAATCTCACACCATTTTCAGAACCGAGCTTTCCCTGAGGAGTTAGCCCAAGACGTATCTCAGAATTTGCCTTAGGACTCATTTCAGCCAGAAAACCTCACTTTTGACACAGAGCTCAGAAATGAAAAAGAAACACATATTCATGTTCCGCAGGGTCTGGAAAGCCGAATTCTCACACCATTTTCAGATCCGAGCTTTCCTTGTAGAGTTAGCTCAAGACGAATCTCAGAATTTACCTTAGGACTGAATTCAGCCCAAAAACCTCACTTTTGACACAGAGCTCAGAAATGAAAAGGAAACACATATTCAAGTTCCCTGGGGTCTGGAAAGCCAAAATCTCACACCATTTTCAGAACCGAGCTTTCCCTGAGGAGTTAGCCCAAGACGTATCTCAGAATTTGCCTTAGGACTCATTTCAGCCAGAAAACCTCACTTTTGACACAGAGCTCAGAAATGAAAAGGAAACACATATTCATGTTCCCTAGGGTCTGGAAAGCAAGTATCTCACATTATTTTCAGATCCGAGCTTTCCCTGTGGAGTTAGCCCAAGACGTATCTCAGAATATGCCATTGACCTCAATTCAGCCAGAAAACCTCACTTTTGACACAGAGCTCAGAAATGAAAAAGAAATACATATTCATGTTCCCCAGGGTCTGGAAAGCCGAATTCTCACACCATTTTCAGATCCGAGCTTTCCTTGAGGAGTTAGACCTAGGCGTATCTCAGAATTTGCCTTAGGGCTTATTTCAGCCAGAAAACTTCACTTTTGACACAGAGCTCAGAAATGAAAAGGAAACACATATTCATGTTCCCTAGGATCTGGAAAGCCAGTATCTCACACCATTTTCAGATCCGAGCTTTCCCTGTGCAGTTAGCCCAAGACGTATCTCAGAATCTGCCATTGACTTCAATTCAGCCAGAAAACCTCACTTTTGAGACAGACCTCAGAAATGAAAATGAAACACATATTCATGTTCCCCAGGGTCTGGAAAGCCGAATTCTCACACCATTTTCAGATCCGAGCTTTCCTTGAGGAGTTAGACCTAGGCGTATCTCAGAATTTGCCTTAGGGCTTATTTCAGCCAGAAAACCTCACTTCTGACACAGAGCTCAGAAATGAAAAGGAAACACATATTCATGTTCCCTGGGGTCTGGAAAGCCAAAATCTCACACCATTTTCAGAACCGAGCTTTCCCTGAGGAGTTAGCCCAAGACGTATCTCAGAATTTGCCTTAGGACTCATTTCCGCCAGAAAAGTTCACTTTTGACAAAGAGCTCAGAAATGAAAAGGAAACACATATTCATATTCCCTAGGGTCTGGAAAGCCGAATTCTCACCCCATTTTCAGATCCGAGCTTTCCCTGTGGAGTTAGCCCAAGATGTATCTCAGAATTTGCCTTAGGACTCATTTCAGCTAGAAAACCTCACTTTTGACACAGAGCAAAAAAATGAAAAAGAAACACATATTCATGTTTCCCAGGGTCTGGAAAGCCGAATTCTCACACCATTTTCAGATCCGAGCTTTCCTTGTGGAGTTAGCCCAAGACGTATCTCAGAATTTACCTTAGGACTGAATTCAGCCTGAAAACCTCACTTTTGACACAGAGCTCAGAAATGAAAAGGAAACACATATTCATGTTCCCTGGGGTCTAGAAAGCCAAAATCTCACACCATTTTCAGAACCGAACTTTCCCTGAGGAGTTAGCCCAAGACGTATCTCAGAATCTGCCATTGACCTCAATTCAGCCAGAAAACCTCACTTTTGACATAGAGCTCAGAAATGAAAAAGAAACACACATTCATGTTCCCCAGGGTCTGGAAAGCCAAAATCTCACACCATTTTCAGATCCGAGCTTTCCTTGAGGAGTTAGACCTAGGCGTAAGTCAGAATTTGCCTTAGGGCTTATTTCAGCCAGAAAACCTCACTCTTGACACAGAGCTCAGAAATGAAAAGGAAACACATATTCATGTTTCCCAGGGTCTGGAAAGCCGAATTCTCACACCATATTCAGTTCCGAGCTTTCCTTGAGGAGTTAGACCAAGGCGTATCTCAGAATTTGCCTTAGAGCTTATTTCAGCCAGAAAACTTCACTTTTGACACAGAGCTCAGAAATGAAAAGGAAACACATATCCATGTTCCCTAGGGTCTGGAAAGCAAGTATCTCACACTATTTTCAGATCCGAGCTTTCCCTGTGGAGTTAGCCCAAGACGTATCTCAGAATATGCCATTGACCTCAATTCAGCCAGAAAACCTCACTTTTGACATAGAGCTCAGAAATGAAAAAGAAACACATATTCATGTTCCCCAGGGTCTGGAAAGCCAAAATCTCACACCATTTTCAGATCCGAGCTTTCCTTGAGGAGTTAGACCTAGGCGTATCTCAGAATTTGCCTTAGGGCTTATTTCAGCCAGAAAACCTCACTTTTGACACAGAGCTCAGAAATGAAAAGGAAACACATATTCATGTTCCCCAGGGTCTGGAAAGCCGAATACTCACACCATTTTCGGATCCGAGCTTTCCCTGTGGAGTTAGCCCAAGACGTATCTCAGAATTTACCTTAGGACTGAATTCACCCCGAAAACCTCACTTTTGACACAGAGCTCAGAAATGAAAAGGAAACATATATTCATGTTTCCCAGGGTCTGGAAAGCCAAAATCTCACACCATTTTCAAATACGAGCTTTCCCTGTGGAGTTAGCCCAAGACGTATCTCAGAATTTGCCTTAGGACTCATTTCAACCAGAAAACCTCACTTTTGACACAGAGCTCAGAAATGAAAAGGAAACACATATTCATGTTCCCCAGGGTCTGGAAGCCGAATTCTAACAGCATTTTCAGATCCGAGCATTCCCTTTGGAGTTAGCCCAAGACGTATCTCAGAATCTGCCACTGTCACGCAGTGATTTTATATTGCCTGTTACATGTATATGCAGGGAGATGCATGGAGATGCATCCCTATCAAATATAATGGTTCATTCCTGAGCACGTGATTAATGTTCCTAGTACGCATGTGTACATTCCTTCATTCCTTTTGTTCTACGCTTCTGACGAAGCACCATCTCTTTTATATAGCCAAAATGTAATTAACTATTTTTGATAAGAAATAAATATCTTTTACATTAGAATTATAATGCGGTTTATTTTGGCAATGTCAGAGTTCCAGGAAAAGATTCAGTTCGCCTCTGATAAGAGTAATTCTCCTTCTAACATGGTAGCAGACGGATTGGTCCTGGACCTTAATTAATTCTGACAGATTTATTGCGTTTAGCCTAGTAAGAGAAAGATAAGAATGTTTCTGGCCGTTTTTGAAGTGAAACTTTGATCTAATTAAGAATGTCTTCTCCGGAGAAAGAATTTTTATCCTTCCCCGATCAGCCGGGTGAAGAAAGAAAAACATCTCAAGAGGATTTTTTTTTGCCAGCACCTTCTTCGCTTCTAATAAGTGCAACAAGAGAGACCAACATCGCGTCTATGCAAACTTCCCCGATGCCGCCTCCCACACCTCCAATTACAGCGGAAGAGGCCCTCCAACAAGAAAAAGATTTTGAAAGGTCAGTCAAAGTCAAAAACACATTTTTTCTCCCGGGGGCAAGTTCAACTCAAATGGGGGCCGTTCAAATGGGGGCCGTTCCAAAGATTACTCATTATGAGCCACTTCCGACTCAATTGCTTGAAAGTTTTTCTGAGGAAGCTCGCTCAACTAACATATCCGGCACAGAGAAATATATTGATTCACATTTTAAAGGCCTTCTTGCTAGTAAAGACAGAGAAATTGAATACTTAAGAAGGCAGTTACTAGAAAGCCACCGCCCATATGAAAAACAAGATGTCTCCCAGCCTCACATTCCAGAAGCTTTTACTGGGCCTTCTCTTCCGGTCTCTCCAACATTAGAATCCCACCCCAAAATGGGTGTTACCTTTCATATGCCGGAAAGGGAAAGGACATATGACTATACGTCAATAGGGGCTGGCTCTGATCAAAGATTTTATGAACAAAGAGACTCTCTCAAAAGTAATGTTGCAGTGCCATCTAGTGGACAAAATATAGAATTTCTATTTCAAGCAGTCCTACACAAAATAGACATTCTGATATCAGAGAAAAGACAACCTTTGTCAACTATAACCCAAGAACAATTTTTTCAGCCTGCTCAAACAATACAGGCACAAAGTGCACCAAATATTTCTATGGCCGCAAAAATTATGCTGCAAACTCAAGCTGCTTCGCAGGCTAAAATTGCTACGTCTACCCCAACTGTGGCCCAGTTAGTGCCAATTTCTCCACTACCTGCTCCTATGCAGCCAGCTCCTACTCCAGCACCAGGGGCCCAACCTGTGCCTGCTCCAGGGGCACCACCAGCTGTGGCAGCCCAATTTTTGCCTGCTCCAGCCCTACTACCTATTGCTGCTCCTCAGCAACAGCCAGTCCAGGCACCTCCACCTGCTCCAGTGCAGGCTCCTTTGCCGCCTCCTCTTCAACCCCAAGTGGGTACACAGGCAATTCCTCAAGCCTCACACTTGCAGCGCCCCCTAGCTGCAACACGTCTTCCAAATAGAAGACCCCCAAAGAGGGAATACACTCCAAGATTGCTACGTTGCCAATATTGTGATCGTGTAGGTCACACAAGCAGAAATTGTCTTAAATTGCAACGCACACAAGTTCCTGTCCAGCCCAGAGGAACAGATTTTAGAGATCAGTATCAACCCAGAGCCACAGCCTACAGGAGAAGTGCATCCCAGCCCAGAGGAACAGTCTCAAGAGGCAGCAGAAGCAGAGGTGGCAGCCAACGTCGCCCAGGTCCAAGACGCGACCCATTTGGCCCATATGCCACTCTTGCCATCACACAAGCTGTCCAACCCTGTCAGCAATTTGATAGACATTTACTGTGGACTTTGAACTCAGGTGCCTCAATTAGCATTACTTACCAAAAGCACCTTTTCAAAGAAATGCATGCACCAGAACCAGAACTTCGTGAACTTTATACATTTACTGAACGTCCTTGCAAAGTCGAAGGAAAAGGGACTGTTTACATTGAAGAGTTAGATACACTGGTTCCAGATGTTTATTATGTTCCTGCTGCAGCTTTTAATTTGCTTAGTTATACCCATTTAATCAATATTTTAGATTTTCAGATTCATCATTTTAAGAACGCAAGCTACATTGTTAAGAATAGTATGATTGTTGCAGACACAATTGTGATTGCTGGAGTCTTCTACTTAAGGCCAAAACCTGAGCCTCAAAAACAAGCAAGTATAATACCTTCCATTAATGGCAATGCAGGCCCAGAGAGAGATGTCCAAGAGAGAGATCCTGTGATTGCCTCACTGACTCCTAAAAGCAAACCTAAGGTTCCTAATTCAAATGTTAACCTTGTTAATTCTCTTACAGGAAGACCCTTACATTACAACTGTATACATAAATGGCACAGGAGAATGGGGCATGCCAGTTTTGACGTCCTTAAGCGCATGCCATTGTTTGCCCAAGGTTTGAATTTCAAAGGATGTAAGGTACATTTGGATTGTGCTGTTTGCAAAAAGGCAAAATCAAAGGCAGCAGCCATTCCAAGACATGCTATACGTAAGTCAACACGCATTTTTGATTTGGTTCATACTGATATTGTGGGTCCTTATGGCCCAACTATTGGCGGTAGAAAGTATTTCTTAACTATTGTTGATAATCATTCTAGATATGGTTATGTCTTTCCTATGAGAGAGAAATCTGAAACGTTTCAGATCTTTAAAGACTTTGCAGTTCAAATCTACAATCAGCATGGGGTGAAGATCCGCAGAATCCAGAGTGATCGTGGTTCCGAGTTCATGTCACAACGCTTCCAGGACTGGATGCGCAGAAACGGTATCATTCACCAAACATCTGCCCCATTTACGCCGGCTCACAACGGGGTGGCAGAACGACGGCAAGGGGTCCTCCAAACCATGATGCGCTGCCTTCTAGAAGATGCCAATCTGAAACATTCATTTTGGGGCGAAGCACTTAAGTATGCAAACTACCTTGTTAATCGCACTTGGAGTAGTGTGATTGACCAAACACCTTTTTACATGCTGTATGGCTACCAGCCAGATCTTTCTAATTTACACATTTTTGGTTCATATGCAATGGTGAACATTCCACTAGCGCGAAGAAGAAAAAGTGGCCAAATTGCTAAAAGACTGAGATATATGGGCATTGATGACAATTCGAAATGGGGAAAATTCATTGACTCTAACAATATGATTACAATTTCTAATTCTGCTAACTTTGAAGAAGATTCAGATTGGTCCAAAATACATTCTAATGATCCTGGAGTTTATTTTCCTAGAGATGATACATCCAACATTCCATCTTCACCTGCCGCGGACGCTCATGCTAGCGACAACGATGGAGATGAGGAAGATGAAGAAGATTGGACAACCGCTCCAAGACGTTCCAAGAGAACTACAAAAGGTATTCCTCCAAAGAAATATACATTGCAATGCACAAACAGACCACCACCATTGGTCTGTAATGTTACACTTCCACCAGAGACTTATGCTCAAATCAAATATCTTCCACAAGATGAACAAGATAAATGGCACACCGCCATGCAAGTTGAGATGGACAGTCTCCAAAACCTTAAGGTATTTACACCTGCAGCACCTCCTCAACACAAGAAAGTCATTGGCACACGATGGGTGTACAAAATCAAACAAAAACCAGATGGTGAACTATTATACAAAGCAAGGCTAGTAGCACAAGGTTTCGCACAAAGTTATCCTGATGATTACACAAACACTTACTCACCTACAGTGCGGACTGAAAGTGTGAAAATAGCCTTAACTACAGCTTCCATTCTTGGACTTGAAGTTTTCCAATTTGATGTTGAAACTGCCTATCTACATGCAGACCTAGATGAAGAAATCTACGTGAAGTGCGCCCCCGGATTCCGTGACGACCTCTGTGGCCGAGAAGGGGACACGTGGATTCTCAACAAAAGTCTTTATGGTCTGAAACAATCAGGTTTGATGTGGTATAATTGTCTCAAAGACAAACTAAATTCAATGGGCTTTATTAAGTCCGAAACTGATGAATGCGTGTTCACAAAAAGGTTTAGAGATGCATATGAAATTGTTCTTGTTTATGTAGATGATATTGTTTACATTGGTCCTAACAAACAAATGAGTGAAATTTTTGTTTCAGGTCTGAAGAGATTCTTCACATTGAAGTCACTAGGGCACATCAATGATTATTTAGGTGTACAGATTGAAAAGACACAGAAGGGGTTTAGCCTCTCACAACAAGCCAAGATAGAACAACTCCTACACTATTGCAACATGCAAGATGCTACACCGACACACACTCCTATGCAAACAGATTTTTGTAATCTGAAAGATGAACAAAGTCCTGAGTTCAAGGATCAAACACTTTATCGCTCAGTAATTGGTTCATTACTATACATTAGTGGTTGGACTAGACCAGACATAGCACTTAGTGTCAATTTGTTGTCACGACATGTAGGCAAAGCCACAGAATTCCACTGGTCATGTATTAAGAAGTTACTGAGATACCTAAAATACACTCAACACATGAAATTAAAGCTAGAACCTACACATTCTGATTTTGCTGACTTGTATTGTTATGCAGATGCTGACTGGGCAAGCGATAAGGAATCAAGAAAAAGCACATCAGGTTTCATAATGTACCTGAATGGATGTCCCGTTCATTGGAACGTGAGAAAACAGAGTTTTGTTTCCTGTTCTTCCACAGAGGCGGAATATGCGTGCATTTCCGATGCTAGTAACCAGTTAACGTGGTTCTATTCTTTAGTTACAGATATCTGGACCAAACCGAAGAAGCCAATCACCATGATGGAGGATAATCAATCAGTTGTTTACATTTCAGAAACACGTTTCACAGGTTCTAGGTCCAGACACATTGACATTCGTTATAAAAATGTTAGAGATTTAGTAAGACAAGGTTTCATTAAGTTAGAATATGTGCCAACAGAATATCAGATAGCTGACATCCTGAACAAGCCGCTACCGGCAGCAAGACATGAATCTTTAACATATCTAATGTGTGTAGAGTGATATAAGCATATCCATCCAACAGACAAAGAAGGGGTGTCACGCAGTGATTTTATATTGCCTGTTACATGTATATGCAGGGAGATGCATGGAGATGCATCCCTATCAAATATAATGGTTCATTCCTGAGCACGTGATTAATGTTCCTAGTACGCATGTGTACATTCCTTCATTCCTTTTGTTCTACGCTTCTGACGAAGCACCATCTCTTTTATATAGCCAAAATGTAATTAACTATTTTTGATAAGAAATAAATATCTTTTACATTAGAATTATAATGCGGTTTATTTTGGCAATGTCAGAGTTCCAGGAAAAGATTCAGTTCGCCTCTGATAAGAGTAATTCTCCTTCTAACAGCCACTGAAATCAATTCAGCCAGAAAACTTCACTTTTGACACAGAGCTCAGAAATGAAAAGGAAACACATATTCATGTTCCCCACGGTCTGGAAAGCCAAATTCTCACACCATTTTCAGATCCGAACTTTCCCTGTAGAGTTAGCCCAAGACGTATTTTACAATTTACCTTAGGACTCAATTCAGCCAGAAAACCTCACTTTTGACACAGAGCTCAGAAATGAAAAAGAAACACATATTCATGTTCCCTAGGGTCTGGAAAGCCAAAATCTCACCCCATTTTCAAATCCGAGCTTTCCCTGAGGAGTTGGCCCAAGACGTATCTCAGAATTTGCCTTAGGACTCATTTCAACCAGAAAACCTCACTTTTGACATAGAGCTCAGAAATGAAAAAGAAACACACATTCATGTTCCCCAGGGTCTGGAAAGCCAAAATCTCACACCATTTTCAGATCCGAGCTTTCCCTGAGGAGTTAGACCAAGGGGTATCTCAGAATTTACATTAGGACTGAATTCAGCCCGAAAACCTCACTTTTGACACAGAGCTCAGAAATGAAAAGGAAACACATATTCATGTTTCCCAGGGTCTGGAAAGCCAAAATCACACACCATTTTCAGATCCGAGCTTTCCCTGAGGAGTTAGACCAAGCGGTATCTCAGAATTTACATTAGGACTGAATTCAGCCCGAAAACCTCACTTTTGACACAGAGCTCAGAAATGAAAAGGAAAGACATATTCGTGTTTCCCAGGGTCTGGAAAGCCGAATTCTCACACCATTTTCAGATCCAAGCTTTCCTTGTGGAGTTAGCCCAAGACGTATCTCAGAATTTACCTTAGGACTGAATTCAGCCCGAAAACCTCACTTTTGACACAGAGCTCAGAAATGAAAAGGAAACACATATTCATGTTCCCCAGGGTCTGGAAAGCCGAATTCTCACACCATTTTCAGATCCGAGCTTTCCCTGTGGAGTTAGCTCAAGACGAATCTCAGAATTTACCTTAGGACTGAATTCAGCCCAAAAACCTCACTTTTGACACAGAGCTCAGAAATGAAAAGGAAACACATATTCAAGTTCCCTGGGGTCTGGAAAGCCAAAATCTCACACCATTTTCAGAACCGAGCTTTCCCTGAGGAGTTAGCCCAAGACGTATCTCAGAATTTGCCTTAGGACTCATTTCAGCCAGAAAACCTCACTTTTGACACAGAGCTCAGAAATGAAAAAGAAACACATATTCATGTTCCGCAGGGTCTGGAAAGCCGAATTCTCACACCATTTTCAGATCCGAGCTTTCCTTGTAGAGTTAGCTCAAGACGAATCTCAGAATTTACCTTAGGACTGAATTCAGCCCAAAAACCTCACTTTTGACACAGAGCTCAGAAATGAAAAGGAAACACATATTCAAGTTCCCTGGGGTCTGGAAAGCCAAAATCTCACACCATTTTCAGAACCGAGCTTTCCCTGAGGAGTTAGCCCAAGACGTATCTCAGAATTTGCCTTAGGACTCATTTCAGCCAGAAAACCTCACTTTTGACACAGAGCTCAGAAATGAAAAGGAAACACATATTCATGTTCCCTAGGGTCTGGAAAGCAAGTATCTCACATTATTTTCAGATCCGAGCTTTCCCTGTGGAGTTAGCCCAAGACGTATCTCAGAATATGCCATTGACCTCAATTCAGCCAGAAAACCTCACTTTTGACACAGAGCTCAGAAATGAAAAAGAAATACATATTCATGTTCCCCAGGGTCTGGAAAGCCGAATTCTCACACCATTTTCAGATCCGAGCTTTCCTTGAGGAGTTAGACCTAGGCGTATCTCAGAATTTGCCTTAGGGCTTATTTCAGCCAGAAAACTTCACTTTTGACACAGAGCTCAGAAATGAAAAGGAAACACATATTCATGTTCCCTAGGATCTGGAAAGCCAGTATCTCACACCATTTTCAGATCCGAGCTTTCCCTGTGCAGTTAGCCCAAGACGTATCTCAGAATCTGCCATTGACTTCAATTCAGCCAGAAAACCTCACTTTTGAGACAGACCTCAGAAATGAAAATGAAACACATATTCATGTTCCCCAGGGTCTGGAAAGCCGAATTCTCACACCATTTTCAGATCCGAGCTTTCCTTGAGGAGTTAGACCTAGGCGTATCTCAGAATTTGCCTTAGGGCTTATTTCAGCCAGAAAACCTCACTTCTGACACAGAGCTCAGAAATGAAAAGGAAACACATATTCATGTTCCCTGGGGTCTGGAAAGCCAAAATCTCACACCATTTTCAGAACCGAGCTTTCCCTGAGGAGTTAGCCCAAGACGTATCTCAGAATTTGCCTTAGGACTCATTTCCGCCAGAAAAGTTCACTTTTGACAAAGAGCTCAGAAATGAAAAGGAAACACATATTCATATTCCCTAGGGTCTGGAAAGCCGAATTCTCACCCCATTTTCAGATCCGAGCTTTCCCTGTGGAGTTAGCCCAAGATGTATCTCAGAATTTGCCTTAGGACTCATTTCAGCTAGAAAACCTCACTTTTGACACAGAGCAAAAAAATGAAAAAGAAACACATATTCATGTTTCCCAGGGTCTGGAAAGCCGAATTCTCACACCATTTTCAGATCCGAGCTTTCCTTGTGGAGTTAGCCCAAGACGTATCTCAGAATTTACCTTAGGACTGAATTCAGCCTGAAAACCTCACTTTTGACACAGAGCTCAGAAATGAAAAGGAAACACATATTCATGTTCCCTGGGGTCTAGAAAGCCAAAATCTCACACCATTTTCAGAACCGAACTTTCCCTGAGGAGTTAGCCCAAGACGTATCTCAGAATCTGCCATTGACCTCAATTCAGCCAGAAAACCTCACTTTTGACATAGAGCTCAGAAATGAAAAAGAAACACACATTCATGTTCCCCAGGGTCTGGAAAGCCAAAATCTCACACCATTTTCAGATCCGAGCTTTCCTTGAGGAGTTAGACCTAGGCGTAAGTCAGAATTTGCCTTAGGGCTTATTTCAGCCAGAAAACCTCACTCTTGACACAGAGCTCAGAAATGAAAAGGAAACACATATTCATGTTTCCCAGGGTCTGGAAAGCCGAATTCTCACACCATATTCAGTTCCGAGCTTTCCTTGAGGAGTTAGACCAAGGCGTATCTCAGAATTTGCCTTAGAGCTTATTTCAGCCAGAAAACTTCACTTTTGACACAGAGCTCAGAAATGAAAAGGAAACACATATCCATGTTCCCTAGGGTCTGGAAAGCAAGTATCTCACATTATTTTCAGATCCGAGCTTTCCCTGTGGAGTTAGCCCAAGACGTATCTCAGAATATGCCATTGACCTCAATTCAGCCAGAAAACCTCACTTTTTGACATAGAGCTCAGAAATGAAAAAGAAACACATATTCATGTTCCCCAGGGTCTGGAAAGCCAAAATCTCACACCATTTTTCAGATCCGAGCTTTCCTTGAGGAGTTAGACCTCAGGCGTATCTCAGAATTTGCCTTAGGGCTTATTTCAGCCAGAAACACCTCACTTTTGACACAGAGCTCAGATAATGAAAAGGAAACACATATTCATGTTCCCCAGGGTCTGGAAAGCCGAATACTCACACCATTTTCGGATCCGAGCTTTCCCTGTGGAGTTAGCCCAAGACGTATCTCAGAATTTACCTTAGGACTGAATTCACCCCGAGAACCTCACTTTTGGACACAGAGCTCAGAAATGAAAAGGAAACATATATTCATGTTTCCCAGGGTCTGGAAAGCCAAAATCTCACACCCATTTTCAAATACGAGCTTTCCCTGTGGAGTTAGCCAAGACGTATCTCAGAATTTGCCTTAGGACTCATTTCAACCAGAAAACCTCACTTTTGACACAGAGCTCAGAAATGAACAAGGAAACACATATTCATGTTCCCCAGGGTCTGGAAGCCGAATTCTAACAGCATTTTCAGATCCGAGCATTCCCTTTGGAGTTAGCCCAAGACGTATCTCAGAATCTGCCACTGTCACGCAGTGATTTTATATTGCCTGTTACATGTATATGCAGGGAGATGCATGGGAGATGCATCCCTATCAAATATAATGGTTCATTCCTGAGCACGTGAGTTAATGTTCCTAGTACGCATGTGTACATTCCTTCATTCCTTTTGTTCTACGCTTCTGACGAAGCACCATCTCTTTTATATAGCCCAAAATGTAATTAACTATTTTTGATACAGCAGAAATAAATATCTTTTACATTAGAATTATAATGCGGTTTATTTTGGCAATGTCAGAGTTCCAGGAAAAGATTCAGTTCGCCTCTGATAAGAGTAATTCTCCTTCTAACATGGTAGCAGACGGATTGGTCCTGGACCTTAATTAATTCTGACAGATTTATTGCGTTTAGCCTAGTAAGAGAAAGATAAGAATGTTTCTGGCCGTTTTTGAAGTGAAACTTTGATCTAATTAAGAATGTCTTCTCCCGGAGAAAGAATTTTTATCCTTCCCCGATCAGCCGGGTGAAGAAAGAAAAACATCTCAAGAGGATTTTTTTTTTGCCAGCACCTTCTTCGCTTCTAATAAGTGCAACAAGAGAGACCAACATCGCGTCTATGCAAACTTCCCCGATGCCCGCCTCCCACACCTCCAATTACAGCGGAAGAGGCCCTCCAAGCAAGAAAAAGATTTTGAAAGGTCAGTCAAAGTCAAAAACACATTTTTTCTCCCGGGGGCAAGTTCAACTCAAAATGGGGGCCGTTCAAATGGGGGCCGTTCCAAAGATTACTCATTATGAGCCACTTCCGACTCAATTGCCTTGAAAGTTTTTCTGAGGAAGCTCGCTCAACTAACATATCCGGCACAGAGAGAATATACTTGATTCACATTTTTAAAGGCCTTCTTGCTAGTAAAGACAGAGAAATTGAATACTTAAGAAGGCAGTTACTAGAAAAGCCACCGCCCATGATGAAAAACAAGATCGTCTCCCAGCCTCACATTCCAGAAGCTTTTACTGGGCCTTCTCTTCCGGTCTCTCCAACATTAGAATCCCACCCCAAAATGGGTGTTACCTTTCATATGCCGGAAAGGGAAAGGACATATTGGACTATACGTCAATAGGGGCTGGCTCTGATCTAAAGACTTTTATGAACAAAGAGACTCTCTCAAAAGTAATGTTGCAGTGCCATCTAGTGGACAAAATATAGAATTTCTATTTCAAGCAGTCCTACACAAAATAGACATTCTGATATCAGAGAAAAGACAACCTTTAGGCAACTATAAACCCCAAGAACAATTTTTTCAGCCTGCTCAACCAATACAGGCACAAAGTGCACCAAATATGTTCTATGGCCGCAAAAATTATGCTGCAAACTCAAGCTGCTTCGCAGGCTAAAATTGCTACGTCTACCCCAACTGTGGCCCAGTTAGTGCCAATTCTCCACTACCTGCTCCTATGCAGCCAGCTCCTACTCCAGCACCAGGGCCCAACCTGTGCCTGCTCCAGGGGCACCACCAGCTGTGGCAGCCCAATTTTTGCCTGCTCCAGCCCTACTACCCTACTTGCTGCTCCTCAGCAACAGCCAGTCCAGGCACCTCCCACCTGCTCCAGTGCAGGCTCCTTTGCCGCCTCCTCTTCAACCCCAAGTGGGTACACAGGCAATTCCTCAAGCCTCACACTTGCAGCGCCCCCTAGCTGCAACAACGTCTTTCCAAATAGAAGACCCCCAAAGAGGGAATACACTCCAAGATTGCTACGTTGCGCAATATTGTGATCGTGTAGGTCACACAAGCAGAAATTGTCTTAAATTGCCAACGCACACAAGTTCCTGTCCAGCCCAGAGGAACAGATTTTTAGAGATCAGTATCAACCCAGAGCCACAAGCCTACAGGAGAAGTGCATCCCAGCCCAGAGGAACAGTCTCAAGAGGGCAGCAGGAAGCAGAGGTGGCAGCCAACGGTCGCCCAGGGTCCAAGACGCGACCCATTTGGGCCCATATGCCACCTCTTGCCATCACACAAGCTGTCCAACCCTGTCAGCAATTTGATAGACATTTACTGTGGACTTTGAACTCAGGTGCCATCAATTAGCATTACACTTACCAAAAGCACCTTTTCAAAGAAAATGCATGCACCAGAACCCAGAAACTTCGTGAACTTTATACACTTTACTGAACGTCCTTGCAAAGTCGAAGGAAAAGGGACTGTTTACATTGAAGAGTTAGATACACTGGTTCCAGATGTTTATTATGTTCCTGCTGCAGCTTCTTAATTTGCTTAGTTATACCCATTTAATCAATATTTTAGATTTTCAGATTCCATCATTTTAAGAACGCAAGCTACATTGTTAAGAATAGTATGATTGTTGCAGACACAATTGTGATTGCCTGGAGTCTTCTACTTAAGGCCAAACCTGAGCCTCAAAAACAAGCAAGTATCAATACCTTCCATTAATGGCAATGCAGGCCCAGAGAGAGATGTCCAAGAGAGAGATCCTGTGATTGCCTCCACTGACTCCTAAAAGCAAACCTAAGGTTCCTAATTCAAATGTTAACCTTGTTAATTCTCTTACAGGAAGACCCTTACATTACAACTGTATACATAAATGGCACAGGAGAATGGGGCATGCCAGTTTTGACGTCCTTAAGCGCATGCCGATTGTTTGCCCAAGGTTTGAATTTCAAAGGATGTAAGGTACATTTGGATTGTGCTGTTTGCAAAAAGGCAAAATCAAAGGCAGCAGCGCCATTCCCAAGACATGCTATACGTAAGTCAACACGCATTTTTGATTTGGTTCATACTGATATTGTGGGTCCTTATGGCCCAACTATTGGCGGTAGAAAGTATTTCTTAACTATTGATGATAATCATTCTAGATATGGTTATGTCTTTCCTATGAGAGAGAAATCTGAAACGTTTCAGATCTTTAAAGACTTTGCAGTTGTCAAATCTACAATCAGCATGGGGTGAAGATCCGCAGGAATCCAGAGTGATCGTGGTTCCGAGTTCATGTCACAACGCTTCCAGGACTGGATGCGCAGAACGGTATCATTCACCAAACATCTGCCCCATTACGCCGGGCTCACAACGGGGGTGGCAGAACGACGGCAAGGGGTCTCCAAACCATGATGCGCTGCCTTCTAGAAGATGCCAATCTGAAACATTCATTTTGGGCGAAGCACTTAAGTATGCAAACTACCTTGTTAATCGCACTTGGAGTAGTGTGATTGACCAAACACCCTTTTGTACATGCTGTATGGCTACCACGCCAGATCTTTCTAATTTACACATTTTTGGTTCATATGCAATGGTGAACATTCCACTAGCGCGAAGAAGAAAAGTGGCCAAATTGCTAAAAGACTGAGATATATGGGCATTGATGACAATTCGAAATGGGGAAAATTCATTGACTCTAACAATGATGATTACAATTTCTAATTCTGCTAACTTTGAAGAAGATTTCAGATTGGTCCAAAATACATTCTAATGATCCTGGAGTTTATTTTCCTAGAGATGATACATCCAACATTCCATCTTCACCTGCCGCGGGACCGGCTCATCCGCTAGCGACAACGATGGAGATGAGGAAGATGAAGAAGATTGGACAACCGCTCCAAGACGTTCCAAGAGAACTACAAAAGGTATTCCTCCAAAGAAATATACATTGCAATGCACAAACAGACCACCACCATTGGTCTGTAATGTTACACTTCCACCAGAGACTTATGCTCAAATCAAATATCTTCCACAAGATGAACAAGATAAATGGCACCGCCGCCATGCAAGTTGAGATGGACAGTCTCCAAAACCTTAAGGTATTTACACCTGCAGCACCTCCTCAACACAAGAAAGTCATTGGCACACGATGGGTGTACAAAATCAACAAAAACCAGATGGTGAACTAGTTATACAAAGCAAGGCTAGTAGCACAAGGTTTCGCACACAAGTTATCCTGATGATTACACAAACACTTACTCACCTACAGTGCGGACTGAAAGTGTGAAAATAGCCTTAACTACTCAGCTTCCATTCTTGGCACCTTGAAGTTTTCCAATTTGATGTTGAAACTGCCTATCTACATGCAGACCTAGATGAAGAAATCTACGTGAAGTGCGCCCCCGGATTCCGTGACGACCTCTGTGGCCGAGAAGGGGACACGTGGATTCTCAACAAAAGTCTTTATGGTCTGAAACAATCAGGTTTGATGTGGGATAATTGTCTCAAAGACAAACTAAATTCAATGGGCTTTATTAAGTCCGAAACTGATGAATGCGTGTTCACAAAAAAGGTTTAGAGATGCATATGAAATTGTTCTTGTTTATGTAGATGATATTGTTTACATTGGTCCTAAACAAAGCAAATGAGTGAAATTTTTGTTTCAGGTCTGAAGAGATTCTTCACATTGAAGTCACTAGGGCACATCAATGATTATTTAGGTGTACAGATTGAAAAGACACAGAAGGGGTTTAGCCTCTGCACAACAAGCCAAGATAGAACAACTCCTACACTATTGCAACATGCAAGATGCTACACCGACACACACTCCTATGCAAACAGATTTTTGTAATCTGAAAGATGAACAAAGTCCTGAGTTCAAGGATCAAACACTTTATCGCTCAGTAATTGGTTCATTACTATACATTAGAGGTTGGACTAGACCAGACATAGCACTTAGTGTCAATTTGTTGTCACGACATGTAGGCAAAGCCACAGAATTCCACTGGTCATGTATTAAGAAGTTACTGAGATACCTAAAATACACTCAACTAACATGAAATTAAAGCTAGAACCTACACATTCTGATTTTGCTGACTTGTATTGTTATGCAGAGGCTGACTGGGCAAGCGATAAGGAATCAAGAAAAAGCACATCAGGTTCATAATGTACCTGAATGGATGTCCCGTTCATGTGGAACGTGAGAAAACAGAGTTTTGTTTCCTGTTCTTCCACAGAAGCGGAATATGCGTGCATTTCCGATGCTAGTAACCAGTTACGTGGTTCTATTCTTTAGTTACAGATATCTGGACCAAACCGAACGAAGCCAATCACCATGATGGAGGATAATCAATCAGTTGTTTACATTTCAGAAACACGTTTCACAGGTTCTAGGTCCAGACACATTGACATTCGTTATAAAAATGTTAGAGATTTAGTAAGACAAGGTTTCATTAAGTTAGAATATGTGCCAACAGAATATCAGATAGCTGACAATCCTGAACAAGCCGCTACCGGCAGCAAGACATGAATCTTTAACATACTCTAATGTGTGTAGAGTGATATAAGCATATCCATCCAACAGACAAAGAAGGGGTGTCACGCAGTGATTTTATATTGCCTGTGTACATGGAGTATGCAGGGAGATGCATGGAGATGCATCCCTATCAAATATAATGGTTCATGTCCTGAGCACGTGATTAATGTTTCCTAGTACGCATGTGTACATTCCTTCATTCCTTTTGTTCTACGC